>KZ806867.1:367093-411838 GCA_000696205.2 Oncopeltus fasciatus
ATATATATATATATATAATGAAATGAACAAAAGTTATGAAGCCATTTCGCCACATATAAGAGAAATTTCTAGTTTTGAGAGTATAATCTCCAAAACTAAGCTTCCAAATAAAAAGGGAAAAAAGTCTGTTAGTCACAAAGTGCTAAGAAATTTTGGTAAAATCAAATAGCTTTGTTAAAAAATTTTAATCAAATGAAAATTAAATTTAAAAAATTACAGATTTGTTTACCTTCCCTTTTTTATTATAACTATTAACAACATAAAGAAAAATATAGGCTAACAAAATAAAAAATTCCATCCAATGCACCTTGCATTAGCGAGGAAATGTGGAGACAGGGGACAGACATAATTTTATTTTTTGTTCTCTTAAGATTAATATTTTAAAGATTTATATCCATTTACATATAAAGATGTTTTTTTTTTTAAATACATCAATAGAAATAAAACTTTCAATTTTTGAAAAAAAACTTCTAATAGGAAAATAGGTGCAACAAAAACTTTTGTTGAACGAATACGTGTTATTAAAGTAATTACTAATATTAAATAGAAAATACTTATTTATTAATTTGTGATAGTCCATATCCAGTTAGGATATCACAGATGAAACAAGAGAAGGAATTAAATATTTCTTGATTCATGACATTTTTGCACCAATCCATATAAGGCTTGTTCAACTCGTTTTAGGGCGGCTACAAATATTTTTCATTTGTTGTCTCTTTATTAGCAGAAATGCAACTAGACATAATAGAATATCATCAAGTCACTGCTTTATATAAAGCTTGTGGGGCAGGATATAGCAGAGAACTGGCAGTGATGGAGAGTTGAGAACTGCTTTTCATTGGAATTGAGAATTATGATAAACTGGAATTACAACTACAAGATGATAGGGTGGGATTATTATTACAGCTAGTCATGGTTCAGTTCTAAATCCCTCACTCGAGAACTTTAATTTGAAGTTAAGTTTAAATTTTCAAGAACTATTGACATTTTCATGCAGTTCATCATATTATTCTGACTACTTTTGTATTCTGGGGAGAGTAATGGCCCATTTTTATCACAAGTTCGATATATTGCACAAGTGCAAATTTATGACTATGATAAGACTGAAATTCTAGTAATATAGAACAGTTCTTTTCAAAATAATAAATATTCAGTATTCAATGTTTGAATTAATTTTCAATGTAAAACAATTTCATGAATATCCTTTATATGTTATATATATATTTGATTTTAATAAATAATTAATAATAATAAACAATATTATTTTTAATAAACAATGTTGTAATTTTATATTTTAAACCTTCCTGAATTTCCCTATTTGAGAACAAATTGCTCCAAAACTTTTCATTTATTTATCCATTAAGCTGGCATGTTATTATATTTTAAATTCTATGTGAAAGTCAATTTTTTTCAAATTGGGGAATTACGAGAGAAAATATTTTAAAAAAATCATCAAAGTTAAAATGTTTTGTCACACCCTTGGCTTATTTAAATATCAACCAATCAACTCATGAGATTAATAATTATCAACAACAAAAAAAAACTAATTATGATCATATCCAAGTTTAGTGCGGTACGAACCATTTCAATCAGTCTTTTGAACTCTTGTCAGTTAAGATTTGATGAAATGAACAACAAAAGTTCATAACATACATTAACTATTATTACAGCGATAGACAAACAAAAATTATTAAGTAATAAACCAGAGTGCAATACTTAAAGGAGTGTACAAAACCAAATATTTGTATTATTGTATCTTTGACATATAATACAATTAATACTCAAAGTATAGTGTATTGTAATCTAAAATTACTAGTCATCTACTCGCCAATTGCTTGATCGCATGCTGATACAATTCCTTGGGATGGCTGTCAAGGAACTTTTGGACCAATTTCTACTTCCATAAAATTATCAAATTTTTTCTCTCAAAGAAAATGGGCCATGGATTAAAACAAGAAGTGATCTGATGGTGCAAATAATCTGATTATATGGTGGATGAAACAAGAGTCTATATCCATGAAGTTTTTTAAACTTTTCTTTGGTTTGATGTGAAGTGTGAAGACAAGCATTATCTTATTGTAATAAAACTCCTTTTCAGTTGGTCAAAGCCAGATATGGCTTAGAAAACTTCGTGCACAAGCCTTCCAGTTTTTCACAGTAGAGTTCAGAACTCGAAGATCATCCATGATGAAAAAAAAAGGAAAGTATGGATTTTTTTTAACCCCCTTGCAGCAACTGAAATGCAGTTTGAGCAAGATTGAGCCATTGCTTACAAGTATTCGGATTTTACCAGGAAACCCAATTTTTATAACAGGTAAAATTTTTCATTCTGGTAAAATATAATTCCAGAAGGATTTTTTAATAAATTTTCACAAATTTCAAACCTATTAGCTGATTGTTGAAGAGTAAGCTCATGAGGGATCTATTTAGACTAACCTAAGTCTACTGCATAAAGTGTCCTGGTTGGGACAGTTAAATTTTTTATTCTGTTCCCTTGCACTAAAAATTGCTAAATCTACTGCTCTTTTTCACCTTCCCAATGGAGAGTAGATGGCTAATAACGTCTTTTCGACACATCATACTCCCAGACAAATTCATGAGTACTTTTAGGCAGATTTAACTTTACATCTTCCTGCAGAACCTAATCAAAATCCAGAAAAAGTTTTCCTGAAGCCCTTCTTCCTGTCCATCGCATATTCACTGCTAAATTTTTCAAATCAATGCCACGCAGTGCACTGGTCAAGGATACCTTCCCCTTAATATTGAATAATTTCACAAGATGCTTCAGAGGCTGTAAAAAAAATGTTTCAAGTAAAGCCTTAAAGTTATAAAAATTTTGTAGGACACTATCATGATTATTCTTTGAAACAAATAACTAAACTGTGGCTTTTTTTAAAAATCAGTTGAATGGGATTTACCAAATTGAAAGAATGCTTTAGAGATTATTAAGTATTGGAATGTATTGAAAAGGAATAAAACATTTAGTCTTTTGAAATCTTGAACTTGATAAAACAGTTTTTTATACACTTATTTACAATTACAGACTTCTTATGTTGGAAACTCAAAGGAGGTAAACACTTTTCATATATTTTAGAACACACACACACACACACACACACACACACACGCACGCACGCACGCACGCACACACACACACACACACACACACACACACACATACATATATATATAAAGTTTCCTCTTTGAGAAACTGGAGAAGAGAGAGCTCATTCACTTCCAAATAAAAATAATTAATGATTATTAATCTTAGCAGAATTCAAATTAAGAATGGGTAATTTTTTCATGAACTGAATTAGGCATAATCCCTCTTTAAGTATGTTATCAAACCATAAAAAGTTATTATAAGTTATAAAAAAATATCTTTCAATAAATTAGGTACTATTTTAGTTTATACAATATTTTCATAGTTTAGACAATCCAAAACTATCAAATCCTTAAAATTTAGTATAATATCTTAATCCTCAAAATTATACTCACCAATTTTGAATTGAAAAAAGGCAAGGTAAGAAATTGACCTTTCTAGCCGTGATAATCAAAAATTCTCAAACATTTCATACTCCAGTTGAAAATTTACCAAAGGTTCCTAGAACAATTTTTTTTTTAAGTAAGAAAAACCTTAATTTATTTATTCCAAATTATAATTTGTAAAGAAAAGTGGTAGAAACTGTAGAATATGAGACAACAAATTTATTTTTCATTGACCATATCTTTTATTTAAAAAAATCTTGGTTTTAATACTACCATTTATAGTAGGGAGTAGATAGCCCCACTACCTTTCTCTCAGACAGTTTGCAATCTTGGATTCAACAAAAATTCATAACTAATCTGGAAGATTCACCAACAACCTAAGATCCAAAAGAACGAATATACAATTTGGAGAAGTTTACTGCTGACTAAACCACAATTCTAGGTTAGCAATTGAATAGAAAGTCTGTAATGTGGAGCAGCATAAACTAAGCAAATTTTTCATTTTTCATTAAAGATGGATATTAATTAAAATAAAATACAAAATTTAATCTACTAAAAAGAACAAGATTCACTTTAAATTAAAATATATAACTACTAAACTTTTCTCTAGACTGAAGCACTCAACCGTCATAGTTGTTACATTTTAAAATTCCTTCCATAACAAGCATTTTTGGTTTATTAACTTTTCTTGAAACTCAAATAACACTTCTTTTAAATCCCATCTAACCTTACCAGATTCCTACTAAAAATCAATGTCTTCATGGGTTTGTAACAGCAAAGGCTTATCATTCAATTTAGTTCTATATATTTTAAAATGTATTTAAAATTACACTCTCATCTTTCTTAATATGTTTTTTTTTAATTTTATACGATAAAAATTGTTATGACACTAGAGCATGAACAGACAAATATATTTTATAACAGAGCATATTTTTATCTGCTTCAATGTTGGATCGGTGAAGAGTCATAGAGATATTTCAAAAGTTACGTCAAGGCACCAACTTGAATAGCTTGATTTTCTTTAGAAAAATTTTCAAAAACAAATTGACTATACACAAGGCACTCATTAGTGCTTTAAATCTATAATTTAAAAAAAAAGTTTTGTAAAAACTTCAGAAGGCTAGAGGATTAAAAATTGCCACCAATAATTTTTTATTGATCACCTTTGGGATCTTCACATGTCCTTTGAACTACTATCCGCTTGCAAATACATAGAGAGGTTCTTAACCCCCCTCTGAAGTTTATGAAGTAAAAATCTATATAATATAAAAATAGGAGGTAGAGTAAGAAATAAGAAAAAAAAGTGACCATCTTCAAATCATCTTGCATGCAGTTTACCTACAAAAACAGTTTTAATTATATAAAACAATAATGAAATATTTCAGGCGCTTGTGGATAATTTAGACATTGATGAAGTCGTTACATCCAAAAAATAGTTTAGTGATAAATAACAGTTGCGTAGTTAACATAAGTAAATGTTAAGTTTTGTTTTTAGCATCCACTATCCGAACACAATCACAAAAGTACACAAATAGCCATTTTTCTGATTTCAAAAATAGAATTGTTTAAAATCAATAAAAATGCTATAAAATTAAAAAGACCTAACTAGTGCCAGTAGAATTTGGTTGCCAGACATGAGTCTTGTATGTGTGTATATATAAACAAAATTGTATATATCAAGCTTTTAAGTAGAGTAAATTAGCAAAAGACCCTATGACAAAATCAAATAATACTGTTTTAGAAATAAATTTTTAGCTATGATTATAGTAATTTTAAAAATCTTCATCAGTTTTTGTTTAGAATTTCATAAAATAATGAAGAGGACTAAAATGGTACAAAATATGTCAACAATTTAAAAATTTAAATTAAAACTGAGTATTAAAACAACTATTTTATTTACATTTTTTTTAATAAACTCAAGAAAAACGAACAAAATTTAAAAAAAAAAATTAAATTTCTTCCTTTAAAAATAAAATCTAATTATTCGGGCAAATTATGGTGATTATATACAGTAAAACTGCAATAAACTAATTCCTAAGAATTTCAAGAAAGAAAAAATATTGTAACTAAATTCGTACAATTAAAAGACTCAGACAAAATTAAATAATAGTCACTTAGATTTTAGCTGCCTTGATTCAAAGCACGAATTTATTGTCCAAAGATAAAAAACGTAACTTTTTCTAAATTCACTATAGCTGTTAACCTAATATATATAATTAATAGTGAGACGCTTTTGAATAGCAATAAACATAGAAAATGCATGTACTGACCTACAACTTTTAGGTTCCAAAATTTATAATCCAATTCCTCTTAAAATTATGAACTAACATACAACTTAATCGGAGAATACAAGTATTTACTTGGGAAGAGGCGTCACAGCGGCTATTCTGTACACATAATTTGGCCAATCACTTGTCTAGAAACCTTCAGATTATATATAGGGATCATACAAAAAAGAAAAATCGTCCAAGTTACTTATTGTAAGGGATACAGATTGAAATAACAAGCAAGGCACAAGATAAACTTTGTGCCATTGCCAGCAGCTTCCCGATAAATAAAACTATAGGTTTATTTATTGCAATGCCTCTTAGATAATGACATTTCAAGTGTCATGGTAAGTTTAATGAGCTTGTGCATAAATAATGCATCGCCTGATTAAATTCTGAAGTAATTTGACTTGTTTTATTTTATATCGCACTCAATCAAATATTTTTTATAACAACTGGTAGATTAACATATATCAGCAGTAGCTTAAAGCAAATGTTTAATAAACAAATTAATTTACTCATTGGTCCTTAAATGGATGTGAATTTAACGTCATTGTTATATTTTAGTTTAATAGTAGATTTGGGAAAATGAACTTCAATTAATTCAAGATTACTTTGTGCAATACTTAATTACATATTTTAGCAACACCCAGTACTCGTGTCTTTCCAACATGCGCTGTTTAATCGATCGAAACAGTATCTGTAACAATTTTATAAAGTTTTTTTGTTTAATTTTAAATAGAATCTCATATATATCTAACGCCAATATAAGAGTTGTAGCATTAGGGATCCAAGAATTTGGTTAGAGATAAGAATGGGTATTTTTTTTTATTTGTTGACTATTGTCTGTTGGTTATGATCTTGACGAAGGAGGATAGATTGAAATTACCAGTTTGAAAACAGTAATAAAGATGGAACTGTAAGAGGGGATTTGGATCAGTACCTTTCGCTTGGGAGGTAGAGTTTAGTTGGAAAGTACAGGGATTAATAATGATTATTAATTGTATTTCAACAATGAAAAATCGTTTATTTCTAAACCGACAAATAATATAATTTTTGATGGAGAAACTAAAAAAATTCTAAAATACGGGAAATATAGATAAATCTTAATGTATCCGGCTTAAAAACTGTTATATATCTCTTGGCGACAATATGACGCAGCTCAGTATTTTATTTTATTTATTTATTTATTTTTTTTTTTTTGTGATCTGACATTCTCGCCCATAGAATGTTTTTAGTGTGGGAAGGGGGGAGGGGCTCGTGAGGCAAAGTAAAAATCCGTATACTATAAAAAATGCAACAGAGGGACAGTAGTGAGAATAGGAATGTCCTAGTAACTTTTGATATAATATAATTATGGGCAAAAATGCATTCACGTTGGTTGATATCATAATCCAACTTCTGAAAATTCTTTGACTCTTTACTGCTCTTATATACAGGAGGAGATACAAATATAGACTGATAAAAATTGTGCATAATACACACACTATCGTACTCGCAGTTGCATTTTAAATAAAAACTGTAAACGTTATTAAGACTTTAAGATGGTAATGAGGGCCCGAAACCTAAAATCTTAAGATACGTTCAGCTTGCACTTGATTATTTTATAAGTCACCCGATTTCTACTGTCAATTAATATAGAAGACATCTACTCTTATTCTTGCCTTGCACGTTTCCTTCCATAACATTTGAACATTTTTTAAAATTTTTTCACTCATCTCACCGGAGGGGGAAAATTGAGTTAAATAACTTAAAATACAGTTATTTCTCCTCTTTTCCTTCTCTCTAGGAGGAAATTGAAACCAATAGAAAATATTTCCTTTGTAGGTAAATTTTACCACTTTTTTTTTAGCCATAAGAGCTTTCTATAAATCTGTATAAGAAAGGCCTAAAGGTTGAGAATCACTTACATTAATTAAGTTAACATCACTTAGATTAATTAATTGAGGGAAGTAAGCCATCCGGATGTCCTTAACAAAGTATTTCGAAGAACTCTTGCATCTGGGTGAAGGTTTTGTGGGGCGGAGGCCGGCGTGTTCGGGAACAGTCGGTTAACATCGTAGAACTCCGACTAAGGGGCCTGGAGCGGTCCGGAATGAAGGGTCACTCATGCCCTTATCAGTGGGACGGCTTGAACTGACAGTTTCTTTCTGGGATTACTTTCTTCCTCATGGCTGAAAAACTCTGATTCATCATTTTTTATTTATATTTGTGACTGTTGTTATTTTTCACGCAGGCTGTTGTGTGGTGAGTAGTGTACTTCCATATATTCTTTTTATTTTCAGCTTTATTACTGTTATTAACCTTGCCGGTCTGTCATATATTTTCACCACATCACTTTTATGAAGAATTTTTGTTTTTTAACTTTTCAAGAAGTTTATTCCCTAAATTAGTTTCATTCAAATACTTTTGATAATTATAACTTACTTCTACTCAAAATAATTGAAGATTATGAAAAACTTACAAATAATATAAAAATATTAACTGAATGTATATATTCGTATATCAAATGTCTGGATAAAATGCTTTAATTATTATAACTCAGATAAAAAAATATCGTGAATTACTCTTTTGGAAGTAGTTTATACTTGTCTGTCATCCATAAAAAATATTTTTTTCTGTTCACTTGGGTATAATTCTGTAAATTTTTACTGTCATATCCTTTGCATATATAGGTTTATATGTACACATGTAATTACACCTTTTTTGAGCATATTGCTATTGTTCAAAAAATTATATTAATATGAAATTGTTTTTGAATATTTATGTAGGACAGTGTGCTTTAATTATTTATTTTTAGTTGCAATAATTTTAAAGCCACAACTTAAAGTCTGTCAATATTATACATAGAAATAAGCCAAAAATAAAATTAATTTTAAATATTTTATTATTTTGCATTTGATTGCACAGGAGATTTCACAGATAAAAAAAATCAATCTGCATATTTTTGTAGATGTCTGTAACTCTCGCTTTTAGTCAGCCAAAACTCTGTTGAATTCTGATTTAAAGTTGTATTTATTTATTATCTTCAGGGAATGCCTGGATCTAGTAGTAAACTTTGAATTATTAACATGTTTTCTATAATAGTACTTTTAAAGTCAGAAATCATTATTGAAGTCTAACCTGAAATGTGGGTAGATAAATCTACTAGTTCATTTTAATGTGGCGCGATAGAAAAATGACAAGTTCCTTAGTTAAGAAAAGGTTGTGGCTATAAGTAAAAATCTGTTAAGACATGATGACTCCATGATATTTCATGACTTGACACAATAATATTTTCATTCCATTTTATGCATGGTCATGAAATATGGTGACATGTTACCATCTGATAAGTGTCATTCTCACTGGCTGTGACATGTATTAAATTTGTCATGAACTTTCCATGCCTCATAAACTGATTTCTTAATCTTATATATGATATATCTTATTATTATAGATGATATCTTTATTTTGAATGTACTTGCAGTATTCACATTGGACAGACCTCAGAAATATATCAGGAATATTTTAAATTAATTTTGGTTTTATTGACTTCTAGTATATATTTGATTTTTTTTTAAATTGGATGTAACTGATAAATGAATGAGTAATTCCCTCAAAATTTGATCATTATTCAATCTATTTAAAATTCTAAGAAGAAGAAGAAAAAATTAGTGAAAGATTCTGGCTGTAGATCATATATTCTTATACTAACAACCATGAGGGGTAAAAAGTAAAATGATATTTTATTACATATTAAGCTGTTAATTTTCTTATATTTCAATTCAAACATTCAGTTTGATACGTTACCTCCAGCTTTATAGAATAGTGGAGCACCATGTAATGGGGTATTCTTGTTCTGGGCCCACATTGTTGAAGCTCTGTGCTATGGAAGAAAAGAATATGATAGCCTGATTTCATTAATCAACTGGTAGCCAAAGTGTTAGCACTTAACATGTTAAAAATTGGTAAATCATAAAGGAATCTTTAATACTGTCAATCTTTAAAAATATCCCAAGGTTCTGCTTGGAACCCTGCAAAATTTTGTTCATAAAACGTTTTAAATTAATAGGTTGTTTGTGTGTTAGTATATGCATGTGGTGTGAGTGTGTGTGTGTGCACGCCCTCGTACAAGCCTTCCAGTTTAGAATGTCACAAACATCTTAATAGATGCTTAAATAAAAATCATTTATTACAATTTATACACATCCAACAGGTGGGTTCATTATTATTGCCCAGCTGAGTTTTTATTAAAAAAAAAAATTTCATGTGGCTCTTAATTCCTCTATTTTTCTCTCATCCAATTATTCGAAAGTTAAATGAGTTGAGTGAGAGAGGGAACTAACTAAATTTGTCCAATGTTATGTGTTTTGTATTTCATGTAGACTGTTTTGAGGAGGAAAAAAAAATGCCAAGTTGCAATTTATCCATGGTGTAAGGTTTTACAAATGTGCCTTCAATTAGCAGTACAATAAACTCAAAAAATTGCCCCTATGAATATGTTAGACAACCACAGAAAATTACTTTATGTTTAATGCTATTATTTAAGGAGTTAATTTACTTAATGCCCATTGCATGTTTAATCTTGATAAGTAGACATGCAATATTCTTTAATTAAGGGTTGAATTCCTCATACTGGCCACTTGGTTTGTCATTATTCATAAATTTATAACAAATAGCAAACATTAACTTATTAATAACATTCTTATTAAATGGTGCTTCAAAAAATTTAGGATTAAATTAATAGTTAATTAAAAGTTTTAGATCTAAAGTTGCTTCATACTTGAACTGTATGCCTCAGTAATTTATGTGACATGCTAACATTAGCATGACATATTCTTTTTCTGGAAATGTGTGGCTTGTTTTGGAGTTTTTAAATAACATTTAGCTTAATGAATAGAATTTTCCTTTAATGTTAAGAGAAATTTTTTTAAATTTTTAAGTATTTTATTTTGAAATTCTTGTGATTTGTTTAGCATGTTTCCCAATCAAAACCATGGGTTCTGTAAGAGACACTAGAATTTTTTGTAAAAAAATAAAATCCTTTTTCTTGCTTTTCTTCAAAAATTTGAGCTAAGTCAGAAGTTAAAAGTTCTCAATTTAAACAGTGGTTAAGAAAAATTAGGACTTCCACTGAAGAATCTGTATGGGCAGCTTTGTGGTTCACCCCAACAGAGAAGGAAATTATTAATAGATTAGTTATACTAATGAAAGGCAAAATGTTGGGCATTGTACAAAGAAAAAACAAAAGTTTAGCATTGTGAAGATCAATGAGACTGGTCTAGTTGGTATGTGACTTGTCCAAGCAAAAGCTTAAACTTAGACTTTCATGCTTAAGAATATTGATATCCAGCACTTAATACCGTTTAATCTGCCTAAGCAGTAGTCTATCATATCTTTAAATTTCTCTTCAGTTGTCTTAATGTTTTCTTCAAAATTCCCCTCACTTTTGTTTACTTCATAGAATAAATTTCTTAAGTTACATGATGATTCATGTGAGGTGATATTTCCTTTTTTTTTTTTTTTTTTTTTTTTTTCTTTTCTGTGTTAGCCTCCCTTGCAACCACTAAGGGTCATTGGAGGGAGGGGCTATCTACAGGTTGCCATCCTATTTTAAACACCCATGGCTCAGGACAACCTTCTATATTATAAATAAAAGATTGACCTGGGCGGGATTTGAACCCGCGACGTCAGGATTGTGAGACCCGTACGGATCCCCTGAGCTATCCCGGCGCCCCTATGATATTTCCTTAAAAATTGAATTTTATTTTTTTATTTTTTTTTTGAACAGACAAACCTGCTACATAGCCATTACCTTCTTATTAATCAGTTTTTTTTTTCCAATAAGACTTTATTTCAAAGGACAATTATCTATTCTAGCCCTAAAAAAAATAGTGAAAAAATTGTTGAACATTAGATTTAGCCACCTTGTTTTTTTTTTGTTTTTTTACAGGTTTTAACTGTCATATAATTAGGTAGAATGCCAGAAAGAAGTAATTATGTAGAATTCCAGAAAAAAAAAAGGAAAAGTCAATGTTATTCACTCTGTCCTTTAAGTTGCTTTCTTTTTACTTATTTTTCTTTTGGAAATTTTTATTTTGTGGGAAATGCATTTCTAAAACTGATATTTTAATGAGGATTTGAAGCAGTAATGTGCAGGAAAAAAACAGTGGTTGGTTTTAGTAAGTTAACATTTATTTTTCATCCTGCTCAAATCTTTTAGAAGTATAAAATCTATGTTTTTCAATTGATACATTTATTCTATACAAGAGTAACATTTATTCAGCTCTAATAAGATTATAGAAACATTTGGATTTAAGTTGGCAGAATTTAAGACAACTTAAACTTAATTCTGATTTTTGGAACATGCCAACTATTTCTCATTACAATTATTAATAGTATTAGTTTATTCCAGTCTTCAGGGTTTTATTGAAATGTCCCATTTTGATTATTTTTTCTTGCTATACTGAGTTTTTATTTAAATTCTCTAGAAAAAAAAAATAGCATTTATGCAAATTTTATATCTTATTTCATTTGATCTAGGCTTTAAATTGATAATGGTAATAACTGGGTATCCACACCCATAATAAGAGAAACAAATAGGCCTGCAGGTCCAATTCTGGATTATTATTGATTTATTTATAAATTCATTATTTATTTATTTTTATGCTCAGTATGTACTAAGAAATTAATTTATGAAAAGTAAACTCTAATTCAGAACTTTAAATTGACTGCAAAATACTAATGACAATTGGAATGTCAGGTTAAGGGCTCGATTAGAAATAGATTAGTTAATGTCATGAAACTGATATTAAAAGTCTTTTTTTTTTTCTTTTTTTTTTTGGTGAGGGTCTGCATGACTTGCATAGTCATTTTGGTGTCTGTCAAGACAAATATAGAAGACTTTGAGGACCCTAATGCTAAGGAATAATATGTAAAGCTCAACAGATTCAGATGAGCTGGTCACCTCATCCAAATGATTTTGTTGACCTCTTAACTCACTTTGCAGATTTTCCCGAAAGAAAATCCACAAATCAGGACATGACTTTTGAAAAATGTTTGCCGATCTTTACAATGTTTTTAAAGGCTTTGCGTACTCAACAGAAAATCACAAATCCTTAAGGGTTAAGAGCAAAACTGATCATTCTCATTCTGAAAAACTATCTGATCACATATTTAAGTAGCATATATAGATGTCTGAGGTCTGGCCAATACCACATAAGTTCATATATTAGGCAGCTAAAGATCCCTTGGATTATATGTATTTGTGTGTGTATGTGTTTATCAATGCTCTACTGTTTTAGTATTTCATAATGAAATTTAAAATGATGCTTTTTAAATGAAATATGTGATATTTCAGATAAATATCTATTTCTAATTGTATTGAAGTCAGTATATATTATTCCATAGCCTCTAACAAAGTGTTTTTTGTCAGGAGGAAAAAAAAATTGCTAAAAATGATGTTAAAACACTCTCTGAAGCATTTGTAACCCATTTGTAAACCATGCTCACTTTTAATGTACCCAATTTTGTGATTCTTATTTAATTTCTATTCTTAAATAATTGGGAGTGGAGGAAAAACTTCTCCAGTCCTCTAGTGTTAAAAAAGTAGTGTGAGTATCCACCAAATATTTCATTATATCTCTCTTTTTTATGTTTTTGACAATATTCTTGACAATGCTAGAGTTGCCACATTTTTTTTAGGAAAATGATTTTTGAACAGTACAGATTCTATAATAGTTCAGGATTTTTCAGAGTAGACTTTGGCTAATTAATATTTCAGAAATAAAAATTATTATGAATTATTAATATTTTATTTGGGCTAAATTAAAAAACAATACTATTATCAAATTTACAGCCTAAATCCTAGCCTCAAACATTTAAGTAACTCTTATGAATCTATCACAAAAATACTGCAATTTTTCATTTATTAGTACTTATTTTCATACTCTTATGAATAAAAGTTTCACATGTTTTTCTTCTAGAAAAAAACAAAAAAACAATTCGTTTCCCAGGATCAAAAAAAGTCAGCGTAAAATAATATTTAAAAGGGGGAGGGGTGATCTAAGTGCATTATGCGTTTATAACCTATCCTTGGTTGATTGCGTTACTAAGGCAAAGTAAAAAACCCTCAGATTTTTTTTTTTTTTTTTTTCTTGACGAACGGAGACAGGAGATCACTAATAAGTAAGTCAGCATGCTTAACTTCGGTATATTGTCTTCACAAAACGTATGAGTTTCGGCATATTAAGGTTCATAAGGTGGGGGGGGGGGGGATTTTTTCGATATGTTTTCGGAAATTTTCGTCCACTTGATTTTTTTCTGCTTTTCATATGAGAATATTTTTGACTGAAGTTTAGTGTGCGCTTGCGTTGGAGGTTCATGAAGTCTCCTCTGTTCCCATTATCTTTCAGAAATTCCCCCTTATCTTTAAACAATGCTCCCTTATCTTTCATATTTTCTTGGTCATATCTCGTCTGACATTTTCTCCAGAAGTCCATTGTATACTTTTTAAACTACTTAAGTCTAAGGAAACATTGCAAACTGTCGAAAGGTGTGTCTTCTGTATTCCCCTCCCTCCCCCACTTATTATTTTTACGATCGTAAAATCAGTATATTGTGTTTCATACCTACATACACACTAAGCTTGACCTCGGTTTTGGCGGTGCCATAACTATCAACACAATAGAAGCGTCAGGTGAGAGGAGAACATGCTGATTATCCCATAAATGTCTCCTTTCTTTGTACTTTTGTATTTATTTTTCAAAATTTTTAAATAATTTTTCCCGAAAATATGTAAAGTGAAGAGGGACACTGTCTCCCTGTTTGATGCTAACTGCTATAAAGCAGCCACAAGTGTGCTTTTTTTTTTCTTTTTTTCAGAAAAATATCTTTCATGTATTCATCTCACCAAATTGTGTATAATAGGGAGGGTGGGTAGAAATTATTACAGTAATATATTGTGTAATATAGTTATGGAGAGTTTAGTAGTACAAACTTGACTGGTTTGATGTTATTAATCCCTTCCAAACTCATTAAAAAAAAAAAAAATAAATAAATAAATAAAGAAAGTCAATATTATAGGTAGTATCCTTATTTTACGATTCAGATTAAACGAAAATTGACCATTACCACAGGCTCTACATTTTTTAAAAATTAAATAATAAATATTTTGGGATTCCCCCAAGCTTCCTGAATGGGTGGAAAGCGACCCTTCCCATTGACTTCAAATGACCTTCCCTCTGACTGTAATTGCAACTCAGTGATTGATGTTGAGGTAGGTCATTCTTTCTTTACCCCTCTCAGGTACTTGTGGCTTTCAAGTGCTTTTGATAAATACTGTGACTTCTTCTTATTATTAAACGCTACTAGTGCTCATTCTGATTCGGTGTATCATTTTCTATATATTTTTCCCTAATCGGGGGAAAAAAAAATAAAATAAAATAAAGTTGCGAAGTAACTGACTGTGTACGCACTTAATCTGACGTCACTAAGAGGATAGACAGGCTAAGAGGCTTGACAATTGTCTGCTTAAAAATCTGATTGGGTACGCTTATCGACCTCTGATCCAAGTTTTTTATCCTCTTTGGAAAAAATAGTCGATAACTAAACTACTTTGTTCCCATACTTTTGATATAACTACCTGCAGAACTTCAATTAGATGATTTACAAACTCACACCGTGGTAATGACTGTTTAATTTTTTGCAATTTTTTTTTTGTAGTCAATAAAAATTAAAAAGTTCATCACGCAGGAGTTGCGTAATCTAATCAAATTTCCATTGTTTAATTAAATATTGGTATAAATAAGATTAAATGACGAAATTTAGTTCGCAATGTGCCATCCTGCAAGGGGAATCTTTTATTTATAAATAAAAGCTTGACCTGAGCCATGGGGGCTGGAATATGGTGGTAATCTGTAGATACCCCCCTCCCTGACCCTAAGTGGTTGAAAGAGAGGCTAGCTCTTAAAAAAGAAAAAAAATCGCCAAGTGGAGAATACAATGAATGTGGCTACTAAGCTTTACTATAAACTGGCTGAGAAGGGACAGTGGCATGCACTCACTCATCGTTATTACATTCCAAAATTTCTTCCTTATGAAGAGCTTTTTTCGTAAAATGTTATAGATCATAATCGCTAGAAAATGACATTTTACCACTATTATTCATAAAGTTTACCTTTACTCGAAGAATGTTAAAGTTTAAGAATCCGATATTATAATTATAAATTTTGGTCGCTTTCTATACACTCCCTTTTCCGATTTTATAAAAATAAATAAATTCAGGGATTCAGTAAAAATTTGAAATCTGGTTTTTGAATTATAAGTAATTAAAATAAGAGGGCCCATCCAACACTCGAAATCATATTCTTAAATATCTTTCTTATATGTTTTTATGAAAAATGTCATTAAACTTAAATTTAGTCAAATTATATGTCAACACTTATTTTGTTCTAACATTTTAAGGTCAGTAATGAATATATTACTATTATACTTTTAGGTCCCCATCTAAACCCACTTAATCCCCCGACCGTTTATAGTCATACTAACATACTCATCCAATGGTTTCTAAATCTCGAAGTTGAAATAAGCTAGGGCGCATAACTACAGATACAAATATGAATTTTAACAGAGTATATTTTTAGCTTTTTGAGTGTCGGATCCTTCAATATTTATCTCAATCTGCGCCATTATATTGCTATTGCAAATTTTAATAACAAACTGTGACGGAATAACTCGCAGCGATTTATTTGTGTTTTTTCCTGTTTCCTGTAGACTATTATAGTTAGTGTAGTAAAGTTGTCGCTCTAGAACGGCATAAGTGTTCGCTGGGCGAGCTCCTACTCTTGTAGAGCAGCCTCTGCTGCTGTTTTCGCTCTTTACAGTCCAAATGTAGCTCGAAATATCTGCAGTCAAGGGCCTCCCCTACTCCTCCTCTCTCCTCCAAGGTGTTTACTTGTATCTGCGGATTTCCCCAGATCCCATGTATTTAGGACTTCTGAAACTATATTTCAACTCTTGGTCGATCCTCCTCAAAACAAACCATAAAAATGGTCCGTTTAAAATCATATATATAAATATACACTCATTTGTATGTACAGTTTCTTCTTCCGGGTTGGACCGTGTCAAGTTGTTAAAAAAACAACTTGACGCGGTCCAACCCGGAAGAAGAAACTGTACATACATCTGACGACCGTGGAAGCCTACGTGAACATATACACTCATTTGTCTTAACGCGCGGTTGATGTTTAAGTAATTAAAGGCTTAATTTAATAAAAAGACGAATAAGTTCGTTTATGGTTTGGAAGGGGGGGGGGGTAAGGAGGAAGGCAAAATTTAAATGATCTGTATAATTTTTACAAAAATATAATAAGGTGTATAAAATAAATGACCGTTTTTTCATTTGTATTATTATATCTTTGATATAAAATACTATTAATACTAAAATTATAGTTATAGTTATATGAATGGCTGTCAAAGAACTCTTGAACCGCAAGATTATTAAAATTTTTTCCCTTAAAGAAAATGGGCCATGGACCGAAACAAGTAGTACTCCGATGGTGGCTAAATTTTTTTTTTTTTTTTTAATTTTTCGCGTTATGGTAATAAAGAGAAACCTGGTAAAACTATTGGGGGGGGGGGGGGAGTAATTTACCTCCACTTTTTATTCATTATTCTTTTTTACTATTTCATATTTTAAATTAGCATAATAATGGTACGCTTTCAATTTGTAAGAGGTCTATTCTGCATGACGGAAAGTTATCATGTTGAGTAATTCATTAGTTATTTATTATAGCCCACATTTTATCCGAATCAGCTTGTGATTTTGACCTTTATTTCTCCAAGTAAGGAAAATGGAAACATTTTTTTTTTTTTATAACCTTTATTTACATATTACATTCTGTTAAAAATAAAAAACTTTGTAATTTGATTACATTGAATAGTAAAAATAAAAAGTGACATTAATGAAAGTCACATGAGGAGAGAAGGTGACCAGTGATACCACTCTCAAAATGGAAAAATCAAACTATATATATTATCACACACACTCACGGCTGCGATGTATATACTAAATAAGAACAGGAGGAAGAAAGAGTGACGTGATCACACAAAAAGAAAAAAAATACAATTATAATATATTATTTTTGTGTGTTCACTGTACTCTTCCTCATGTTCATATCTGTAGTATATATATATACTATAGGTATATAGATTATATACCTGCATACCTAGAATGTTATCTATGCAGTGAGTTACTGGACCACAATAAAAGGAAGGGATCTAAGACACTGGAAGAGGCCTTTTACTCAGAAGCTGTTAAGATGGCGGCCTTCACTTAATCGTTTCCGATTGCTTCACCACTTTCGCCAATCCACTCGTATAATTGTCTCACACTGGATAGTACTGGATTTCAGCAAGACTTATTTGACCCTGTATTGTTATTTATAGACGGCTTTTGTTATTCTTAGTGATTGACAGCTATTGTAATGTAGAAAATATACAGAATGGTTGCTATTGTGCGTTGTTTGAATGGACCAAAATTGACTTAGATCTTTAATTTTCATAGTGGAATATTTATTAAAAAAAAAAAAATGTAACCTATGTTGGCCCATAAATAAATTATGTTTCTGGTTTTCAGTGTGAGGTCTTAACAACCATGTTTTCGCCTCTCGTTCTTTGAGCTTATAAAAGATTTATAAAGGACTCTTGCTTGACCATTAGTGTGACACGCTACATTTAGAATTAGTTCAGTTATAAATTATACGAATTTGGAAGTATTCGATAATTGCTTAACATAAATGCACTTAAAAAAAAAAACAGAAAAAAGTTGAATCTTTTTTTTTTCGGTGTACCGGATTAGCTATAAGACCCCTAATAATAAAAACATGCCCAGTTATGTAGAATAGGATGGCTGCCTGTGGATAGCCCCTTCCTCCTTTACCGTAATTGGTTGCTGGAAGATAAAAGGGAAAAAAAGCTTTAAGAAAGATGAATTGATTTTGTATTAAACTCATTTTTTTTATTTATTACCTTTCATTCTAACAGTTAAGGTAAAAAAGAGTAGGATTATCGCTATTCTAAATACAAACTGGACATTTTTTTTTTTCTCTTAAGTAAATCCTGTAACAATAGTTATGGATTCAGACCCACAGCACAAGTTTTTGTGGATCCTGATGTTAGGCCTATGAATTGTCGGTGATTCCCGATTTCCCACAGAGTACTTCCCATCTTGTACAATTCCTCTTAACCACAACTGCTATGAGGAGAGTTAGGCATTTTCGCGACACCTCATTCGTAACTTTAGGCATACTTGAATTACAGTCTCGTAGATCTTTTAAGCTGTCCCACTGCGACAAGTGGCCAATTCAATCCATCTATTGACCGTCAAGGTCTTACGATGCCTTAATTTTTGGGAGGTTTGAAATCTGTTGTTTGACGGAGCTCACAGCCACGTATTCCTCCAAATATTGTCGGTTGGGTCCTCTACTTTCTAAGAGCTTATTAAGATGAGAGCCGAGAAGAGATTGTCCTGTAAGGAACAAGACCTCATGGTTCAACAAATGGCTTATGTAAGTGCCTCAGTCCTGATTTGCCTGGACATTATGTAGTTTCATACTTTGTGATCTACAGGCTTCTATATCCCTTTTCCTGACAAAGTTTAGGAAAGGCACCATTCCTAAGGATTCGAGGCTGATGGTGGCTTCCTCCGAGTTAGTTGATCAGTTTTCTCTGGAAAGGAAAACTCGACATAAAGAATTTATTTACAATAGGAGCAGACCGATTTGGGCCTACATTGAATTTAGAAAAAGAAAAAAAACCGAAGCAGGAAATGATAAATTCCGATGATGTTACGAGGAAGTTTATTGCTTCTAAAAATGTGAAGGATGCTTGACATGTTACTCATTAGTGTCTAGACTATTTTAAGCATTGTTGTGACTAGTTTTTTTTTTTTTTTTTTTTTTTTTCCGTTTCTGTAAAACTGGAACGTGGAAGTAATAATCACGTTCTAACATATTTCTTCTATTTCTGAGGTTAGTAGATCACTTTCGCGCAAAATTGAGACACGTCTGTGATTTTAGTTGGTCGTAAAACATTGTCAGCAATATTAGGACCCATTTCGTGGCTAGTCTGTAACTCGCTCAGCAGGCAGTTCATAGGTAGAAGAGGGAATTCTTCAAATCTGACCTTCCCGCTGCTCGGGGAAGAAGTTCTAGAATGTTAGTTCCGTGGAAGATAGGAATTGCGAACAGCTGGAAGGCACAGCTCATACCCCATGAAAGATGTCTTGCCTCACGGTTGAACCGCACGCCACATATAGCCTCAAACAGAGAATCCCTCTAGCTTTTGAGGAAACGTTTCACAAATTTCAAGACAGTTGCGAAAAATACTCTCTTATGGTATTGTGGCACGACGTATTGTATTCATAAGAAAGTATATTTCCTACTAGAGTCTTTAGCTTACCTGTTGGGAAAAGACAGAAGACTGGAAGTTAAACGAACATTGACAAATTACAAGGGTTAAAGGGTATTTTATATCAATGGCTGTCATAGCCACAGAAAGTTTCGATAATCCCATTTCCCAAACATATGCCGCGAAGAATGTTGGAACGACCTTGAAACTTGTTTAAAACTAGTTACTGATTCGCATAAATGCCACAACTACCCACAAGGTGGAAGTTCAGAGAATATGCTTTGTTTAGTGGATTTATCTTCTAAGTTAAAGCACTCTTACTCCAGAAGATGTATAACAATATTTTCAATATTCTGTTATTTAAAGACTCTTGTAATTGAAACGCACATATTTATCTGCCAATTCTTTTTGCTGATCTGTTAAGATACATCGCACAGTTTTAGAGCTATGTAGCTCTTACAGATGTCTGTAATCGCGTTTTATCGGAAGTTCGTCATCTGGTCAAATTTGTCTGAACAACATTTGTAGATGATCAAATACAACATGTGTCGACATGAGCCTTGAAATACGCAAATACTTAATAGTAGTGTTGAGATAACGTTATTGTAAAACTAAAAGGTCCCTCACACAAGAGCAGAGTGAACGAAACAGATTTCTCAGATCTTACTAAAGATTAGAGAGAAAAAAAAAACAAGTAACAAATTTGATTTTGGAGATAGCTAACCGCCAAATTTTATGAGAACGGATTAGTTGGAATTCGGTTTTGGTATTTAAAAAACAAAAACAAACTAATTTGTAAACAAAAAGTTTTTATTATTGTCAATGTTTCGGCCTAAATTCTAGGTCTCCTGCTTTAACTAAATCATGTGGTAATTAAATAATTACCTAGGGGTTGTCTATCCTTCAGACAAACCTCCCTTGTAACTGATTTGTTCTTAAGAGCTAAAGAATGAGTAAAATTTTCATGAAGTGAGTGGGGAAAGTACTCAATTCACATTCATAGTTGTCATTTCTAATTATCCTCTTTATTACGTATAAGTTTTTTTTAAAAAATGTTATAAAATATTCGTTTAAAAAAGTAAATTTTTCATCTATTTTGTTTAACAATTCTTTCCTAACACTAATTACAAGGAAGGTGATTATTCAATTCCGTCTCTTCAAAGGCTTTCCTCCCTCAATTACAAACAAAAAATAATTTCAATGATTTACAATAGAAAACCTAAATACCGACTTGGGTTTCTACATTACCAAAATAAGGGGTCCAAGTGAATGTTTGAAAATTACATTTTACTTTAAATTACTGTAACATCCATATACATCAGTATATTAACAAACTAAATTTCTAATATATCGTAAATTGGATCGGTGGAGATATAATAAATTTTTCGTAAGTCTTAAGGTATTCAACTAAAAGTAGACCACTTAGCTGTAGGATTTTTCTTTTATTTATTTTTTTTTTTTGCCGTTTCAACCTTTGGTCATTAAAGTCAGAGAGATATTTTTAGAAGTGGAAAGATATTTTCAAGAAGAAGAATTCCTTAGCAATAGGTCATGGTCAGGTATAATGTATTGTTAATGCGAATAGTTATGTGGATGTACATAGTAATTTCTTTGTACTAGGAAACTATGAAATTTATTAGAAAAAAAATCGAGAGAGAGTGGAAAAGAAGCATACTAAAAATGTATCTAGATAAGATTTAAAAGCCCTCTTCAGAAAGTTCATTACAGAGTCGATGACTTTATCGTCATCCAATATAATTTCGTCTAGAGCCCCATTTAAGTTAGTTATATTTTTTCCTTGTTTCTTTAGGATCTTTACTCCTAAAGTAAAAATATTGACATACTGGGGGTTGATCGACTCGGGGCAAATCTTTAACACAACTATCCTTTCTTATTATTCATAACAAAACCTGAAGTGGGAAAACTAAAAGCGAGTTGAAGAAAAGTATGTATCAAAGAGAGAGGGATGCGTAAAAAGTAGGTGGGCCCATGGGTTAGCCCATACGAGAGATATGCTCTTCAAGGGCGATCATGTGTGGCTCACACAAAGCGTGTTTACTTCGCATAGTTCAGCAGAATGAATAGGTCTTTGAGGCGCCTCGCTTTGTTCTTCTTATCTCTTCTTTAAAATCTCCTGAATAGCTGCTTAATTTCCTTTGGAGCACCCTCTGAAGGTCCTCTAGAGAAAGAGCTCTTACTTTTTTTTTTCCCCCTCGGGGAATCACAATTATGATTGATCACTAATCAGCTGACGCTTAACTGCGAAGTATGAGTTTGTTACGGGAAGCACCAACGTCGATAGCCAATTGATTACATCTTTTTCAGCATCGATTGAAGTAACGAACCGTTTAAGAATTTTTTATTGAGTGTTAGTCTCCCTTTCAACCACTTATGGTCAAGGAGGGAGGGGATATCTACAGCTTAGAACATGATTGGATATCTACAGCGTACAACATGATTGGATATCTACAGAATAAGTTCGGCATGATTGAGAATTTTATTTTGGAAATATGTTGGAATGTAGGGAGATCCCTATATAATGCATGCATGAGGCTTTAATCTTTTATTCGATTGCAGAGTGAACTTGTATATACTACGTCATTTAAACAGTATAAAAGCTATAATCTTACCTTAAATAAAATTTACATGCTTTTGATATTATTTATTGCATTAATATAAAATACTTGTAAGTCGGTTACATAAATTCTTTGTGTAATAAACAATTTCCGGCTTTCCTAACTCGGTATATATATTTTTTATTTTGTAAATTATTACTAGCTATTATTTAATGGATTGTTGTAGAAAAATATATATAATAATATTTTTTTTGTTCACGTAGGCTTCGACGGTCNAGACAAAAAAAAAAAATGTTATCAATTAATCCATTAATTTAGGTTGTTATAGTGGTCGAAATAATCCTGATTCCTGTCTTTTATTAACTAATGTATAGTAAATATATTAAAGGGTATTTATAGGGCGTAATTACCTAGAAGTTGATTGCCCTCCATTATGAACTACTACTACTTCTATTCTTTATTTTATTTTAACTTTTTAGTTTTAATTAGACCTCTTTTTGTACATTTTTTCACTAATTCACCATTTAGAAAATTAACCTTTATGTTACTCAAATTTGAAATATCATCCAACTTTGTAAACCAAAGTGATTTTTAGTTCATTACTTCTTGCATTAATATAACCGGATATCATTATTTATTTACGGTTAGTGTTTTCAAAATATAATTTTAGTTTGTACACGTAAAGTGTGTCTCCTCATATCTCCAGTTATGTCATATAGTTGTGGGTGTTATCTCGCAATTTAATCAATCTTTTTCATGGGAAACTTTTTACTTTTTCTACTGTGTCAAAATTTTCCCATCCCCAGATCTGAGCCACAAACTTACCAAGTTCGCGAATAGCAAAGCCTAGTCGAGGTAATATGAGGAAAGAAGAATTCACATCAAAGGAGGAAATTACTGTGGGTAGGACCACATGTAATAGCTTACATCGGTAAGACGACCTAATCAGAAGAATGAGATAATGGGGGATGGTTGATTCTTTCAAGGGAAATGTTCTTACGACATGGTAGTTGAATATATAACCCACATGAATTGACTTTCTGACGTATATGTATGTGTCCCATGCACTGGGTATGTGTCCCATGGGTACGTGATAGTGAAAATCTTCATAAGATGGGGGCTTAACTTCTAGTGTGGGTTTTAAACACATGCGAAGAGATTATCACATCTGTCATGATAACGATTTATAGACTTCCAGTTCAAATATTAGCGGTAAGTGAACATTAAAATTAAGTATACGTAAACATATAACCTCGGGTATAGATTTTTTCTAGACAGGCCTCCTTATTTTAATAGTGAGTGGGCCTGTCTAGTTCTTATTGATTGTTGTATAACTTTATTAATATTCGTTTAAAAAAAAGTTATCGATATTATATTAACTTGAAAATAGTTTGAGAATCAGTTGTTAAGTTATGTATTATTTGCTAGGTTTTTCCTTTATCATGTAATGATGTTTAAGACATTCAATTCGTTTTAAAGTAACTTAGACTGGGTTAATTAAAATGAATATTTTCTTCTTGTGATTATCGTTTTACTTTCAATTTAGTTAATTTTTTATTGTTAACAGAACCAAAATTAATTTTTTAATACCCTTTTGTACTTTTGTATAAATTGAAATAAAATGTATTCGCTATTTATTATGAAGTCTATTTGCATCCTTGAAACAATCACAAATAGAGCTTGCTGATGTTAGATTATATTTTCACAGCAGGGTTCTTTGTGCTGAGTTGTCTAAATCTTTGATAACAATCTGCTCAGTGGATTTTATTCCATCTTCGTTTTCCTGACATTGCCGTCTTAAGATCCGCTCACCAAAGAGGTTCGTAATCTTTTTCTTGATAAAGTCTTTCGTGTTTTTGCTCTTGGAGTAAATAATTGGTAAGAGTTCTCGCTGTTGTTCTTATGGACCATGAGGTAGGTAGGTTCAATGGGATACATTTAGGAACGTTAGTCTCATCGTTCGAAGTTCCTTAAAACTTATATATAGTTTTGTTGAGTGTTTCTACAGAAAGAGCAAAGTAAAATTGTTAGGGGTTTGGTTAGTTAATAATCATTATCCCCCCCCCCCCCAATTTTCCGTCCAATCGCTCCCCCTTTTCAGTACCCGGCGACTATTGGCTGGCTAGATGTTTTCTGCCTACCCTAAAGGCTTTTATAAGGTGTTTATTCCTTTTATTATTTTCAAAATATCTCTCCCTGTGCACTCATCTCAAATTCAAGTGTATAATATATTTTAAACATACCTGACTTTGAATATACACAAGGCATATTCCTTACAATTCTTCACCGGCGCTACTTAGGAAAAGCTTAAAAAGTAGGGTATACTTAGGTACCCCAGGTATTTCTTAGGTACCCTAGATAGGTATTTCTACTTATATTGCCCATATATATATATAATGAAACACTCGCGGCAACGATATGTAGCAATCAAGAACAGGTATATATATATAAATANTATATATATAAGTATGTATGCGCCCTAATACTTGCTAATAAAATAAATTCCGCATTTAGACCCTTTCTGCAAACTAATTCTATTCGTTATTATTAAAATCAATAACATCATTGTTATTATTACCTGAGAAAAACATGGAATGCATATATATATATATTTAGGTTCTATTCCTGGCTGGGACAGATAGATTTTTTTTATTCTATTCCCTCTAATTAATTGTTTAATGTCTCTGGTTTTTTTGCAGGATATAATTATAAGTCTCAATATATGTAGTGTAAAATGACATTTTATAACTTCTATATCTATAGTTTATGTATACGTTTGGTAGAGTTTTACGTTTTAAAGTAGAAAGCTAGAAGGTCCCTCCCCACCCGTTTCTCATTCAAAGGTAGTCGGTCCGAAGCCACATGTGAGATTTTCACTCGCATTATGGAGAGAATATTTTTCGCTTTGTATGATCATGTTAGATTAGCACTTACATGACATCTTAATGAAGCCTATCAATTTTGGTGGTTTTTGTAGGATTGTAAAATTAATTATTAAGTAAAAAAAAAAAAAAAATAGTAAGAAAAGCTGCTTTGAACAATTCAAGTACCGATTCCTTCAAATTTTTTTTGTCAATTGTTACCTGGAAATGCAGTTTATAATTGAATCCTTTCATTATGGGTTGTAATTGTGGCGTAATTACAGTCATACTAAAAGTCCATTATTTATGTTAACATATTAGAGGAAATTCGCTCATTTAACAGTGCTATCACATTCGCGTACTTTAACAATGGTAAGGAGTACTGGGTTAGTCTAGGGGATCCGAGCGGGTCTCTAAACCTGGCACTGCTGGTCGAGTCCCGCTCTTTGTAAGCTTCTACCGATAAACAAAAGCTTGCTCAGGGCCTAGGTAATCTTAAAAATACATTGGCTACATGTATGCATCCTAATTATTTGAAAGGGAGGTTAAATCAAAGTTGTAAATTGCCTAGTTAATTAGTCATTCCATCTTATGAATAGTGAAATTTTTTATCTTCTTGATCTTGTATTTAGAAGTAGTGGGAAGCTGAAGATCGATTGCTTACGAAAAGAATACTAAGGGTGACATCTGCAAACTCATTGAATGCAAATACGCGCGAATTAATTAAGTGTTGTTGGAATTTCTAGCTCACTTGCGTCAGAGAGATTTAGGAGTTGTAGGGCGCTTTCGTCAGCTGTGGATTGGAGCATATTTGCCCATTAAAAAGTGGTATTCCGGTAACTCCCGTTGAGGTGAAGAACCTGTACTCACGCTTGTATTAGGTAATACGCTAGCTCATTCACACCTCAAAGACAGCCATTACGTAAAATATTACCATTTTGAAAGAATCCATCTTCGGTATTATATAAGTAAGAGTCATAATTTGCCAGTACATGTCATATGAAGCCTCTACTTGTCTCACTTTGCAATGACTTGAATCTCTTCCTGATGACATGCTCTATTTTACTCTTTTGGTCCATCTTGCATTCCTTAAACGTATTATTCAAGCTATTTATACCGATACCTTGACGCAACTTGTAAAAATGATTTCTAAGTTAATAAATAAAGTCGTCCAAAGTTATTTTTAATTTCAAGATATTAAAAATTAAGTAGTTTTATTATTTAGAGATAGAGTTTAAATTAGCTTCCAATATTTGATATTTAATTAAAATGGAACAGCAGAATATATTTTGTAATATTAGACTGCAATATCATTACTGTAACGAAAAATTATAAAACAATTTAGGCATATATATATAGTTTAAAAAAAAGTTATCGATATTATATTAACTTGAAAATAGTTTGAGAATCAGTTNTATATATATATATATTGAGGAAATTACTTAAGAATGTATATTCGAGGCGGGTATTTGGGGTTTTATCCAAACCAATTAATGGCATCTTTAGGAATAATTCTTAAAACGAATCTCTGTTTATAGTAGATTAATTTTGAATCTCTTGCCCAGTTTTCTTCAACAACTTATGCGCTTTGTGCGTGTGTGTGTTTTTGAGTAATTACATACATAAATAAATGTATAGGATTGAATATATATAATTTAGTAATTATATACATAAATAAATGTATAATAAATAAATAAATAACTGCAGAAATTCATGGCCGGTAGGAGGCCGACAGTGAAGTGGGCGAGTCCTTGGTTTGTACTGGTATGAACAATCTTAGCAGCTGAAATCAAGGACTCCCCCCCCGCGAGTTATTCATACAAGGCAAAGATATCCTTGGTCTCTCGAAAGTGCTTTGCTTTTGAGCAAATATACCTGTAATTTAACGATTGTGACTATTTCCTTTTTATGACAGCCTTTTTTTTATTTTTTATTTTTTACTTAATTATTTAATTGAATGTTACCTAAAAGTGAACTTCCCACGAATCACGTTGCAGCCTTCGCCGGCAAGGTTTTTTATCTGAATCGAAGTGAGTGGCTGAATCCTATTTCAAAAACGGTTACTTTTGGGCTCTAACAGAGGGCTCATATTTCGCCAAAGTTTTTTCCTGTTAATTAAAATGTTAACAATCTAACTAATTTTGAATCTCCATAATATAATACTTTTTATATTTTTTATGTTAGTGTATGCTATAAAGATGATCCTTTATTGTTTATATTTAGCTGAAAAAAAACAACAAAAAAACTTCCCTTATGAAGTTGGCGGGATTTATAAATAGTGTTTTTCTCCCCATTATGATTTATATGTGTTTTAAAACCATACCCAACTGCTATTCCCGTTAACATTTTTTTTTTTTTTAGAACACATAAAGCCTAATGTTTAAAAATTAATCTTTTCTTCAATGTCTCATCTCAGTTTTATCAAAATTGCACTTTATTTAGTCTTGATACTTAAAGGTTTGATGTTTTTGAAGGCTTGTATTTATTCATTCTACGTGTTGATTATTTCCAAAAGTAGACCTCTTTGAATTTCTCGACTAACCTCTATCAGCCACTGACTTACTGAGATCGATAAAAGAACTTGTATAAATCTAGGCCTTTTTTTTTAAGTTGCCAGCATGCTGAACTAGTGATAGATCTCTATGGCGTTCAAATTTGAAGTATATAATGCAATCATAGTCGGTACTAGTATGCTGCTAAGAAATTTAGGCCGTATAAATTACCCCTGAAGACAAATTTTAAAGATTCGAGCTTAAAATTCCAAATGATAATGGCCTTTTCGGGGGACGTGTTTGTGTGTGTGGCTTTTTTGGAGGATGTATGTGTGTGCGCGCGCGCATGTATTCCATATTTAAATATTAATCATAATTACTAAATTTCTCGGAAATTGCGTTTTAGGGCCAATTTGAATAGCTATGTATTAGACTAAGCAGTGGCTAATTTATTTATCTTTCTAACTGCAAAACAATAAAAGCTTAGCTCTCATGAGCATAATTAAACCAACATAAATTCAAACGAGTTAAGTTTCGTTACAATTAAGCATGAATAATTGGTGCTAATGTCACTGATAACGGTTATCAGCAAGTACAGCGCTTCTATGAGGCTTGTCGTGGGCGACAAGGACCGTTTGCTTATTCAGTTTAACGTATACCCAATGCTATAGCGAAGACTAACCTATGGAAAACAAGTTTTTCACGTTAGTGACGCAATTTTCATCTTATTTTTTACTATATTTTTATTAATATATTTATCATATTTATTTTAATATTCATCAAATCCATCTAAGAAAGGCTAAAAAATAGTACATAATTGTGTGTTTGCACATTCGCTCGGAAATATTCGTGTTCATCTCTTTTTAAAACAGAATTAGCCAAATTTATTATTTGAACTTCTTTTAGCAAGCCTTGATAGTTCTTTTATGTCTTAAATTAATCGAAGGAAAAATATTGTTTGTTGTAAGAGAAAAGTAAAAATCCTTCCATGTTTCACTAGTCTTACAAAAGCGAATTAAATTGTGCGGGATAATAGTAAATTTGTGTAATTTTTATCCTTCAAGGAGAGAATCATGCCCACAATCTGAGACCACCAATTATTTATAATGCAGGATATACCGCAAAAAAAGCCCATCTGCTAGATATTTTATTTAGGACAAGATTTCACTTTTTGCGGCTTTTTCATGCAAAGCCAACGACTACTAGAAAGGATACCCTCCCATACATAAAAAAAACTAAAGATTTGTCAATTTTTGGAATAATTTAAAATAATTCAAATTTACCTAAGTTACTTTTTTCATTTAAGTGACATTCACAAATTATAAAATAAATGTAAGTTCACATTTCTGTATTTTGATAGAATTAATTTGTGAATTAATTTTTGGGATAAAGGTTGAGATGTACAACAAGCCTTTATTATTGTTAGTGTTTTGAAGCAATTGATAAAGCATACCGGTTTGTTATAGAGCGAATTGCTTGCATCTGTATGGAATTTTTATAGAATAAAAATGATACTCTTTAACATTAATGCGGAAAGTCATACACATGAAAGATATTACAGAATAAATGGGAACAGTTGGGCGCCTCCTCCCAGCGATCCCTTCCCGGCTGGTCTAGGGCCAGTCACATATTTTTTGTATTTACTCATTATTATTCTTTAAGGTTATAAAGTTAAAATCCAAGGATTAAAATTGTAATACCAGCTTCTCTCGAGAATGTACTTTTCATTTAAAAGAAAAGCTGAGCGTTATCAGAAGTTATTCCATTTTCAGAGCTCTTGTATCTTTCAGTGACGAACTCGCGTTTCTGGAAGATTTCTAGACTTTCGAGACAGAATTATAACTTTAGAAAACGCACAGTTTCTCTTATAAATGGAAGTTAAATTGTAGAGCGAATTAAACAAGGGTTTAATTATTGATTAGTTAAATTCAACCCTTGTATTGAAAAACATTATCATAACACGTCCAAAAATTAATTTGTTTACTCTTATCTCATATCTCAATCTCAAATGAAACATGTTAAATATTAGTTGTCTACGCTGCTCTTGCAAGTCGGTCTTATTTATTTTTTTAAAATAATAATTTTACCATAGATTTTATATTTTATAATATAAGCATTCAACAATAAAACATGAAAAACATAATAAATCCTGACCAAGAGTTGCAAAAGTGAGGGAGGCCACAGTAGTATAAATTTAAAAACTAAACTCCTGAGAGTAAATTTAATTCTTCATGCATTTAAACACATTTAATTTATTATAGAGGAAGTATTTTCTTTGTTCCTATAGTGTTGTACTAATTGTTTTTAGTTTTAACTCTAACATCCTTCCACACTTGACCGAGTTTAACCATTGAATGGTTTGCTGAAAGAAGTTTAAATAACCAACACAGTTTCAATATTCCAAACATGGGAATCCATGGGATCCGTTCGGGTCTCGCAATCCTAGCACTGCGGGTTCGAATACCGCTCAGGAGAATTTTTTATTTATTAGTAAAAGTTTGTCCTGAGCTATGGTCATTTAGAATGGGATGGCAAGCTGTAGATAGACCCTCCCTCCATGACCCTAAGTGGTTGATAGGGAGGCTAATTCTTGAAAAAAAAAAAAATTTTTTTTTGATTATGCTAGAGTGAGTTTAGACAAATATAAATATATATATNTATTTTTTTTTTACATATATGTGTGTGTGTTAGTTTTAAAGCCTTAACATATATGAACACACACGTAAAAACCTACATTTATGCTTCTATAGTGTAAGGTACTCAGGCTGTAATTCTTTTTTATATGTATTCTAAGTTAATATTTTATATAGATAGAGTCTGTACAGTTGTGACATTGGAAAGCCTTTTATCTTCTCCTAGTTAAGCGTGATTCCCTCCTTGCGGTAAATCTGCAAATTGTATAGATCTGTAGGTAAAAGTGTACGCGGACCGGCTGGCATCACTTGCAATGTAAATGGGGTTGACAAGGGCGCGTGCACGTCCGGGGTGTATCAGGGAAAGTGGGTCCTAGGCGCACTGGAGGACATTCACCCCAAACTGCGCTCTCCCCCCCCCCCCCTCTTGAGTGCAACAGCTGAGCGATGTGCAGCGGCGTAGCCCCTCACTCCAGTACTTGCGGGGCGGTCAGGTACTTGTCGCTCAAGCGAGTATCTGGAGGAAATCACTCTCCCTGGGTGACACTTCCCTCAACAGAACCCGATTGCGGATTTTTTTTTTTTTTTTTTTAAACTAATCTAACATATGTATTTACCGTTTCTTCTTCCGGGTTTGATCGTGTTAAGTTGTTGAGAGAATAAAGAGAATTCTCTTTTCAGCCCTGAAGAAGCCATCACATGATTTGCGAAAGCTCAGCAAATAACAACAACTTAACACGGTCTAACCCGGAAGAAGAAAAGGTAAATACATCTGACGACCGTCGAAGCCTACATGAACAATCTTACATATCTCATACAGGAGAAGCTTAAGATAAGGCCCTTTATAAAATGTATAAAATTAGTGTTTCTCTAAAGTTTTATGAAAAATGAATGTTTGAAGCTAATTAAAAAAATACCACATTCTTTTAAACATGATTCGTTATTTGAATATTTTTCGGCTAATCGTTTCGTTAATTGTACTCTACTTCTAGAGAAAGATGTGGGGTTGGGTGTTGATGGCAGACCAGATAATTTTTTTTTTCGTTGCTCCTTGCTTACTTTAAGGAACATAACATATGTAAAATCAAAAGGAGAGTTTGTTGACCGTAGATATTATTCTAAGATATAGATCTTAGAATAACATATGTAAAGCTTCATTCGTTTTTAACTTTTATGTTCTACATAATTTTCACGATAAAGGATAATGAAGGAATACATTTAAGAATAAATACAAGAATTTCGACATCAACACTCACGTATCTCTTGGTGAAAATTTTTCCCTTGGGAGAAACAAATTCTATTATGAAAATTCGATTTTTTTTATTATCAATATTTATGAAGATTAATTATACTTAATTTTTTTAAATCGTGTGATGATTAAATTTTATATTCGGGAAGGAAAAAACTATGACTATATTTATTTATTGCAAATAATAAAAAATGAGGCGTTTAGGGAGGAGAATTTAAATTGAAAATCTTGAATATTATAGATATTATTACTTACCTCCTGTTTCTCCTAGTGGAGGATGGGGTCTGCAGTTATTATAGATTTGCGAAAAAATGTAATGGGAAGGGGAAGGATTTAAAGGTATATACTGAATTGAATAAATGCCATTATCTTCCTACCGATTGGTGTTACAAAAAAATGTGTTAATCTTAGTAATTTTTTAACATTTATATTGTATACGATTGAAGAGGAAATTGGTGTTCAGTCAAAAATATGTTTAAATAATCCATAATTTATCTAAACAAGTTTTTTTTTTTTTAAGCCGTCATTGAGGGCGGGAGAGGAGCTGTAGTTAAAATAGAGAAATCTGCATAACTAGGACAACAGCTCCCCCCTCGCCTTCATGAAAGCCCTGAAGATGGCTGACGATGTAATCTGAAATGTCGGTAACTATTAAAAGAAAATTTTTTTTTTTTAAATCAGAATTTTGACCAAACCTCAATTATCCACGATTCTCCGCCTTTATATTGCATTTATTCACGAAAAGTGCATATTACATAGAATTATTTAGGGATATAAATTCATTAATCGAGTGTACCTCGCTAATTAAATATTATTGTTGTACAATAATATAGGATTTAAATTCGATGTTTTAACTTTATTGTAAAACTAATAAATTTTTAATTGGAATCGGTCAAATAGGAGTGGAGTTAGGAAAAGATTGCCTTTAATAATCGTTGATATTCGGGTATTGTGAATAATATTTTAAAAAATTCTGGAACATTAATAGGTGTAAATTTAAATTTTTGAACGTTTATGTTTTTGTTAAAATTTACGAAAACCTCATTTTAAAATTTATATTAAAAAATGTTGACCGTTTAGCTGTTTGAGTGTTCTCTCTAGTTTGTTGTATCTAATTAGTAAATATATTTCTTCGCAGCAAAATCCCGTACGGAAGGATACTTTTAAACTTATTTAATTGTTAAATATTATATTATTAGGTTTATATTACTTTTATATTTGTTATTTAATGCTACGTTTGGGAAGTAATAAGATTTTAAATGAACATTCCCGAATTTATCAAAAGACGTTGTAAGTTCGTAATTTTTCCAGTCACAAACTTTTGAAAGTTGTGTAAGTTTTAAACAGGTCTCAAACTTATCCGAAAGAACGTAGGAACTCTGTCACTAAACAGGCCTGATATAGGTGTTTTATCCCTGTAGTATATAGGTATTACATACCAGTCTTGCTTAGGCACCTTTCGTACTCTTGGAATTTGTTGGACTCCTGCATATCTTCATATATAATCATGGAAGACAAATATGTCTGGGCTGGGTATTTACTCAATCAATCCTGGTGCTTCAGCTAATCTAAGCTGTCTGTAGAGGAGAGGAACGTACTCCTTAATGTACATAGTGCAATATACATAAACGACTTAGCCAAATGTAGCTAGATGTGTCTGAACTCTCTGTTGTAATAATTAGCTCTGATACGATTAAAATAAGACTTTTCCCATTTTTGTTTCAATATTGGACCAACCTGGTTTGCTGAAGGACTTTTTTTTTTTACATATATGTGTGTGTGTGTGTGTGTTGGTTTTAAAGCCTTAACATATATGTACACATATATATGTAACGTGTTCACGCCCCTACAAACCTACATTTATGCTTCTATAGTGTAAGGTACTCAGGCTGTAATTCTTTTTTATATGTATTCTAAGTTAATATTTTTTTTTTACATATATGTGTGTGTGTTAGTTTTAAAGCCTTAACATATATGAACACACACGTAAAAACCTACATTTATGCTTCTATAGTGTAAGGTACTCAGGCTGTAATTCTTTTTTATATGTATTCTAAGTTAATATTTTTTTTTTTACATATATGTGTGTGTGTTGGTTTTAAAGCCTTAACATATATGAACATGCACGTACAAACCTACATTTATGCCTCTATAGTGTAAGGTACTCAGGCTGTAATTCTAATTTATGTGTATTCTAAGTTAATGTTCTGTAAATATGGTCCGTAGGAGTTCAGAATATACCTTAATATATCCAGTGCCAAAATTGTTATCCATTTCCTCACGTCAATAAGATGGGGCCCAGAATTTGATTTGGAGTCGGGGGATTCGCAAAAATCCTTGTTCTATTAAAAACGCGGGATTAGCGTCACTGTGACGTAGTCCCAAAGAGTAGTTTATAAGCGCCAGATACACTAAGGTTTGTTTGTCTATGAAATCGCACCGAACGACGGAAGGGGAATTTTAGGGGTAAATAAACAAAAGGGCATCTTACCTTAGTTAAAATCGAAAAATTTAAGATTTGTTTTATAATTGTAGACAATTTTTGTTTAGTGATAATTTTTGTTATTTAAAATGGAGAGCAAGTTGTTTAACATTTTCATGAACAATTCACTATTATATATAAATCATGTTTGATCATTAGTAGATTTCCATGGTCATCCAAGTTGGACCCTGTGAATTAAATTGTTTTTTTTTTTTTTGCCAAATTTTTGCTCATTATGTGTTGGGTTCTTCTTGACCTAGTAGAGCGAGAAAAAAAATGGAAATTTCTTTCCCTTTAGCCCTTGAGAAGTTATCATGAGATGAGTGAATGCTTGGTGAGATACTATTTTTTTACACTATCCAATTCGGATGAAGAAACTGTAAATATATCAAAGAAATTTTAAAATTAGGTGCCAATTCTAAAAAAAAAAAAAAAAAAAAATCAATTTTATGTAATTTTTATAACAACTAGATTGGAAAATCAAATCGGAATGATATTAAGATAGTTAGCTTTTACAACTATGGTATGGGGTTCATATCCTTGTGTTATTTTATAGCTATATTTATGTATTATATATTATATGTACAAATCTACATTTTTAGAGTAAATTAGATAAATTAGACCTAACAAGGGTTAAACAAGATATTTTCAGAGTTTATTCTAAAAAATGAAATTCCGCTTTGCAAGGAATTGCAGTTATTTGATTCAGTTTTCAATTGTGTGCTATGATGACTAAGTAAGTGGCAATTAAATGCACGAAACAACAAAAAAAGTATTCTAGTTTTTTTTAAAAGATTTATTTAATCTTCACTTAAAATACTCCAAATTACATTTTATTCCCACAATATGGCGTTTAACCATCATATTTACTCCTAATTAGTATGTTGATTTCATAGTAAAAAAATAATGGTAAATGCCCTAAGCAAAGAGCCCTTTACAACTACCGGAACTTTTAATTTCCCGAAATATTTTTTTTTTTCCCTAAATTTTATAAAGAAAATTTATTATTATTCTCTGTAGAAAATATTTTATAAGCTAACCGAAAAATTAAAATAGTGTAATAATAATTAAATTTAGAGATAATTGCATTAATTTACCCAACAACCCTTAATTCCGTCTTATTTACGCAACAACTCTTAATTCTGCCTAATTAACAAGGAAATCAATATGGACCTTGAAAACAGTTGTATAAATGACAACACTTTATGAAATTATTCTCATATTACTTATTTTGTTGTTATTTTGTAAATTTAAACTCTAAACCATGAGGTGAATATTCAAAGAATAATGTGTAATTTGATTCCCTTGTACGACCACAGTAGATACGCTTGTCATTGGAGGCAGATTCTCATTTCTGAATAATACTATTTTCCTTAGATATATTATTTTTTAGTGAAACTATTTTGTTATTGAAGAATAATACGTTTTATGGTATTACTTAGTTTGATATGAAATTCTTTGTATTTTTTTTTTCAAATGTTTAAATTACATATATGTTAATTACATTTTAGTGTACTCCAACAGGTAGACAATTGTCCATTGCTGTGCTTATTTTTTATTTCTTTAGGAAAATTGTATTATTATTGTAAAACTTGTTCATTCCTCCACAGTTTATCTTGCTTCAATCTTGCTTGAACATACATGGTTCCTCTCAGCATTAAGTGCATATATATTTCGAATTCTTTTTAATTTATCAAATGATGCAACCTTTTGAGCTTTCACAGAGCTAGTGGTATACAATGTATACTACAATTTTTTAGTGCAAGGGAATAGAATAAAAAAATCTAACTGTCCCAGCCAGGACTCGAACCTGGATCTCCTACTTTCCGGGCCTGTGCGTTACCGATTACGCTACCTGTACAAGCCTGTTAGTTATTAAATAAAAATGTTATACTCTCGACACTAGTGCGGGGAATTTAATAACTTATCAGGTTTGTCCCGGTAGCGTAATCGGTAACCGACCCGGAAAGCTGGAGATCCATGTTCGAGTCCTGGCTGGGACAGTTAGATTTTTTTTTTCTATTCCCTTGCTCTAAAAATTGTCAAAATTTACGTGGGATTATATACCACAAAAAATATTTATAAATTGTATACTACAGTATACTCCGAGGTAAACTTATTTATGAAATCGTTCAAAGCATGAATGTGTGAAATCCGACCAGTCTTAGCTTAGGTCAGTGGAGTGTCCTCGCCCCCTACTTATTCGTCTCTGAAATAAATTAGCATAGTTATGGACAAGTACCTTCCACTTGTGAAAGTATGAAGCACTTAGAAAATTTGTTACTAATGAAAACTTAGACTACTGGCCACTCATTCTCAGATGTATGTGTTTACATTTTCTATGTGTTTTTTAGATTGATTTTTTAAAAAGAAGAATTCCGTTAACCCTTAAAAAATATATATACAGACTTATCTGAATAAAAATATCAAAACTGTGCGCAGAAAACTTTGAAAAGATTTTACAAAAATTCGTTTTTGTTAAAATCCGTAAATTTATTTTACTTTTGGCGGAGTAGTATTCCCATAACTAAGTAAGAACCCCCAATGAGGAAGATATGTTTTACGAGGATGACTGTGTATTTAATTACAATTCAGCCACACTCTCAGAATGGGGAGGAATTTACTATTTTTTTTTTTTCCAATTATTGTACGTTATTTCTTGTCCTATTGAAGCAGCTAAGATACACATTTACTATTACCTGTTTCTTAAGAGTCTGTCGACCTTTTGTGATCCCTTTGAGTTGTGTAAACTAAGCAGGTACCTCATGTTTTATTGAAGATGCTCATGAATAAGAGTAAATGACTTATTTAGTCTTCCACCTTGAAAAACAAACAAAAAAAACAACAAAACAATGGGGTGAAAATGGGAGCGAGCTACAGCTTTTTTTTCCAATATTGAGGAAAATATTGGGCCATTCAGTTCTCCCTGGTATATTCCTCATATCATTTTCTTTTTTCGTAAATCATTTATGAGCAAAATTTTGATATAATTGCATAACCTGTAACTTATTGGCCCTTTTATAATAATATATTTTGTCGTAGCTTAATACCTAATCATTATGCGTGTTTTTATAGACAGAAACACACATATAAATATAAATATATTCAAGTTACACGTATATGTTTATAGCATTGATTGATTAAAATACCAATACATTAGTGCATATACATTTGTACATTAAATAAGAAAAAAAATCATGTCTTGTGAATGCCGTTATGCAAGTTTTATACACACACACATGATTCGTCCATTCGCAAAGCTATGGGTATTTTCAATTGCTGATGTTGCTCATGGTATTAATAAATTTTCAATTTTGATGCCATCTTGTATCAGTCTTCGGGGAAAGCAGTCCTGTATCAAAATATTCAATGCTTAAAGCAAGATGGAATTTTTTTCCAGTATAATTTTTTAGAGGGAATTTTCGTATGCATATAGCGGTTGTGATGTGTGTGGACGCAACAGATATTTTTCTCCCATCTTGATTTATCTTAAATGGTTGGGGATGGTTAATAGAGAGGTTGCGCGCGCTCAGTGACACGTCATTGATCTGCAGACGACGAATGTTCTAGACACTTTCGTCGTCCCGCTGTTCCAACATTACTCGGACATGGTTAGTGTTTCTCACAACTTGCTGTACCAGAAGAAGCTGAACATGTTAGAAATCACGGCAATTATTACCTCTCGTAATAGGGATTCGATTTCCCTCGGTTGAACACACCACATATTCTTCCATTAAAGCTCTTAATCAATTCCTTCATTCGGACCCAAAATTGGCATAACTCCTGTGGTATGATTGAGTGCGCCGGGTTGGTCATTTGGTAGAATAGGGAGTTTTTTCTAGGTACCATCCTTCCTCTAGTGGTCGAATTATTATATTCATATATTCTAAGGTGGGGAATATCGCTTATAATAAGCATTTTTTAAATAGAAAAAAGAAAATTCCGTATTTATTAGTTTGCCTTTCTGCTTTCAGGATTGATTGATTTTTACGAGCGAGGTTTCAAAAGTTGGAAGAGGAAATTTATTGAGGGGGGGGGGGATTAATAGAGATTCTTAAACTCTTACTAGGACTAAAATAAGATGTTTGTCACTCATGATCTGCGTATAGTAAGGAGTAAGCAGATTTTCCGTATTGCGTTGAAGATTTGTATGTGTATATGATTTTGAAAGCACCATGTTTTGTAGCTGCTTCTATTGGAAGAAGTTATGAGATATTTTCTATAGTCCTATCACGATAGGAACGTGATAGGGTTTGAATCCCTTACATCAGTGGAGAATTTATTTATGTAGTTTCACGAAATGGTGGTTACTCTAATGGTGGTGGGTTTTGAACGTTTCGACGCGATATAAGCACCAGCAGTACGTGCCGGCCTGGTTTGAACTGTACTTGTTTACGCGTGCGGTTAACATGGCGCGTGCTCTCCTCGGCGTTCACCGCTCAGGGTACGTGGAAACCATGAAATAAATGGCAAACGAATCCCGAGGGGAATAAGCGAGTTCGTTGTTCAGCCAATTCGAGTGCTGGTTTTTTTTATTTGTCGGAGACGTTCTAATACAAATATACAGGAACTAGGATGCTGAAAAATTCGCTTAGTTTACGCATCTTATGCGTCATTGACATTTGTTGCTTAATTTTCAATTGGATAAAAAATGAAAGTAAAGTAAGTATTCTAATCTAATTTTTATTTTTAAAAAGTCCTCAATTATTAACAATGTAATTTAATTTTTTTGTCTATTTCATTTTTAAATTTAAGTTTCAATTCATTTGCCTTAGTTATATTTATTTATGTATACGTAATCTGTTGTTTCCTTTTTTTAATATAACAGTATAATTTTAAAAATTCAAGTATAAAATCAATTCTGCAAAATTTTAAATGTCTAAAATATCTTAGAAAAATTATTAGACTAGTTATTTTGAGAAGAGAAAAAATGTCTTAACAGATAGTAAAACTTTAGATTTTCAAACTAATACTTTTACAAAATAAATAGTATTTGTTGCACTTTTTTTTCTTTTTTTTAAAATAAAAATGAGGTAATTTTTTTTAAAAATCTAATGCGAGAGCTCTCTTATAAAGTTTATTTATAGTTAAAATTATTTTTTACATAAGAAGGCCTTGAATTAAAATGTAATTGTTTTTTTTTTATGTTATAATTCAGAGAAATTACTTTTCTTCTCTTTCTTTCTTTTAAATAAATGGATGTATTTTTTAAATCAGAAAGGAAAGGAACCAAGCCATCCTGATAGGCGTATTTTAGCATATGTTCCGTAAGAGAATTAATCTTGATACTGTGGGCGACTTAAAAAAAAAAAATTTCGAAACGTCATAACCGATCCTCAGTAGAGAAGCTAAAAATATGGACCGTTCAAAATTTTGTACATATTTACTCTGGTTTTCCAGAGTAGGTACATACCTAAAATATATTTATGAATATAACTTCTAGAGTTGGGAGGGACCTTAATTTTTAAAGTATAGAAGCCATATTTGATATTTAGTATATTAATTACAAGCCCTTAAAATTATTCAATATTTCTTTGAAAATGATTGGTAAAGGAGGAGGTGGGGGTGTTTATAGGGAAGCTAAGAAATTTACCAATATAACTGTGACAGATGAGAGCTTCTCATACTTTCCTTCCCGGCCAGTCTAGAGCTAAGCCTAGTGGTCATAACTTTTATACTCATTGATCTCTTCAACTTTGAATTTATTTTCGCAATCAAGAACAGACAATTTAAGCAGTGCACACACAAAAAGAAAAAATCACAAGGAGTAAAATTTTCGGGGATCTCTCGCCCTTCGTCGGTGAGGAGTGAAGAGATACTAGCTACTCTTGCTAGATTTTTTCTTTTTGTGTGTGCGCTGCACTCTCTATCCCTCCTATTCTTGACTGCTATATATCGCAGCCGCGAGTATTTCATTATATATATATCCATCTTTAATATAATATGGGAAATCTTAGATAACACAACTTCTGCGTGACATACATTTTTTCTTGCAGATCAAGAGCACGTCTAACTCTTACTTAAGATAACCCAATCTTGGAGGAGAAAAAACCCAGAGAAGTAATAGGGATGTGACAACAGTTTCAAAAAGCATCGGTGTGATCAGTTTTGTGGACCCTCAAGTTTTGTTTTCACCCGTTTTAAGAAATAATGAGCATTACATGTCAGTACCTCTCTGACATACTATATATGTATTCTTTCTTTCATATTGGGAACATGGAAGTAAAACCCAATTACACATTTATCATACTTTATAATCAATTGGTGTAATGAAGTGAATTTCCTTCTAATTTTGACGATAAGGAAAATTACGTGGTACTCATTAATTTCCTGGCGTTTGTATGTTATTCTTAAAAAAAACAAAAAACAATGGATTTTCTGTCAAATAACTAAAACTATTCATTTAAAGATTTCTTTTTATTAAACCTAAAACGGACAAGTTGTAAACATTTAAATTTTTCTTGAGTGGATCCGAACTTTAAATCAGTCTACTTCCAACATTTCCCTCTCTCTATTTCAAGTTTACGTAATCAGAACAATTTTGTAAAGCAGAATTTATTTATATAGTAACTCCTAAAAGTTATTTTTATTCTGTTCTTTTGTTAGTGAGAGTTGAGTCCGCTCTATTGCCTTTTGTGTAGACTCAACCAAAATAAAATATATCTCAAGGGTTCCATTTTCATGGTATGTGCCCCACTCTGCAGATACTGGGTACAGAGGATGATGAGTGCGTATGACGAGCTTGAAAGGAATGTCTCCTTCTGTGCCATCCCCAATCCAAGAGGGTCACAGGCAACTAACTAAACTGCCTCCTGCAGGAATCCTAAATTTGCAGGATATATTTGGTCAGGGATCTTCCATGGTTGCCCGACACCCATAAGCTCTGTGCCGAGCTTCAAGACATTATCTTCTTTTGAAGTAGAGCCTGATGGTTTATTTTTATTTAAATTGCGGATGCAGTGTAGAAAGACTGCATAGGCTATATTTTTTGCTCAAGTACTGTAATTTAATTATAGAATTTTATATTAAAACAGGCCATACCAAAAATAAACCTTAATGAAATTTATAATAAACAAATAATAATTAATAAATACAGTGAAAAAATAAATAATTACTTATAAATATAAAAATTGCTGATTTTACTGACGAAAATTCATTCATTGCGGATGTTAGCCTAACTCTCTTGTCGAAATATTTTTATCTGAGAGGTATGTTCATCTATGAGATTTAAACAGGTGGTAATCAGGTGAAAGGTCAGGGTAACAGGATGGATGTGGCAGGACGTCCCAGCCAATCTCTGTCAATTTGGCAGTGTGTGGCCGAGCATTGCCCAGGAGAAAAAGAGGATCTTTTCTATTAATCAACCCCGGATCAGAAAGCTTTATCTTCCAGTAGTCCAATATTGTGGAGTATACTTCTACAGTGGTAGTTTGATCTTGTTTCAGAATCTCGAATCGCACTACACCCTTGGCTGTCCAGAAAACAATTAGCAAAACTTTCTTTGTATGGAGATTACTTTTGAAATTTTTTTTTTGTTAGGGTCTCGTCAGCTGACAATCAATGATATGGTCTTCTAAAATGATTTTAAGATGGTTCGATTTTTAAGGGGGAAGCTAAAGATGCAGTTGTTTTCGGTTTATCTTATTGGCTTCTAAAAGTTTATGAGGAATCCACTTATCCAATTTTTCTCTTTTCACAATTGGTGGGGATAATTCCAGGCAGTGGTTGGAGAAATATTAAGTTGTAAGGCCACTTCTGAACAACTTTGGCGAGGATCCAACTAAATTACTCTTCCAACTTCCTCTAAATCAAAGACCTTTGGCCGGCCAGGGCGAATTTAATTTTTCGTGTGTCTGGTCATCTGCACTAAATTTGGCTAACCGAAATTTTGCATTCCTCTGAGAGAGAGCATCACTGGACGGAGCTTATTTTTCGGACAGCTTCAGTCGCTTTTAAACCGAGTTAAAACTCATAAAACGAAATTGACGAAATACTTATTTTCAAATTCAGATTTGAACGACATAGGCTCTAGAATAAAAATTAAAATAATAAACTATAAAAATGAAAGGTCATTTTTATAGAACTAATTAGTTTATTAGTAAATTCCTAAGTTATTTTATAAACTACTTTAAGTGAGTAGAATCATTGAATAATTGATTTTTATTTTTCATTTTATTCATGAAGCCAACTTGATTTCCTTTAGTGTAATATGTTAATAAAATGGGGTCTCCCGTCAAATTTGTGCTCTAAAATTTTGTCTTAATAGCCATGCAAACTTGCAGACAATGAATGTTTATTACTTTTTTTTTATAGTTTTTAAGAACAGAAACACCATTTGAAAATAAAGACGTAATTTGAAGGTTCTGACTATATTAGATTAAAACTTATTGATTTAAATCTCCATTGCTTTATATTTGAGTTTTTTGGGGGTTTCGTTCAAGGTTGGTCCAAAAAAAAAAATACTAAATACAAATAAAATTGTGTGCTTTTTATTGTATTTATATTATTATTGTATATCAGCCTTGAAAATTTGATCAAGATGGCAACACGTCCCTTTTCGCCTTCATTATAGACCTGATGATGGCTTACAATGTCAGCTGAAACGTTGGCAGATATTAAAAGGAAATATTTTAAAAATTGTATCTTTTTTATCAACCTTGACCGAACAAAAAATCTCTATTAATAATCTCTACGGTCAGAAACTCTCCATTTAAGCTTTATTTTAAAGTGATTGTTGTTAGATGGAAGGGCCATTTTTATTTGTGAAGGACATTATCTACACATGTGTGTAAGACGTCAGCATTCCCTCAGCCATGTCCCCTCGGGGTACAAACAGGATGTACTTCAGCCGTACTCTCCAGTCAGATAAGCCGGGGTGGTCCTTAGACCCCGGGCGCAGGCGTCATATGGATCGCCTCCCCCTTATCGAACCCTCTCCACCAGTTGCCTTGTCGAGGTCAAACCTCTGTCAACATCATCATCAACTCCGTCACATGTTATCATCCCCCCTGAGGAAATTTTGTAAGTCTTCAAGCCTATTTCCACTCTATATGCTCATTCTCGCCTATTTTGCCTATTGCTACCCCGACGAAAGCCGCCTGGAACTGACAGGTCGGTTTGATTCTACATTTCCCGCCTCTTCGCTCTCCCTCTCTCTGGGCGCATGCATCCCGTTTTCTAGGTCAGGTGTAGTGAAAGAACTCAAACGTTATGTAAACAGGTTATCAGAAATAGCTTTAATTATGTAAATATCTCCTTCTTTATGCTTCTTATTTTCTGCTCTTGCAATCTAATTTCTTTATCCGTACTTTTATTTTTTGTTTGATATACATTATTCTCTTCTGTTTCACATTATTGCGAAATGAAAAATAACCCAATGTTGATTTTTTTTTTTTTTTTAATTCTTTAAATAAGATTGTTGTCATTACTAACTTAATGCCTACAAAGTTTCAAGTATTTTTTTAAGTAAGTTTTTGCAGTATTAAAAAAATATATATATCTTTCTATTTTACAGTTATGTTCTCACTGTTTTGGCTGTTTCAATTTTGTTTTTCAATATATTTTTGCTCAGCTGTAGCTTTTATGACGCTATCTGATTTGTCTCTCCACACCCATTTTTTTAATTAATTTTTGTGATTCAAGTTTATTTATTGAAAATGTACGATAAATTAGCATTTTTTTAAAATTTAATATTTACATTTGGGGTTTGATCATTTATATAAATTTGAACCTCATTTTCCTTAATTCAAAGGCGGAAAATCTCTGCTTTCTGTGAGTTTGGCTTGCATGTATTCCATTGGCGTATCCGATGATTGCGCGCGCCCAATTACCAGGGATCATTGATCAGAGCTTAAAACAAACTGTCCTACAGCAGTTTTTGGCCTCATTTCGGCATTCTCCTTCTCTCTGGCCTGATTTCATGGCTTACTCTTGTAGTAGATCAATTCCGTCTACAGATTAGCATCTGTGCTTTGTCATTTAAATTATCTTCCTTGAAAATTCCAAAATAGTTGGGGTAGTCCATATCCGCTATTGCGCATTGTTCTATCCCAGCAGATGGGAATCACTTTTGATGTTGATGACTTTTATATTTTTTTAAAACATAAATTAAAACAATAAATGTTTATCGATCCTTCTTATAATAGGCCTAAAATATGGTCCGTTCTATTTTTTCACACACAAAGTAAATTTGTTGATATATTCGTTATTGTTAGTTATGGAAAAATGTATGGAACATATATTTATTGTAATTTCCGAATATTTATTAGCATTCAAAGTCTTTTTATGTTAAGCTTATATATATATATA
>KZ806867.1:421290-433637 GCA_000696205.2 Oncopeltus fasciatus
TAAGTTAAGAAATTTAGTTTTGGCACTATAGTTTTACGTACATTATTTACATATAGAAAACAATTAGGATTAGTCTTTGAGGCAATTTTCAAAAATAGCCCATTTTCAAGAGGGCCTCCCTCTTTCCCTCTTCTTTTATTTTACTATAGACTAAATATCTAACAGGTTCTTTAAAGTAATGTTGGCGAAGAAATAGAAACATTTTTAAAGAGCCGTGGTACTAAAGTGTACGGTTTTAGAAATTTTTATAAAATGTTGAATGACGTTTCAATAACCTCCTTCGTACAAGATTTTAAATTCTGCAAATCGTTGCCTATCCTTATTTACGGATCTCTTAACTATCAACTTAGAAGCAGTCAGGAGATAAATAATCTAAAAGGTTATTTTCACTACCAATGAATATAGAACTATCATACCTTCTATTATCCGTCTTCATTGGTTTCTGCAAACCATCTTCTGTTGGCGAGCGCTTTCGGACATTGTCCATCCTCGTGGCCGAATACATGTGTGTTCAATGGCAGTTGAATGCAGACAGTGACAGTGAACACAAGTATTCGGCCATGAAGATGGACAATGTCCAAAAGCGCTCGCCTACAGAAGATGGTTTGCAGAAACTAATCAAGACAGATAATAGAAGGTATGATATTATTAAAAACTTTAAAGGACTTTGAAGGAGTAAAATAAAGGTCGTCCAATTTTTTTTTTAATTTGTCTCCATATTTTTCGTGCGCGCTTGAATGTCCACAATTGTATATATTTATGTATTTGTAAGCGGGGGGTTTGATCACAGCCCTAGCGTGTTGGACCATTTGTTGCTGGTTCGGAGTTCCGTAATGGCTGGTACAGACCTCGTCCGAGTTCCGATATTTGTATTGGGTAGGTTCTAAAACATGCATTTCCTTTGACAAATCACATCTTTGTAGAGGGGAATGCAGTACTTTCCCTCGCTGTACTGGGGGTATGAAGTTATATCTGGATTAGTGAAAGTGAAGGAAGTGATGTCAGTTTGGATTGAGAAATCGTTGGCTTTTTTAGCTTTATATTGAGGGCTTTCAAATTTTTTAGCTTTGGCTGAAGCTATATAGCTCCAAGTGTTTTTAAAGGCTGGGCATTTTGGAATTATCGATTTTCAGTACATTGGTGGTTTTTCTTTTATCTTTATAATAAATACATAAATAACGGGCGATGTAGGTTTATACTTTCTTATTAAAATAATAAACCTACATCGCNAGAAATAAACGACATTTTAAACTTGCATACCTGGTATATATAAAGTATATGTAGAAAATAAAAAACGCACGGCTGCGTTATATAGCAATCAAGAACAGATGGGATAGAGATGCACTCTCTCTCTAAGTGAACACAGAAAAAGAAAAAAACCACAAATTTTTTTCAAAATCGCATTGTGATTCTTTTTTTTTTGCAGAGTTTTTGCAAATGTTAATCAATCCTACCCAGTGAAGGGAAGTGTTTAACCTGCACGAAATTTTTGTGTTTCAGCGAAAACACACATACAATAATAACGTAATAATGTTAACACTTCAAGCCTCCATGTGTGTGTGTGTGTGTGTGTGTATGCGCGCGCGTTAGCAAGCGCGTGTGTATAACGTTAAAGGTCTTACTTTCGCAATTCCCATAACATTGTTTTTGTAGTTAATTTAGATTTTATATATTTTAGGGTTTATTTAATAAAAAGAACAATTGAGTTCGATATAGATTGAAATCAGATCGTTTAGAAGTGTGGTGGGGATAGTAGAATCATTTGGGTATAAAATTATGAATTAATTAAAAATACTTTTTTTTTTTTTTTNTTTTTTTTTTTTTTTTTTTTTTTTTTTTTTTTCGAAAAATAAAGTTAAATGCTACGTAATTTTAAACATTTCTTCATTTTTGTTCTCTTATTTTAACCCGCCCACCTTATCCATATTTCATAAAAAAAATAAATATATATATATATTTTTTCTCGTCCTCTAGCAATAAAGATAATATTGACTATTTTTAATTTTATCGCTTACTGCTCCACTTCCCCTTGAGACAAGAATTTATCCAAGGATTTACTTTGTAGTTTAAATGTAGAATTTCATTATTTCCTAAAACGCATACATACGGTGATATATAAATCACTAAATAAAATATTTTGATAACACCTTATTTTAGCTTGCCCTGTGAAGAATAGACAAAAAAAAAATCGACAAAAAATTTTAAATATCAAAATAAAATAAAATATGAAAAATGTTTAAATATCGGTACAAATGTGTATATTTTCTTTAGAGAATGTAATAATATGACGTATGTGAAGAAATTAAACTATCCCTTGGTTGTGTTCTGTGACGTCATTATAACTTCACCTGTGCCGGGTTGAACCACCCTGGTTGGCGAAACCCCAGCCTCTTTGCTGCCGGCGCTGACAGTTCAAGTCTTAATGGGATTCTAACGGAAAGCCTTCGATAAATAGATCGGCTTTCCCTCTGATTATCCCCGGCCTAATCTCTTCGGTGTATTGCTGTCCACGTATCATTTCTCCACCCTAACTTTCACACAATTAGAAGTAGTTTTACATTTGTAGAATAAAAAAACTTCGTCTCGCAGTAGCTTCGGTAATCTAAGCAGATTTTCTGTCTTTAAAACGAAAATAAATGCAAGTTAATGCGATAATTTAATTTGCAATTAGGTGAGAACAATGATCGTAAAAAAGTCTAAGCTTTGCTTAAGACTGGCCGGAAAGTAATAATTTGGGAAGATATGAACTATCGTAGTTACACAAATTTTATCCTGGGCTTTTCGTAAAAAAAAGTTTGAGCTAGCTATTAGAAAATTTCTTTTTACGCATATTATGCCCTATAAACTCCTTCATAACTCAAATAATAGCGGAGCTATTACGATTATAAATTTTAGTCTCTTTCTAAACCACCCCTTTTCTTCATTCGGTTGAAAAAAAGAAATAATTCAAGACTTTGCCATGAAAAGTCAAAATTCGGAATTTGATTTCTATATTAAAATTTGAGGACCCGCCATTCTCTTCATAATATTTACAATTTTTTTTTAAATTTCTTATTAGAATTAGTAATATCTTACAATAATTTAAGATATTACTTTTACTTAGTTGTAAAGGAATAATTACATTTTCTTTCTATCTTCTTCTATGCATTTTTTCATTAGAATAATAATAGTGAAAATATTAAGATTTTACATTTTTTTGCCCCTGAACTCCCCCTTCTCCTCAACTGCCATTAACTAATTTTTCCAACGGTTTTCTATGCATACATATGTATTTTTTATGTATAACATTTTTAACGGGCCGTATTTTTTGCTTCGGTGATGATCCTCAGTCGCTTTATGGTTCCAACGTGTATCGCTTGATAACCTCACGGGAAATATGCTAAAAATTGATATTTGAAACTTTTTTTTTTTTTGTTTTTCAGAAACCTTATTTTCTCCTTATTTGAATGTGTAAGAGGTATTATTATTTTAATGTGTCATGTAAATTCATATAACTTGTTCACTCTGAAAATGAAACTATGTTGGAGTCCATGGAATTATAAAATAACACACATTTACTTATTATTAATTTCTTTCAGTAACCATAATTTAATTCTTTATTGACTTTCTATTACCCAACTTAAAACTAAAAAAAATTATAACTCTTGTTCTATTGAGTTGTGTATATAAATAACATAGATATTATTATTATTAAGAATAAAGGATATCCCAAAATTGACGAAATATTTGTATTAAATGGAACAGTTTTTAATCTTTCGATTGTTATTTTTTCATTGATCATAAAGTACATAAGAGGTTATTTACAGAATAACGAATCGGACAAATGGCCTCCATGCTTTGCATGCTCATTCGTACTCGTTTGTCGAAGTTTTCCATGACCATTTTGCATAAATGTGTAAAAATCTCCTCATTCTACTCATGGGTGGTTGTGGGCTTGTTGGCACAGACTTGTGATTACAAATAACCCCATAAGAAGAAATCTAATAGTGTTAGATATAGGCCCACAATCTAGGGGGTCATTTCTGATTACCGAAACGAGAGAGTACACGACCCGGAATTGTCTCATGCAGTAATTGAACAGTTTCATTGGCTGTATGGTACGTGGCACCGACTTGTTGAAACCACTTATTGGACGCATCAATATAATCCAGTTTCGGCAGAAAGAACTGTCTTATAAACGTTACGATATCGAACACCGGTATCAGTCGCTGCCTAACCAGCCTCATTAAGCCTCCGGACCAAAATCCACACCAAATAATAGGCAATCGCTTGTGGGAATCTAGAAGCCTAAATGCGGCAATATTGGCGATTATCAAAGCCGTCAAGGTGAAAATGTATACTTTTTCAATACTTCTTTTCACAATTTATTGTGCAGAAGTCAATACATTTCTTTGCGATGTTATAATAAAGTAATAATGATGAACTGTATCATTGAGTTTGTTTATGTCGAGATTTCCATGAGGAAATTTGAGTCGAGATACAAATTCTTCTCTTTCTAAGACCCCTAAGAGCTCTATTTTTATATTACTATATCTAGAGTGCATTAGCTGCATTCCTCGTTGGTATTCTGTACTCTTTAGATACTTGTTCTGGAAAATTAGCAGGAAGTGCTATTTATTTATTTTTTCTGTCTTTTTTTCTTAGCCCTAGTGTAACGTACCCTTGGCTCACTGTAAATTCCTCTGCGAGCTTGTTTTGAGGTAAACGCCTTGATCCTTCCTTGTAAGTGCTTATGCCCTTATCCTCCTCAGTACTCTCCACTTTTGCACTTGACATACTTCACCACCTGCCAGTATTTAAGAGTAGTTGATTGATTGATTGTGGAGTCGGTCACAAACTTTGTTTTGTCGTTCATCAGCTTTTACAAACAGACATGACAGTGTTTAAGTAAAAAACACAGCCAATTATTCAAAATTCCAGTTTAACATGTTTTTTTTTCGTGTAATATTAGTCATAATAAAAATTGCAGGAAATTAAAAGAAAAATATGGATTTTTAAAGTACAAATAACAAAAATACTAAATCCACAATACTTTTTTCAACGAAATTCGCTCTTTGATTCATCCATCGCCTAATAATTGGTAACTTATTCTATATAGGACCTTATCATGTAGAAAAGAAAAGAAAAAATGGGTGCCTGACTTCGTGATTTTTTATTAATGACATTACTTGTCTGAAGCACCTTTTCAGTCTCCTGTTGTATGCTAATCTCTCACCTCATACGCTGAGCTTGATTGATATGCTTGCCATCTTTGCTGTTTCTTCAGGTTACTGCAATGCTGCTAGTTTACTTTACTGGTTTTTCCACCTGATACTATTGTCTCTTAGTTAAATTAACATTACCCATATGATACTTTTGAAGAAAACACAAGCTAACACTAACGTTTATGTTTGTCTGCAAATATACTTTATACTTTGAAAGCCTTAAATATACAATGTGAAACGTAAAATTACTTCATATTGTTGTCAAATTGGTGAGAAACTTTAATTAATTAAACTTAATTAATTGTTATTAAGAGCTTAGCTTGAAGAAAGAAATAGAAAATCTAAGTTTTATATTAATGGCATTAATATTGAGTATATGTAAATATATATTATTATTTGTAATTATACAATACATTGAGGTTAGTAGTAAGAAAAAATAATAACTATCCATAGGTATAACATCCATAGGTATATCCGTAGGTATAATCTATATATTCATAGATATATCTTTAGGTATAACTAATCCATACGTATATCCATAGGTATAACTAACCCATAGGTATATCCATATGGAAGGGGGGCTTAGAATGTTAAAATTGAGAAGTCAATTATATATATTTTTTCTTTTTTTTTTTCTATAAATATTTAGAAATGAAATTTTCGAACTAAACTGTTCTTCAACATTTTTACGACGCTTCCTTATGTATATATTTAAGAATCTAACTGAAAAGTGCTTTCATTATTACGCTGTGGAATGATTCATATTGGGCTGAAGTCGGATTGTGATACCGGATAGTTTTATCCTTAATATCTTCTTTATTATTGTACTATGAAATATTTATTTATAGTAAATGAAAGTGTAATTTTTCTGCAATTGATAAGGTGTAATGCTTTTGTAAATAGCGCATATTAAGGAGGATATTTTATAATGAATTAGTATTTTTTAGTCCATTTACTTATCTACTCTCAGACGCCTTAGAGCCAATCTCAGTGACATTATTTTTCTACAAACACCAAAGAAGCAATTTACTTTCATTTATGTCCATTTGAGTTTACATTGCTTCTGCGTGGCGGACTTCTATGTATTTTTTTTAAATTCTCTGTAAATTACAGCTTTATCTGTCTGTTGAGCACTTAATTGATCTGATTGGTTGTATCCGAAGAGCTGGACTTCCTACTGAGCCAACTTTCCTTAGAGGAAGTAAGCCACGGAAGTGCCTTCCCTCAATGGCACTCGAAGGACCTGGCAGGGAATCAAGATTTGATCAGCTCTAAGGAAAGGTGAATGGTCCAGCTGTGAATGCAGAGTGAGCCATTCCTTCAACTTTATTTGCTGCATAAACATGCTAGGTGTGAAATACATAACTACAACTGGCTTTCGCCTTGGCTTCGGCTTTGCTTTATCTGGCTTCCAACAAAATAATTCTTTCACTGCCAGGTTGAAAATTTCTTGTGTTTGCGTATATATGTGTATATTTGACATATTTATATAAAACCTACATGGGTAAAGATAAGAATATGATCCCTTGGATCCTGTTTCGTTCCTCTGTTCGCATTGCTCCAGTCTTCCTCTTCAGTTCGTTTTCTGGCTGCACTTTTTATCCGTCAATGCCTTGCCTAGAGAGGTGTCTGTTGTGTTCGTCTGGGATTTCTCTAAGTCTTACGTCACTTCCTGCACCCACGGCATATTTTTTAGTTGTTTTGTGTAAGTGAGGATCTTTTATGTCAGTTTTCTTGCCGGCAGTTTGCGGACGTGGCCATGATATTTCAGTCGACTTTTACAGATGTCTGTTGCTATATATATCTTTGTCTGTATACACCTTAAGGTTCCAAATTTTTTTTTTTTTTTTTTTTTTTTTTAAACTAAATTAAACCAATGAATTAAATTCGGAATTTAAGTATATTTTTTCCAAAACCAATTGGCGAAAAGAAGAAAAATTTAATTTGGTAACATTAATATTCAGTAATATAGTTTTGGACACATAACGTTAGCAAATAATTTAAAAAACACAACTTTTTTTGAAATTTGTATTTTATTTTTATTAACCTTGACCGAACCCCCATACACACAAAAAAAAAAAAATTGTGATTTCTTCATATTGAAAAAAGTTTTAAGATGCTTTAAATATTTATAGTTTATGGCAAAACTCCTGAGTTATTTGAATCCTCAGCAGAAATTTTGAAAATATAAATGTGTTCTAATTTCTTAAACATGGAAATCAGGAGAGTCAGCTTACCCCCCCCCCCCCTCGTAACATAGATTTTTCAGTACGCGGATTTTTGCTTTGTAAAAATATCGAGTAAGTCCATTCCTCGCATTGAAAAAATTATTTTGTCTAAATTTTGTTTTCCTTAAGAAACTCATTATCTTCCCAGAACTACTTTCCTGTCCATTCTCGGAACAATTACTTTGGAATATTTGTGCTTCTAAATGTCTAGATTTTCTCTATTTAAGAAAATAATACAATTTTTGTGATACATAATACATCGCAATAGACCATCTGTCATAATCAATCAATAAATTGGTTTTTATTATTATTGTATTAAATTACTCACTATTTATCATCATACGCAAAGTTAATACAATATCCAAACCCTTCTTTCATAACACACTGCTTGTGGAGAAATTTCTTTAGAAGCGTATAAAAACTCTGACCTTCAAATTCGTAAATATAACTTAATATCTTCAGATCATATTCCCACTGGTATTATATTTCCACTGGTCTTCTATCTGATATTACGTCTCGTAGAACTTATGAAATAATATTGGTTGACTAATTTTGATTATGTAAAAATAAATTGACAGCGATCTTCTTTATGCATAGTACGCAATTGACTATTTAGTTTTATCCCATTTATAAGAATGAATGTTTTGTAGCATCAAGAAATTTGTTTTGTGAAAAAAAAAAAATGTCGTTTATTTATATCTTGTTAGTGACTTGAAGGGTAATCAGCTTGCCATTCCATAAAAGTGAACCTTATGACTTTCATTTGTCATATGTGGCGGCTATCTTCAGAAACTAAACATTTTCAGCACTAAATTAAAACATAAATTAATATTGTTTATATTACTTTTATAATTGTTATTACGTTTTTATTAACCTAAAAAAATCAACCCAAAAAAATCAGTACATATCACGTGTGTGTGTGTGTATATATATATATATATATATATATATATAATGAAACACTCGCGGCTGCGGTATGTAGCAATCAAGAACAGGTGGGATAGAGAGAAAATATCACAAGGAGCAAATTTTTCGGGGATCTCTCGCCCTTCGTTGGTGAGAAAAGAAAGACTAGCTAGTCTTCTCCCCGATGAAGGGCAGGAGATCCCCGAAAATTTTGCTCCTTGTGATGATAATTCTATCTATCCCACCTGTTCTTGATTGCTGTATATATATTATTTTAATTATCATTATCTTCTTGATTGAAATATGTATATGTTATCCAGAAATCTCGTCAATGACAAATAACTTTAGTACACAAAATTTCTATTAAATGGCTGAATAATTCGGGATTTAGGTTCTGCGTTATCTGACTGATTCGGAAATTCGTACTTTCATCTGAGCTTGATCCACCAACTCTGAAATAAGACTTGGAATTGCTGAAACTGCCAAACCGTTGCGAGCCCTGGGATCAGCGCCATTTTGCAAAACGCCTTGATCATTGCTTTATTTTACTCCTTAGTTCTTGCCGTTAACGTTTACGGTTACCCTGAAAAGACCTGGTTTGTGTAGATGGGAGTATAAGAAAATGTAATAATTGCCTTGTCCATTCCTTTCGTGCTCATTGTTCTCTCTGGCTTGTAAATTTAAATTCTTCATTTATTCCTATTTGCATCCATCATAAATGAAACATGGGAAATCTGCTTTGATTACGCAACTTCTGCCTGACGAACTATTTGTTTGCTCAATCAATAACGGAGATATTAAATTTTGGTCATCCTCTTAACCCCTCCCCCTTTAACCGATTTAAGCGAGCTCATACATCGTATTTAGCTGATTTCCCCTGGTGGGATCATGAATGATGGTACCATGAAGACATTTTGGAAAGAAATTCAATGGTTCTTTATAAATATCCTACATTGGAGAAGCTAAAAATACGGTCTATTAAAATTGTGTGTGTGTGTGTGTGTGTGCGTGCGTGCGTGCGTGCGTGTGTGTGTGTGTGTGTGTGCGTGCGTGCGTGCGTGCGTGCGTGTGTGTGTGTGTGTGTGTGTGCGTGCGTGCGTGCGTGCGTGCGTGTGTGTGTGTGTGTGTGTGTGCGTGCGTGCGTGCGTGCGTGCGTGTGTGTGTGTGTGTGTGTGTGCGTGCGTGCGTGCGTGCGTGCGTGTGTGTGTGTGTGTGTGCGTGCGTGCGTGCGTGCGTGCGTGCGTGCGTGTGTGTGTGTGTGTGTGTATTTAGAGTGAGAGGGAGGGAAAGAGATTAGATTAGATAAATACTTTATTGTCATAGAACGATGAGTCCCTAGAGACAATATTTATATATTAATTACTACATTAAAAAAAAAAACCAAAAGAAAAAACAACAACTTTACGTTAATTATAAAGAAATGGTTTAGTTATAAAGTAATGGTAATGTTCAGTCAACTAATAAAATTTATATATTACAATACCAAAGACAAATTACCCTATCAATAATACAAATAAAATATGAATAAAGAATAGTGAGGGGCATCACTTAAGAGAAAAAATCATTACACAAATGGTCAGCCAGCCGAACCCCATGAGTCAGTCCCAAGAAAATAACCTTTACAGGTCCTACGAAAGGACTTTGAAGCCCTTATTTCTATCGGGAGGCAATTGAGCTCTCTAGCTGCAATCGCAAAAAAGGAATATCTGTTCATATTGGTCCGGCACACTGCCAGCTGCCATGTTCCCTCAAGTCTATGGCTATGAACCCTCTACTTAGGTCCTCAGGTATCCCTCTTCGCAGAATATTCATGGCAAGGCACAAGGTGTTGACACACCTATAATCCCTTGCAGTCAGCCTGTCGAAAGAGAGAGGGAGATAGAGAAGAGAGTGTGTGAGGAGAGGTATGGAGAGAATGAGAGAGAGAGAGAGAGAGAGAGAGAGAGAGAGAGAGAGAGAGAGAAAGAGAGAGATACATTAAGCTTAAAGAGCTCAAGGAACTATGAGGAATGAAATAAATACAATTAAATAACAATTGATTGATATAATTTTTTGTATTTTATCTTTTTTATCCTACGTAAATTATAACGATTAAATGCAAAGGAATAGAATACAAAATCTAACATTTGATTCATGTTAATTATAATATATTAACAAGAATGCTTTATAAAAAATAATATTTAATNTGGAGGGAGAGAGAGAGAGTTAGGGAGGCAGAGAGAGAGAGAGAGAGAGAGAGAGAGAGAGAGAGAGAGAGAGAGAGAGAGAGAAAGCTGTATCTGAGTTAGTTGTATTAACTATTGGTTATTGTAATGGTAATTTTCCACTTTATTGATCTCTAGTAATCTCTTCATCTTGTAGGCTCTCGTTGTCCCCTTCGACCTCCGAAGTAAGCGTTCCTGCTCTTCTATTATTCAGCAAGGGCACGTACTCATTGAAAAGTCTCTTTAGTTCAATAATTTATGTAACAGCATATTGATATTCGAAGTAGCTATTATTGTAATTGATTTGTGTTTATTGATTACATTAGTTTTTATTTAACTTTTCATTAATATTCAAGTATTATTAGAATTGATTCATGTTTATGGATTCTTATTATATTCTGTAGAAAACTGTGGACTGTCCGTCATTCAACTTTTATATTATAAGGTCTAATTTATTTATTCAATTTAAGCTATTAAATTCATAATTAGAATTATTAATTGTAAAAATCTTTCAGGGAAAAATGAAAGTATGTTTTTCATTTTCATTTCCCTTAGCACTGAAGCTGCTTAAGTTAGCAGATTTTCCTTGCTTCATTTAAGATAAAGATTACGTGAAGAAGAAAATACTTTATTTTGGACCAAAACATTCGTTTTTACATAAAAGATAAATCTGAAGAGGGACATAAAAATGAAAAGTGATATCAACATGAAAAGTAATATAAAAATAAAAAGTAGATTATTACGAAAAAATCCTAATTTGATCTGCTAAACCAAAGGCGAATTTAGTCCGATCAAGAGGAAACCATTGATAACTTCATCAAAGAACGAACTAAACATGTAAAAAAGCTCTAATACCAAATTTGATTCCGGGGGGGGGGGGGGGAATAAGTGAACCCAACACTTTTATTTTTATTTACATTTTTAATTGTCTTTCAAAGTAATCTTTTTTTGGGGGGTGGGGGGATTAGAAGATTACTTGTTTTGTTTTTGATATTCAAATACGTATCTTCCAATTAAAGAAATAAATATTTCCATTACTACATTCGTGTTTCCGACCTATTATTTCGAAAGAATTATGAAAATAAATTACTGAACAAGTAATTTTTCTGCAATTTCCAAAAAAATAAATAAATAAAAATCTTAGTTGTATGGAAAATAATTAAGAATTTAACTGAAAAGTGTGCGCCTCTCTTTTATGAAAACAGAAACCAAATTCTTTTAACGTATTTAAGCTTCTTTACTTATGCCGTTGGTGTAATTCGATACAATTATTTAAGGGTGGTGGAGAGGTGGGTTTCGAGGAAAGACTAATAGAATACACATTATTATTTGTATTATGAGTAAACATTATTGAACATACAGGCGAAATTGACAATTTTTCAATTTTGTATCTTTCTAAATGCCCTTCCCCCACTCGACTGATCTCAAACGTTGACGAATTCCACTTATACGTCTTGTGATCCCCCCCTCCCCCCTCACTGTTGTGTATATGGGTTAGACGGATCCCACACGGCACTTAAGCTTGTGCTGACGTAATGAATGTTACTTGCCGCTTATTTCGTCGCTCGCAAACCAGTGCCTATATCCCTGAGGATTGGCTTATCTCCGTCTTCTTTTTAGGCCAGGGCACTCAGATATCTAGGAAGGTGGTTCGTTACCTTCCTGTATACACATACACACACACACAGATATATTATGTATACAATATAGCGTCTGCGTTTTTAAAATTATAAAATAGAATTCTTTAACTTTTTTTTTTTTTTTTTTTTTTTTTTTTTTTTTTTTTTTTTTTTTTTTTTTTTTTT
>KZ806867.1:433700-452924 GCA_000696205.2 Oncopeltus fasciatus
TTTTTTTTTTTTCTAATGCCCTTCAAGTAGGAGCTGCATAATCTAAGTAGATTTCCCATTTTTCATTAAATATAGGCAAAATTAAGAGTTAAAATTTAATTTACAAGCCGAATAGAACAATTAATGTTAAAATATGAATACTTCAGTTAGGTCTAGATGGAACAGGAAAATACTTTGGGGGGAGCGTTCACCCATCGTAGTTCCCCCATCTTCCTCTATTTGTCTTTTCAACTCAACCAAAAATAAATTCTTTCAAGCATTTGTAATAGAGAAACTAAATTCTGGATTGGGTTTCAATATTTTAAAAATAAGAGGGCACGCCCAATACTCAAATAAAAATTGTTAAATACCTTTCCTAATATGCGCTTTCAAAAAAAAAAAAATTACTGAATATATTTGTTATAAAATTAAATTATACTCCTGTTTATACATTTTTTTTATTCGTACACTAATAATAAGGAAGATATTAAGATTTTAAATTTTGGTCTTCCTTCTTCTTTTCAGGTTTCAGCCATTGGATGAACTCATTCAAGGGTAGCAAAAAGAAGCTTAAGCAACGAATATGGTTTAGTTATTTTAAAAATTGCTGGGCTAGAGTGCGTACAAAAAAAAATCATGTAAAAATTTTAATTGACCCTATTTTTAGCTTCTTCGATGTAGGATATTTATAAAGAACCATTGCATTTATTTCTAAAATCTCGTCATGGTACCATTATTCATTATCTATCCATGGGGATATCAACTAAAACCGATGTATGAGCTCGCTTAAATCGGTTGAAGGGAGAGGGGGTTAAGAGGATGACCGAAATTTAATATCTCCGTTATTGATTGAGCTAACAAATAGTTTGTCAAGCAGAAGCTATGTAATCAAAGCAGATTTGCCATGTTTCATTTATGATGGATGCAAATAAGAGTAAACGAAGAATTTAAATTTACAAGCCAGAGAGAAAAATGAGAGCAAAAGGTTTGTCCTAAAAAGTTTGCTCTTAACTGGCCGGGAAGGTAGAGTGGGGGAAGTGCTCACTCATCGCAGCTACATTCCTAAATTTCTTCCTTAATTTAAGTTGTTTGTAAGCATGTTATGGAATATAAATGTTTGAATGTTACATTTTAAATATTTTATTTTCTGTAATATTTTCATAATTCTAATAATATAACGAATCTACCATTATTATAAAATTTTGGTCTCTCTCTAAACTATATCTTTCCCTCATCCACTCCCCCCCATAGTCTTAACCCCCCCCCCCCTCAATAACTTTTCATAAAATTTGATATTTTAGAAATTTAGGGTTTCTAGGAAAGGCATTCACATCAGGGTTTTTAACTAAACTTACTGTTTTATCTACCTCTAAAGTATCTTTCTAGTCTTTTATATACCTATGTTTCAAATTGTAGCTTTAGCCATTTTTTTTATAACTAATAAAGTTTAATGCGATCAAATTTGGGGGCTTAAAATAGTGTTTTGTCCATCTTATCAGACAAGTTCCCTATTCAATTATTAATCTTTTAACAACTGATTTATCATAAATTTTATCAGTCAACTTATTTGCAATCTTAGAATCCTTATTCATTCCGATGGCTGTCAAACTTTATGAGGACAATCCTTTAGTCTAGCGGAGTGATCTTTTTTTACTTTCTGTAAAAAAAATTTTTTTTTTTTTTACTTCCTCTCCTTTATAGGACCATAATTGCTTCTTTAAATACAATAAAACCATTTTATCTCGCATTATTTTTTTATTTAAGCTACAGTTATGTGTTATAACTATTTAAATAGCAATCTTGTAAAAATGCCCTTGTATAAATGGAGTTAGAATTGGATTCTTTATTTCTACACAATTTTGCCTCTTTAGAATTGAAAAGTATGAAAAAAGAAAAAATATCCCTTTTTATCAAAAGAAAAGATTGTTATCTTATTCTTTTTCTTCTGCATATTTTAAGTTATGGCTGAGCGAGCCTTATTATTATTATTTCATATTACACTTTTTTTTAATGTAAACTAATTCAATCCTATGAGTTTCAAATAAATAAAATTTTTCAAGAAATCATTAACATATTTATTAAATTGAAAATATTTGCATGCTTGATCTAGTCTTTATAAATTTAATTTCTATGTTTTTTAGTTAAAGAGTGCACAATCGTAAGCATTCAGGTATTGTCAGAAAGTTAATTTTTCAATAAAATAATTCACTCATTATAAATCTCACTATAAGTATAATATTTTAGGAGCTAACAGTGGATAACAGTGGTTTTGTAAAAATAATCAAACCAACAACCCAAATAAATGTTCTCTTGATTACTTATTTATTTCATGTTCTTGCATCCTTACAATGTGGTCAAATCAAACATCAGCTACGATTTAGATCTATTTTATGGTCTTGCTTATTGATTAATAGTCCTTAGAAACCAATGTTATTTCCTATCCCCTCTCTCCCTCTCTTTTTCTTTCAACAATCACTTTCACCGACCTTGTTGGTTTGTAACCTTATTTAGTAACTTTTAGCCCTCTTGACATATTACTGTAATTTTAACTTTGTAATAAGTTTATCTTATATTTAAATTATTCTATTGAATAGACTTTTTGCACTGTTATTATTATGAAATTTAAATTTTTCATTATACTTTTTTCTTATTTAAAAAAAAATATTACAAAATTAACTGTTGTAATCAGTTATATATCATTAGTTGATGGCTTATGTCTCGAGGCACATAGAATTAAAAAATATAATTAAAAAAGTCTCTACTGTTTACTGATCTTTCTTTTCCTTGGAAACTGCAGATTTGAATTATTTTTAATGGCATGTTTATTTGTATGAGTTTGATCCAACAATTTTAAGGTGTTTAAATTAAGGATTAAAGGTTTCAGTCCAATATTTACCTGGTTTATTTTGGAGTAGGTATAAATATATTTAAAGAAATGAATCATTTTTAATAACTCCTCATGCTGCTATAAATTAAGAACTTTATATACATACTCACACACACATATATAGAAAATTAAACACTCGCCACTCGTAGCTGTGATATATATATATATATATATATATAGTGAATTAGTGTTNATATTAGTGCTAAGCTATTAAAAAAAAAAAGTCTAAAATTTGTGGAAAAACCTTGAGTCATAGAATTTTTGTGTTTTAAGACACACAGAATCCAAAAATCAAATTTTGCACTAAATAGTTGCACTAATTTTGATGAAATTTGGCAATTAGATTCTATTCATTCCGATGAAGTGCCTAATTTCATTTTTGTGTGATCCATTAACTCTAAGTGGGTTGAATTAATGGTTTAAAAGTATTTTCTGAAACCCAAGAGTTTTACTTATTTGCTTGGGATAAGTGTCATTTTGATAAAGGCATTAAGCTTTAGATTTGTTGTTCTCTTATTTTTCTTATATCTCTAATGACTATCCCGGTAAGAGATGATTTGGGTTGGGATGATTATGGAAAGAAATTTGGATCTCCTGTTAATCTTTTTTTTTCTCTTTTTTATAACTATTCTATTGCTACTGTGATGGGTTTATTTATTTCTTTTTTGTCATGATTATTTTCTATGTATATGGAATATAGTTGGTGTACACTTTAGGTGCAATAGGAGTATCAAAGAGTGAATTTTGTTGAACAATAGGTTGCAGATTTAGTACTGTCTTCCATTTTACCTTTAAAAGAATTGCATATTAATTGAATTTTTTTTAATGAACAATATTATCAGAAATATATTTTAAATAAATTTGTAAATAAGTAAAAAAAAAATAAAATGATTGTAGCATTTTGTTTCCCGATATCACTTTGTAGTAGTACTGGACTCCTGAGTCAATGACCATGTTCTACACTCAAAGAACACAGTCAATTTCTTTCTGCCCTGAAAGTCAATGAATTATTGAAGTTCCTGGAAATACTCATCCCTAATTAGTAACATTCGATGCCAGTGCTCTCACTAGTCCTCTGACTAAAGGATTTGGATGTCCTTCGAGTGTTATATGGAACTTATTAAACCTGGAGGGGATGAGCTCGAAAACAAAAGGTACTTGCAGGTCAGAATGGATGGTTTTATTGGATACGTAGGGAGGAATGTTGAGGATTGAACATTCGTTATTAAATGGGAAAATCAGAACTGTGTTTTTTTTTTTAATTTAATTAATCTCTCTTCAGGATTTAAATAAAAATAATTAGTTAAATTTTGTCTCATTTGATTTTGTAAAATATAAATTAATGTTTGAATATTTTATTTTAATAGTTTTTTTTTTGTTTCAGGAACGTGATAAGAAAAGTCTCAAAGAACTAAGGAGACGTATTTATAAGCAGTCGTGGGGTTTGCGTAAATGCTGACCTTACGACTCGTTTCAACTCATTTTTTGAAGCAGCCATAAGAAAGTTCGGTAAAATGTGCCGAGACAGAGATATGAATCCATAAGGCTCTCTCTCTTTACTCTTCAGATACATTTGAGTGTTTTAATTGTTGATCATTCAGCCAATAGGCATCTTAAATTAAAATATATAATTTCATTTTGTAAGTGCTCCAGTTGTTTATCTGCTCTTTAATAGCCAACAGTACAAAACTAAGCTATTTAAAAAATAAGTAAAGTTAAAATTGAAGGAAGTTAAGTTAAATTTAAAAGGGAGAAAAATTGCTGTATACATTTTTTGGTATACATAGAGAAATTGCTTTTATAGTCAAATTAACCAGTTAATGAGGATAACTATTTAAAAAAAAAAAAACCCCTGAAAAATAGAGCCTTTTGAATTATTTAAAAACATTACTATCATTCCAAAACCACTTCTTAGGAGGAACAAATTACTTTCAATCTGTGGAACATAGCCAAGGAGTGTATTGTAAGTATTTACTTCTTCATTTATTTATTTAAGTTTCTAATTATTTTGTCATTAATTGTAATAATTTTATGTAGTCATTATACTTTGTTTATTATTTAAATTTGTATTCTTTGGTGAACATTAGGAGTTTCAAATAGAGAGTTTTTTTTTTTTACCACAGATATTATTGTTAGATGTTTTTATAGGGGTTCGGTCTATGTAGATCCTAAAAACAATGGCAGATAATTTAAAAAATACACATTTTTTTAAATTGTGTTTTTTGGATCTACCTTGACCAAACCCCAACAAATAACATCTAATAATTACGAGTTTCAATTTTTCAGTTTTACTCATTATTTATGTGTCTTATCTCTAATACTTTTATTTTTTTGAAATTCGTTAAATATTTTATCTACAAAAGTTTCATAAAACTAAATAAGAAAGAGACCCCTCATAAGGGTTTCATTGATTTTAAAAATGAGAAAGCACTTCTCTCATATCTGTGTTTGTTTTTTAAGAATATAACATATATTGCTCATAAACATTTTTGCCTAAAACTAGAATTAATCATAATGTGTATAATCACTGAGCAAATATAATTAGTAATATATGATTTTAAAATTAAGTAATGAGGTATTAGCTTAGCCAAAGATTGCATCCTAAGCTTGATGCTACAGTAAGTAACTTTCTTTTTTTTTCTTTTTTTTGCTCACACAGGCTCTTGTCAATAAATAAGTAGATTATAAGTAATATTCTGACCGGTGCTAGAAGTAGATATTCCATCTCTCCACATAGTTTAGGATTTGCTCCTACTCCTCCTTGCCAGAGAAAAAGTCAAAGTCAAACTTACAAAGAAAAAGAAAACGTTACTTTTGTTATTACATGACCTTAAGAGCCATATTTATGAAACAATTGGGGGAATCATTTAAATACCTTAATAAAATAAAATTTGGTTGGCTGCTATAGTTGATTATGAATATTTATTAGAACCAAAAGTTTGAAAGCTTTCATCTAATAAACAAAGATGAGGATCTCTGAACTGTTGAATATTTCTGTTCCACTCTCTAGTTGCTTATCATCTGAAACTAAACTTCAAGTACTATTTTATATAACATCTTGAAGGATTAAAGATTGAATCTCACAGTAGTCAGACAGTTTAATTAATAAAATAACTAACTAATAATACTTGTTTTAAACAAATTGATTTAATGTCTATAAAATTGACTTATTGAGCTGAATATGATTCTTCTAAGCAGAGTTTTTTATAAGTTAGTTCAACTGAAATAAAATGGGAAGCTAAACATTAATTAAAATACTTGACCCATCTATAGTGGTCAAGCCATGCAAATTTTAAATGTTGAACTTATATTTAAATAAATGATTAATTTTAATAAATTTATGAATTAATTTGAATTACAAATATAATAAAATGCATAAAAGTGTAATAATAATGTGCAAATAATGAGGACAAATACATAATCAAATCTGTACATGATAACATAAAATAATGATGTCGTAGGAACTTGACATATTCGCACAAAAAATTGACACTTATAAATACTCTTCAGATTGGGTTTTTATAGTTATTTTTAGTTTTTTTTAACTTTTATTTATTTATCTCATTCTGTTTAATAAAAACATTTTGTACTTTGATTACAATGAAAGTTAATTATTAGTTACATATTATGGGTAAGTATCCATTAAATATATATTACCAGCTGAGCATTAGCTTAAACAAATCATTTTTACCCAAGCTAAGCAGCAATCACTTAAAAAAAATAAATAAGATGAAAGTTTATTTGCTGGCTAAACTAATCTCACCTTGGGTGGCTGTTCAATAGTTGTAATTGTATCTCTTAGATTAATATATTATTCATTTACAAAGAAATTGCTGATTTAGCAGATATTTGACTTAATGTTCTTGTGTGCATATATATNACAGCGGATTTCCCACTGGAGGGGGCAGAAAATTCCCCGCCCGGGACATTCTCAGGGGAGGAACTGAGATAACATCCACCCCCCTATATTTAAAAATATTTGTGCTAAAAAATGTCTCCAACTTTTCCCTCACAAAAAAATTTTTTTTCGACCCGTATATTACGTAAATTAACATTTACGCGTGCATTGGTATATCTTCTCTTATAGTGGAGTTCAAATTTTTGGTGAATCCCGAAGAAGTATAAGTTATTGAACAATTAATGAGAGGGAATAGAATAAAAAATCTATCTGTCCCAGTCAGGAATCGAACCTGGATCCCCTGCTATCCGGGAGGGGATCCAGGTTCGAGTAAATTATCTAAAGATTTTTATGTTAATTATTGCTATCTCTTCTTCTAATCATGACTTATTTAATGGCTTGTTGTATAGTGAGTCATAATGCTGAATTTGGATTGGTTCATTTTATTAAGGCATCACTTCCCTTAAACATATTAGCTTCAGTCTATGTTTAACGAATGGTTTTGTGTTTAAAATATTTAAGATAAATATAGCTTTTATAATATAAAATTTAGTAGTTTATATAATAAATAGAATATAGTTTCTGCTTAAAATTTGAATAATTTATAGTAGTAATAAACCTGTATATATAAAAAATAGTAATAAACCTGTATCATATATGCTTTTCCAAATGTTCCTTCAATAGGTCTGATTACTTTTACTCCAGTACTAATAAAGCTTAATTCAAAAATATTTCTGAAAATATTGAACCAATAATATATAGCAAAGAAGCAATACAAGATGGCATATTCCATTGTAAACCACAGAGAAAGTCCAATGCCTGACTTGCTTCCTCTGCTAATGTTATTAATATACATGAAGTGACTTTTAATTAATTATTTGGGTTAATGCTTGGTATTGAACAGGATAATATAGACTTGGCCTTTTTTTATTCATTTGTTTCAAAAAGGATTTATGAATTTAGCCTTCAGTGTATGATGAGGAATAAATGACTTTTAGAATTTCAGAAGTTCACAACTATTATAACTTAGTACTACTATATGCATCTGTAGAAGTAAATAAATATAAGAACTTCTCGATAACTCAAATTAATTCTCAAGGATGATTGAAGAAAAATGAAGAGAAGTTCATTTGCTTTCATTCTAAGCTCAAAAATGAAGTTGCTTGTTTTTGCTTATGTATTGGGAGGGAGGAGAGGTAATTCAAATTGTTATATAGTATGGTAAATATGGAACAGGAAAGAAGTGTCTACATATTTTGCTTACTTTCATGCAAGATTGTACAGAATCATGAAGAAGTAAAAATGATTCTTATGAAATTGTGGGGGTCTCTGTTGCTTCATGAAAGTAACTGAATGTCATTACAGTCTTAGGCTTTTACAGTAAAAAATTATTTATTGCATAGAAATTTCATTATTTTATTTTTTATTATCTTTTTAATAAACAATGATAAGTTTTCAATTGTCTCACTTAGAGTTTTTCTTGTTGGTTGCTTAAAGCTGAAAAGAAGACTGAAACTTGTCTCACTTTTTCTTCTTTTTTTCTGATCTCATCATTTAAATTATGTCCACTCCAGCTTTTTGGATTCTTCTTCTCCCAGATAAAGAGTTCTTGCAATGCAATGATATTGTTTGAAAACTAATTCTATTTATTATTAGTAGGTTGTTTCATAATTTCTCAGATTCTCTTAGAAATGGTTATTGATCTTCATTATAATTATAATTTATATGTTAAGAATTTCTGAATAATAATAAATTACCTTTTAAATTTATGATATTCTTTTAACAGTGTGATTACAGCTAAGTAATCTTTCACTATAGAATTGTGATTATTGAGTAATGCTATGAAAAAAAAATAAATAAAAAGAAAACAGTATACCACTTCAATGCTGTACTTAAATGATTTTTTTTCAACAAATAAAATATTCATACCTTGTATTTTTAGTTAAAGTTTAAATTTTATGTTAAAATATGTTTTTGGACTTTCATCTTCTTATTATTTATTTATTTACTTTATTCTTTCATTTTTCTTTTCTTTTATAGTTTATTTTTTTTTCAGTTAGTACGTCATTTTTTATTGGCTTTGACCATCGCTTTTTGTTTGCTTCATGCACAACACCAACCCATGAGGTATAAACAACTGCATTTTCCACAAATTTAATACAAATAATAATTGTTGGCATAAATGAAAAATCAAGCAATGATCTATCTGAATAATAATTAGTTACTGTTAAAAACTAGTGACTACGATTAGTTAAAGCTTTACAATTTTATTTTATGGTGATAATAATTCCCGCTACCCAACTATGTGCTTTGCAAAAATGAGCATATCTATTTTATTTTGTGCTTCCCTGTGGTCATTTTCATTCTCTGGTGGGGGGGCTCTTTTATCATTATCCTTTATTTCTTGTTTTAAAATTAATGGTATGTATTCTCTAGGAAAATGATTGATGTTTGATCTTACTTGAGAAATTAAACAAATGATTTAACACAGTAGCCATACCACAACAAGCTGGGCAATAGATGTGCTAAGTGTAATTTTCGAAGCAGTTTCTGCTCACAGGCAAGCTCTTCTGAATTTATTGCTTGTTATCCCAAATTGACAATCTCCTTTATAGATAGATCGTAGAATTATTACAAAAACCTTTAGTTTTATTATTTTATTGATTTTCTTATTTCTCAGCACTGTACCAAATAGTAGCCAAGATAGTCATAGAATTAGATATTCTTACACTTTTTCCTCATTCCTTTGCTATTGTGGGGTACTTATTTTTTTTTTTTTTTTTTCTGCACCTTTATTTCTTATATTTATGTTATAATTTAGTTTCTAAACTTATTGGTTTTATTTGAGGGCAAATAACTCCTAAGAGATTGAAATACAATAAATATATTTTAAATTAATTATGAAAAATGGCTTTGAGGTGTTCACTATTTTAAAGTTATTGATATACTCACCAATTGAGGTACTCATTAAAAAAAAATATGTTTTTAAATCAAAATAAAAAAGCTGGACAAAATTGAAGTCTCAATATCTTTTTTTTTTTAAGCCTAATCTTTCTGATCCACTTAGTTTAGATAGATAGATTTATATAGCTTGCAAATATTATCAAGAACATCTGGTTGTGTAATAATTGTTCTTGAATATGATCGTCTTAATGCATATCGGTGGAAAAGGTGCAGATGAAGCCACCGGTTGTTTTATTAATTTAATTTTTGACATATACACAATAATTTTTTTTTTTTTTTTCATTTTTTTACTTGAAAGAAAGACTGCTGTATACAATTCCAAAAATGTAATTTACTTAAGGTGGTTAGAAAAGAAAATTTAATTAAAAATATTTTCTAAAAAATATTTAAGAAAAACATTTTTAGTGAAGTATCTTTTTTTTTAAATCTCTGGAAGTTGGATAACTGCAATACATCTGTCTTGTAATAATGTTTGTTACAATTATTTATTTCTACATTTACGATTCTGAATAAACTAAATTTTTTTTTGGACATTGATATAATACATTTTTAAAATAAAATAAATCTCTCACAAGATATTTAACTTAACCTTTTCCTACAAGAGTTAAGACAAATTCATTACAAAATTGTGGTCTATATTTCCAAATTGCTTTTTTACAGGCTCTAATTTGGGGGAAATCCATATTTTAAAATTACCTTGCTGCTGCAGCTATCAATGCTTTCTACAGAACCTAATATACAAGGAAACCATGAAAATCTAATACTACCAGCTCTCAGCCGTTTTTTCTATCTATTGTAAATCCCAGCCTTCACCCTCAAGTTTTGTAGATTGATGGAGAAGCAATCTTAATCATATTCCTTCATTGTGTAACAAACACTTCTTTTTTTCTCAAAATATATTATAGATAACTCAGAATATGGTTCAATTTATTATTTCTTGGCTTTCACTATTATAATAAAATATATGTATCATATTTTAAAGGTTGTTTATTTGGTACAATAAATGGAAGGAAATAGAATAAAAAATCTTACTACCTCAGCTGGGACTCAAACCCGGATCTCCTGCTTGTCGGGCTGGCATGCTACCAATTACACCTATTGTTTATTTGGGTTTTTAGTTGAAGAGTAGAAAAGTGAAATTATCTAGCACAATGAACATCAAACTTTAGTGTGCAGCCGCAATATGTCTTATCCAGTGAACTTCATTTTACTTCTTCAATGATCCTTATACTTGATTAGATTGAGGGTTTTTTTTTTTTTTTTTTTTTTTTTTTTTTTTTTTTTTTGTTAAGAAACCGCAGACAACAGATTCTAATATTTATTTTTTCCATTTCAGTGTGGGTGGGGAGGGGGATTTGCTTGTTGTGACATCATGAGGCGACCCAATCTTTGCAACAATTCTGTAACAGTGGCCGATGATTCTTACAAACCAAATCCAGATTCCAAGGTAAATATAATTGTTATTATACATTTTGAACAAATATTCATAAAACTACATCAAATTTAGCTAACATCCTTAAGTTAGTAGAAATCAAGTTTACATCAAAATTTATTCAACCAGTTTCAAGAGCATTACCACATTTGAAATTTCTTGCATAAGAAAGTTGGTTATCTTTTGAGAGGTTTTTTTATATTAAAGAAAAGTTTGTTAGTCACTCAGAAATGAAAAAGCAAAAGTTCAATCTTTATTGTAATTGTACGATATTTCTTAGTGGAAGAAAAAAAATTCATATAAGTTAGTTTTGTTTTATGTTTTAGAGGATTGAAATTAAGAAAACAGAAAGTTGGGTAACTTTTAGGGGCAGAGAAATAATAAAATATTGCATATTTATTCAATTATTTATTTGAATTATTCATTGTCATTCTGTGTTGTTCATTTCATTTCTAACACCCCTATTTTTCATGATTCAAACACTAACAATTATTAGTCACTGATTAGTCTCTTTTGATTGAATTTGAACAAATATCCAGTGTTGTATTCATTGTAAGAGTTTCTATTGATATTTTTCAGTTCCACAATATTATTTATTCCCATTATTTTATAAAATAACTATAAATAAATGCAAAATATTTGTGTTTTCATTAAGACAAAATTGATAAATCTTCAATTTTATTATTATTATTTTACTTTTATGATTTATAATTAGTGGGCGGGGGTATAAATTTCACCCTTAACCACCATTAAAGAATTATCTGACAATTTTAGTCTGGTCTAAAATAGCCGAATTTGTGCCTTCTGAATTACCTTTATCCAAATATCTATTTTATTCACTGTTTCCACCAGCACCAGCCCATTCACCGACAAAACGAGAGGTTGCACCCTCTCTGAATTTTGCTTCTACAGATCCTTCAACTCTGTTGTCAGTTCCTGGTACTTCCTGATTTTCTCGGTGACATTTTTTCCCTACCTCAACTATTTCAGCCCTTTTGCCTTAAAAATTCAGGATGAGTTTATCCTGCTTATTATACACTACAGCATACAACAATCCCAATAAATTCTGACTACCTCCTTCTTTTCCACAGATTTCAAGATATACTTATAGTATGGTAATAAGTCTTTCAAGGAATGTCCCTTACTTAAGGATCGCTTTACAAGGACCGGCAATGATGTTATGCCTCTGCAAATAACCACTTCCTGCCAAGACAGAACAGCCAGCTGTGATATGTTGAATTGACTCTCAATTCAGGGACGACACTGACCCCTTCTCCAATAATGTGTTTGTGATATGACCTCGTAATTGCTAAAGCAAAACCCTCAGTTTCTGGAAATAGTTTTGCTTGACAAAGCCAACATACTGATGTCTCCTGAGATACGTTGTGAGCTTCTATTGCAGTGCGAAAACTTCCGTGAAACTCCTTGGCTCTCTGTTCCACAATTCATCCTTTCTTCAATTCATATCTTGGGCATAACTTGGTCTTTGATGAAACTGGTAGCAGTAAAATCCCTATCTCTAGACCATATAAATTGTGCAATTGGAAACTCGTTATAATTAAAATATTTTCTCAGGGAATTTTCTTGAGTTCGGCAAAATTCTTTAACACTTGTCCTCTACCTTCTTGCTGCTATGGGAGATACAGACTAGCAGTGGATGAATTCTTGTGATGCTTTCTATAGGCCATCATCTCTGTCCTTATAAAGTGATTTATCACTTCCAGCTTAGTGCTTGGCCTGGTCAGCATAACAAAAGAGTAAGCTAGTGTGGGCACAACCCACGTTTTTATGGCCTTCACTTTATTTCTTGCACTCAGATATGTCTTAAAAATAATTCTCCCCTGGAATTAATAAACTACTCTCTAGTAGATTTCTTAATTTTAAGCAATTGATACTTTGTTGTTATCTTTGTTTATTTACATTGCTCACTTATTTTTTATATAGGAGGAAGATGTAAGAAGACTCAGCCTCATGCGTCGAGTACTTGGTGGCAATTCAAAGAAAAAAGAACATCAGCCAAAAGTTTTTGGTACACCACTTGCTGAACTTAAACTTACTTCTAATTCAGTACCCATTATTTTACGAAACATTTGTATTTTCATTGAGATGCAAGGTATGCTTCAATTAATCTAATTAAAATGCATGATCATTTTTCTCGAAATTTCCTTAAGTAATCAAATTATTATGGTATCATGACTCAACTCAATAAATTGAGTTTCTTCAGTACTTAATTTATGGTATATATATTTTATTCATTGTTTGTATATATCCATGGTTGTGTACTTATACATGTATGCATACAACACTTATAGACACAAACATTCAGACACAATATATAAATATATAAAGTAAGCCATTTTAGAATTCAATAATTTTAGCCCATTATGAATGAAATTTTATTTCAGTAGAATTAAGAAAATTATTGCTATGCAAGAATAAATTTCAATATATTTCTCAAGGTAGTATTTTATGTAATTGTGTGTTATTTAATTAACTCTTTATCTTAGAATCACAAAACATTGCTGATTCAAAAAAGTTTTGGCCTGATAACTAAGTTATTATTTCTGCATATTTTCTTGGTTGATATATTATTTGTTATATTATAATATATGAAATAAATGCATTTTTATTTTGTAGCCTTCCAGTAGATTAGAACTATGCAAGCTCTTATACTGACAAACATTTAGTTTATATTACTTTGTTTGTACAATTATGACTAAAAACAACAAAGCAAATACCTATACCCTATCGTTGTATTGGTCTTCACTCTACTGTAATTAGTCACTAGTGCATAATTATGTTGGTTACTGCCATTGAAACAAATACATTGTTCTTTTATATAAACTTATGCAAATTATCAATAATTTTAGTGTAATATTAGCAGATTAAGATGGTCTAAATGCTATGTACTCTCTGTGAGTATATACCTTTTGAAATATAGAAATTCTGCTTTGTGATCTTGTTGCATTTAGTTGTATAATTTTTAATAGCTGAAATCAGGCAAAGGGTAAAAGGATGGGTAACTCCATGTTAATGTAAGACCAAAATAGAAAATTGTACTATCTTACTTATTCTTTGTGTTTTGGAGTGCGAGAGGGGGGGGGGGGGTTATAGAGCATAACTGGCTCCACCACTATTGTATTAGTAATAGTTCAAAGGTATAAAAATCTAGTTTTATTCATTTACTACAACTATTTGATATCAAAATCTTTGATTTTATCAATATATACAAAACTTTAAAAATGTATATTCACTGAACTTATAACTTATGCATTTCATTTTCGAAATCTCAATTTATGAAAGTTACTAATTTGTTTGTACGAGCTACATATTTGACATTTTATTCTAAGGTGTAATTTTAGGTTTTACCATAATCATGAGAGGTCTTAATATTATTTTAAACATTGTTTTTAAAATATATTATGTGTTTCTTAATATTTTAGCGATTGTTTTACCTTGAGTGTGACATATTTGTTTATTTTTTTTCCCATTTGGGGATAAAACATTGTTTTTAAGTGTAAATTTTCTTTTTTTTTTTTTTTTTTTTTTTTTTAGACACTTTAGGTCATCATATTATCTTATGATTAATTATTATTAAAAGTTGTGGCAAAGGATTATAGTTTCATATAAATTTTTAGGAGAAATGGTCATGTTTCTATTTTAGCTGAAATATTTATCTGTCTCTTTGGCTTTAAAAAAAATAAGTATAAAGTATATCATTGTAGTCATAATTAAATATTTATTTTTAGATTTTCGTAAATTTATATATTCTTAAACAATCATTAATATAGAAAATAATTAAAATTGATTGTAAACATGTTCTTTTCTTTACTTATTTTATGAAATTACTTTTGTGTATCATTATTTGGTAATAAATATTTAAAAATATTTCTTATTTAATTAGTACCCTAAATCAATTGATTATCTAGGTACTATTTAAATAAGAGACATTTTAAAAATATAATATATAATTTTAAAAATATTCTTCCACAATATCATGGACACATATAATTGTCCCCGTGATATTGTGAAAGAAATAGGTGTTACATGGGCAAGTGATAGTGTACTAAATCAAACAAAGCAATTAAAAATAATATTTAATTATCTTAGCGTAATTTTGTTTTACAAACATGGTCTTGCCTAATAATTGTGAAAATTATATATCTATAATTGCTAGCTTTTGACCATTAGTGTATGGAAATTTTCTCACTTTTTTAGTTTGTTTAAGCCTAATTATTCAAGTTTTTTGTTAAGTACAAGTAAAACTGTTTATCTGAGTAATAAAATACATCTTATGCTTAGTAAAAAAATCAAAATCTAAACCTTAAAGATATTTTAACTACCAGCTTCATTTTAAGCAAATTTGTTACCTTGCTAGAATAAACATATTCACCAACATTGTCTAGGACTTATTTGTTTGGATGAATATACTAAAATTCATCTTCTTTTTCTGCTCAACAACCTGCTTGTGAGTCAATGTCTCTTCTGTCAGTGTCTGCCAGCTGACCCGGTCAAGCTCAACTGTTCTCCAGTTAAAAAATCTAAGGAGTTAACTGGCCTAACGCGGCCTTCACACTAATCTTCCAACTCATCTTTGGTTCGTCTTATTCCATGTAAGGCTTCTTTGAGGACCTTCGTGGGATAGCTGAATCCTTCATTCTTACAGCATTGCCTGCCCTGGGAATGAATGAATATTATTATATGTTCTAGCATAGTTCATTTAGGTCCATGTTGATCCTCCATCTTCAGCCTTTTCCCTACATTACTACATCAAAGAACCTGTCTCTCAAACTTATCTAAAAATCAAGGATTACCTTCACGTCATTCTTGATCATCTTTCATGTTTTAGAGTCATAGTGCAGTACTGAATGTATCCAGGTCTTTACATTAAAGTTTTTGTGGACCTTGTGATAAAATTGCATCTAAGCTTTGGCCTCAGATTGTAACCGAAGTCTATTACATATCTATTTAGTTTTTTAAGGAACAGTTTTAATGGTCTATGTCAGTAGAGGCTGAGTATTCCACAGTGTTATTTTAAAATCATTTTGTCTAACTAATTTACTTATTTTTATTAGTGTTTGCGTAAGATTCATGAATAGGTAGAGCCTATAAGAATAGTGAATAATAATGAAGATATTTAAGAATGTAATTAGGGGAATTAAATAGTTCCCTCTTTTCCCAAAATAGATAAACTTAATATTATAGTTTCTTTCTGCAAATTTTCACATCAATTCTTAATTGCTGAAAAAGGGTAAGTGTGATTGAGTGGGAGGGAGGTTATTAGAGGAAGATCAAAATTTAAAATAAGTATCTTCTTTGTTATTAATATAACGAAAAAAAATATTTACAACATGATTGATGCTAACTGCAATTTTTTAGCATTGATGTTGTGTTATATTTTTTATAAAATTCAACATTAAGGAAAAAAATCTGGGAGATCTGGTACTTTTTCTTCCTCTTTCAGTTGGTCTTGATCAAGCCTTACCAAGCATGTTTTTCTCCTCCTTGTCCTTCATGACATTTTAAGATATAATTAGTCAACTTGTCTTAATTATTTTTTTTAAAATAGGAAATCTACTTTTTGAATAGAGTGCTTTCTATTTTCTTGTAGATTGCTTATTCTTATAAATATGGGTTTATTAATAGGCTTTTATAAAGAGGCTATTCTTGATAAGTCAAATTTCTGTCTGTTCAGGATGAAGCCCTAGCAATTGCATTAATCCATTTTTTTTTACTGTTTTTAAAACTAATGAATGCCACATTTATGAACTATAGTTATGTCATATGCTATAGACTTAAATGAATAGGATTTCAGTATTTCTTCTGTTGACCCTATACTGTAGATGTGTTATTAACACATGGTTGAGGTGCCCTTGTTTTTTAATTCTCACAAATGATTTTTTAGACTAACTAGAAAAAGTTTATGTTTACATGTGCATAAAAATATGTGTGGATATGTGTTTGTATGGTTTTGTTATAACATTACTGTTTTAAAAAAATAAAAGACCATTTAAAATATTACTTTAAAGCAAATTAAATAATTATAAATCAATAAAAGGATTAATATACTCTTAAATGGATTAACAGATTAGTGGTTTTGCTTTAAGCATCAAAATTAAATTACTGCCTATATATAAAATATATTGTAAATTCAAAATATCAGAAAATGTAAATAGGTTAATGCGGGAAAAATATATGGGCAATTTTTTCTCTCAAAATTTCCTTTAACATTTATGAGAAACTTTAGGTAAAGAGACGAATATGAGAAAAGACTTAATCAGGCTCTTTTTCTGTTATCAACAAAGATTCAACTGTTCCTGAATTTAGTCAAAAGAAATGATAGATAATAGTAGAAATTCATACATTCTATGGTTGATTGATAAACAATAGATCTTGCTAACTTATTTCAGCAACTAAAGAGTACCGACTGAACTGCTTAAATATGTTGATTATTGCAACTTGTACATTCAAATTACACCATTCCCCCATTATTAATTTAACATAAAAAATATTTCAAATTAAGAAACATGGAACTGAATTCTATGGAGGTATAAATCATTTGGAAATAATTTTCTACAATGCACCTTTATATTGTAAAATGGAAAATTAATAAATTTAATAAAAATGACATACTCTTTCCATATTACAAACATTTAATTATTAGATGTCTATAAGTTAAGACTAATATAATTCACATCTTAAGTCAATGAGTTTTTATTTGATTCTTATAATGTTAATTTGATTAATTTTGCCAGTTCAAGTGCAAGATTTCTCTATTCACATGAGGTCCATAGTTTTTTCACACTGCTTTATCACTATCAATCCTCAACAATAATTTCAAACCGATTATAATTCTAATTCCTAAACATTTATGTGATTAAAGAAGATATCTTGTTTGAAAAGCTTTTAAANTTATTTGTGATTTTTAATAGTATGAAAAATGATATTATATATATATATATATATATATATATATATATATATATATGTGTGTGTGTGTGTGTGTGTAATCTTTCCTGCAGTATCTATTTATTGATTCATTCCTTTTAAAAAGTGTATAGAAATTATTAATTAACTTAAATGTGACTAATTGTTGTTTTAACCTTGATAAGGAAGTGAATCACTCATGTATTTCTGTTATTGTTTAGTAATGTTTGAACAAATTTGATATATTCACACTGGGTTCAATGATTAAGTGCCAGTTGACTAACCATCATGACTAAATTTTCCTTGCTATTCCTTTTAAGTCATTTTAAGCTTTCTACTTTACGCATTGTATCAAAAACAATTATTTTTCTCAGGTCTATAAAAATGGAGATAGTGCCTGACAATGATGCAGATGATATGAATATGAATAACAGGCAGAGAGTGATAGTGACTGCAGATCAGAATCATAACCAGAAGCAACGGAAGAGGAAAGAAAGACAAGATTCCACTTCAATGGACAAAGAACGGAAATTTGTCCGGTAAGTTAATATTAGATTAAGAAAAGTTACAGTAATTAATTGCTTGCTTACAAAAATAAGCACAAGTAAATTACCTGAAGTTTCTTAACTTAAGAATTGTGAGGAGAAATACAAACCTGTATCTTTAATTATTGTCAGCTAGATAGTAATAGTTAAGTCTAGTTTTTGGAGTTAGTTGTTAGTTTTAATAGGGTTCCTATGGATATTGAAGTCCAATTAAGTAAAGTCTGGCATGAAGGAACTGCTAAGTAGGTCAAGTATATTTTCCATATTTCATTAAGATTATAAATTAGAGCAATTGATGAGTTATATATTTTAAGCTGAAAAGAGCAATATCAACCAATCTCCATTGTTGAACACCAAACCTTACAATCCACCCCGAGGACTAAAAAGAAGGCCTTAATTCTTAAATTAACTGAGAGTGAGGTCGATGAGCCTTTTATCCATGCAAAATGAATTCTCTTGTTATTTCCCCTTGGTGTTGCTGCACTGGCTGTTCTCCTCTCCCCCATCCTTTTGTAATTCACAGCCAATAGAACAACATTGCAAATTACAGATTGTAGTTTATTTTAAAGAATATAATAAATAAATAAATATT
>KZ806867.1:452989-467249 GCA_000696205.2 Oncopeltus fasciatus
CTATTATTAAATTATTTTAAAAAATAATTAGTTTTTAAATTATCTTAATCAGTTTATTACATTTTTTAAAATAATCATTTAAATAATGTCATTTTTATTCCAAAACATTGTTTCTTAAGAAAAAATATATATATTTAAGAATAGTAAAAAGAATTAATCTCTATATTAAAAATAACATAATAGTTTCTTAAAGGTTAAGTAATTTAACTTGCCCTTGTGTGATGAACTTACCCCTATGAGTCACTTATGGTTGAGGTCTACGATGATTCGTTATTATTTACCTCATCATTTTGTATGTCTTTTTTTTATTACATGCACTATTAACATTAAAATTAACATATCTCTGCACCAATTTTTACATGGGGGCTGTTTTTATTACTCTCTGTTTCTTTGTAAGTATTACAATTCTATTCAGAATTTATGTATTGCAATGAATTAATACAATAGTTTTTTTGTTTTTGTTTTTTTTTAAACAGACTGAAGTTATTTCATTGATATAATTGTAATTAATCATCTGTTTGTATTCAGAATTTTAATTATATGTTTTGGCTAACCTTTTTGTTCTTACCTGTAATAACCTAAAAATATTAAATTTAATTATCAATTTTTTTATTTTCAATTTATCAGGGTTGAAATACACCCGACCTATCATGTTTTTGTATATTTACATAAAAAATATCTTGGAAAATTTTTAAGATGCATACTTCAAATAACTATTTGGGATATTGGCTTAATGAATGTGTCCAACATTATTTTGATTGCAGTCATGCAGAAACATTCAGGTAACTAAGGGATTTATTCATCCTCAAGTTGTTTACAAAGAAATGGATTTATTGTTTACCTTAAGCAAATAATGATTGTATAAATATCAAATAGGCTAATATTAGATGATTTTTATTAAGAACTTATATTTTCTTGTGTTTTTAAATTAACAATAATTTGTATTACTATGTGAAATTCAATTTAGTTTGCTTTATTGAATTCATTAATAGTTTTATATTTTGGTCTTCTTTGTAAATGTATTTTTTTCATGCCGCAAGACATTCAATTTTCTTTTTAATAAGTGAAATAAATCATAAAATTAATTATATTTTTCAGTTTAAAATAATTGAATTTATTATAATAAAGGGTTCTATCAAATTGAAAAGTCCATACTTCTATAGTATCTATACAGTGTGTCTCTCTTGCACCTAAACTGGGAGATTCTTGGGCTCCGATAATGAGATTGTAAATCCCAAAAGAACTCAGCTTTCTAATTAAAGAATTGTGTTCAAAGCATGTACTAATCAATCGAATAGAATCCTTTATTAAAATTTAAACTTCGCCCCAGTTCAAAGAAGAATTGTTAATTTATTACTTCAAAATTAATTTTAAAACTAGTTTAAATATTATTAAGATTTGTACATAAAAATAATTATTATAAAAATTAAAGCTTCAGTCTTCTTAAATATAAATTTTTCTTTTCACTTACTTTTTTGTTACTTGAGGATAACAATGTAACAATTCAAGTTTTTATACATAAAAATTATAATTTATAATACATTAAAATGCTATGGCCATTAGAGGTTGTCTCTTAATACTGTATGCTTGAAGATGAGCTAAAAATAAAGAAAAAGGATGCTTGAAACATTGCAGTGTTATCCCCAAATAAAGAAAAATATATAATAGAAAAGAAAACTGAAGCTCTAACTTTGTTATACAATACCTCTTCTAAAATATACTCAAATAAATTCAATAAAATAATTATTCCTCAAAAATGTTTATTTTCTGAAAGACTTGCACTGTTATTTCTTCATTCATTTTATAGTTAGCTACAGAGAAGAAAAACATATCTACTTGCTGCCCAATGACTGTATATGATTGACAATGAATAATTGAGTAATTGCTTTTATGGATCCCTGGATATACTTATAATTTTTTATTTTACAGTTCAAATAGTGAGGAAAGACCTTGTGGAGTCCCAGAGCAAAGTGTTTGTGCTGAAAGTGCTGACAGCATAAGAAGAGTCAGTAGTCATGAAGACTTTTCTAAATCTAGAAACAAAACTGAAATACAGGTAGTTTTTTATTTTATGATGAAACATTTTCAGCCTTACTTTATGTGATATTTATATGTAAGAGTTGAAAAGAATATTTCTTAGGAGATATAACAATAGATAGTTATAAAAAAATCATTTTGTAGCAAAGTATTTAAGATAGCTATGTCTAAACCATTTGAATTTCAAGTGTCAAATGCCATATATTAGAAAACTTTGAAGAAAAAACCCTATCTCTCTATGCTTTAGGCATTTCAAATCCCAAATAATTTTCAGATGAGTTAAAGTTAATAAAATATTAATTTTAATATTTTATATTATATTAATAAATAACAGAAGATACATACATTGAAAAAGTTGTATTTTTGAAATTGAAAATGTATTTTTTTCTATGTAGCAGGTGCGAAAGCTTGCTCAACCATTACATGAACGTAACTCTTATTCACCTACTCGGCACAGGGACAACATTTTGCAATTGACTAGTACAGTTGGCTATGCGAGTGAACTATTTGATGAAAGTGAACATGAGCGTCGAAGAAACAGTGAGAGATTTGCTCCTCAAGTCCGTCGCAGGAGGACCAAACATTATAGGTCTTCATCACAAGCCAAGGTGAGATCTTTAATTCGAAGATTTAAGAATAAATACAATTTTTTCCTTTCTTTTCCCCCTTCGTCTGTTTCTAAGCTCTTATTTGATTGCAGTACCTAAACTGCTGATTTAATAGTATCTTAAAAATTTTATTAATAGTGTTCTTAGATATATTTATAAATGGATCGTTATTATGGTTTTCACTCATTGCTAAACGTTTCCTGATATAATGAGCTCTTATGTGTTCTGCCAGTCTGTAGGCTTCACTTCATTGTGGAATTGTAAAAGAGTGAAATATACTGTAAATAGGAAATTCCTTTCCTAAATAAATACAAAAAGTTTAAAACCTGTCCAATGAGTTATTAACATTTTTTTATCTTTGTTATTAATTTTTAAAAAATATAAAAATAAGTTCACTAAAATTTAAAATTATATAATTGACTGTGTATTGTATACTATTATAATTGGCAATTATAAATATATTATAATTATATTGATAATATGAAGCTAATGTTCTTACATGGTAGTTACCTTGTTGATAATAAAACTAGGTTTTTATAAGAAAGGCCTTGTAATCTAAAATATTAGAAATACTAAAAAGTATTTTACACAGCAGATGCTTTTATAAAAATTTTCTCAATTATATATAACACTTTTCTCTTATATTAATAATAACAGACATTTCTGAATTTTAGAATTTTCCTACTTATATTCCATATCCTTTATTTTTCATCATCCAATTTTGTAAATATTATCAGTACTAACTACAGATATTTTTTTATAACAATTTTCAATTTCTTTTCATTTTTACTTTTTATATAAAATTTTTTCAAGTGTGTTATATTTTCAAGGGGCTACTTTATGATTTTAACAAATGTTTTTGGTATTTTTTAAATCTTGTCAAGTTATATTTCTGTAGGGTTATATTGTAAATCTACTGAAATTATTTCAAGTCAAAAGTAAAATGTCCCCTGCTTATCTATAACAATCCTTTTTGCAATTATGTTGCTTAAGGAGTTCTTATCTTAATATATTTCAACTATTTTTCTTTAATTAACTTCAGCATAATGGACTCATAATAAGAAAAATATTACACTTAATATTCTTAAGGGGATCTATCTGAGACAGATAAATAATTTTTCTTCACTCAACCACAATTATACAAACAAGGTATGTAAAGGTAATGGCTCCTAATTAGTCAACCTTAAGCTCTTGAATTTTGAAGAGGAAACAATTTTCCTTATTATTAAAAGAAGTGTTGACGGAATTTTTAAAATTTTTTTAACGAGTTATGTTTTGGCTATTGATAGAGCTTACAACTTCCTTTGAAAGAGGAATGCTTTCCTTCATCTCGTCCAGGATAACTCCTCAATAAGGTTTGTCAATCATTTTTTATTGGATTTTCTCCACAATTTATTATCCATTGCATTGAAACAAAACAAAATTAATGTGACATCTGTACTTTTAAAAAAATTGAGGGGTGGGGGATCTGATAGCTTTTATTACACAAAAAGTGCACTAATTTGTGCTTTCACTAAATTATATGCCTATTTTGGTTTAGAGATCAAGAACTCGCTTTAATTGATGGAGTAGCAGAACTAAAAAGAGTTCTATACTTAATGAAGTATAAATTTAACAAATCTTAATAAGTGATTTCTATTGAATTATTTCCATAACATTTTTCCCTAACTTGAAAAACAAAGTTTCAAAAGTTGAGATAGTTATGTTTCTTAAATTATTATTTCAATCAATTCATTCTTATGCAATAAAAATTCTCAGAATGTTGTATTAGATATTCTTTATTTTAATTTATTTATTTATGTATTTGAAGTTATAATTTGAGTTATTCTGTCATAAATTATATTTTAGTAAATTAATTCTTATTCAATAAAAATCATCAGAACCATAAGTTGGGAAATAAAGTTGATTTTTTGTATTTTATTTTAAAGTTTTAATTTGTCAGAGAGTTCTTATGAAATGTGTTAAAATTAATACTATATCTATTATTATATTTTGCCCTTTTTGTACTAACTCCAGGTAGTTAGCCTCTAGTTTGCTGGTAATAGTACATTTAAATAATATATATTTATTAGTTGCCTGAAAATGTATATAGCACAGTCTAAGTAAATAAATTAGTGAGATTTGACTTTTGGTCTGTTTTAAATAGTTCATTAATTAACACAGCAATATATTTATTCTTCCTTGTCAGAAGAAGAAATAACTAATTATCATTTAATGAATAACTTGATAACTAAAAAAACAATAAATAAACTAGAAACAATTATATTAGTTTAGCAATACCACACGTATGCGTGTGAGTGTGTGTCTATTATCTCTAAGATCCAAGAGATTTATAACCTCCTCATGTGAGCACCTATGTGTAATTGGCCAAACTTCAGGCCAACCTATCTTACATACCTATCATGCCATATTTGGATGGGTAATCAGGTAGTTCTAAATTTCGGGTGTTCGGTATTGCTCCCAACCCTTGCTAGTCTTGGAAGACCTGTAAATTTCTATAGAGGTTTACTTTCTTAGTGTCACCATTTATCCAGGTAGTCGTTCTTTTTTCTTGTTCAGGGTACAGCGAATGCTGAATGCTAATATCTTCAAGAGTTAAAGAGTAATACTCGAGTATTCCCTTGCACACCAGTGACATGACTGTGGCACACCCTGATAGAGAACTTTGCTAATAGCTTAGAAAAAGGGTGGAAGTAAACTGGTATTTGAACCTAAGATGTTTGGCGAGTGTCATGCATGCTTACCACAAATCTATAGGCACCCTATATATAATACCTATAATAAGGTTAAAAATATATCACTAGTCAGAATGACTTTCTCAATCATTTTGATAACATAATCAATTATTTATTAATAATATTTATTAATAATAATACTCTATATATTATTAATAATCATGATGTATTCAATTATTGGTCTAAATTCTTTAGTTAATAAATGTAAGAATTAAAGCTTTCGCCTAAAATTAGCATTCATTTAATTTTACCATTTTTATAAGTAGTGGCTAGTTCTTATGGCTTCTATCTTTCTAAATTTACTTTTAATACTTTCTTTGCACATTTGTGTTTGAATTTGTCATTTTTTAGATTAATGACATATAATATAAAATCCAAAATTAGTTAATATAAGTATGTTTTTGCTGTGCTTGTTTAAAATATTTGGTTGTGTACACTTTCCTTCAATATTATCTTGTTACTCTTTGGATTTAAAAAAAAAAATCTTTATTTTTATAGTGCTTTTTTTTCTTTCATTTTAGCTTAACAAAATTAATTTAAATACAAAGGGCATACATTTCTTATGGAACTCCGTTATGTAATCTATTATTGACTGGGATCTGCTCACCCTAATAATTTTTACTCAAATAAAAGTTCACAGTAATTAAATGTTATAAATGCAGTGGACATAGTTTATATATTCTCTGAGAATAATAAGGCATCCTAATTTGTTTTCAAATTATTATTCTAATATTTTTTGGGGCTGATAGCTAAGTTTTAATATAATGGGTTTATTTTATTTTTTTTTTTTTGAGCTGATTTAAATATATCTCAGCACCTCAAAAATAGAATAACATTTTTTTGTACCCAATCTACATGCACATCATTATCTAGGTAAACAAATTGTACAATTTAGTCAAGCTCATTGTAAAATTATCTTTCTTTTTTTGTGTGTATGTTTAATAATTGTTAATATCCTTATCAGGATATAATAGATTATACAAATTTCATAATATAAAAGTAAGTAGTCACATGCAGTACACTACTATATTTGTCACTTATTGTATTCAATATGAACTACATAATACTACGTCACCTCATAATGCATTTTAAATTGTTAAATATACTGAAAACACAATAGATACCACATAATTAACAGTATATATTTTAGAATATCACATTATAATTTAATATGGTACAGTAATACATTAATAATGGTGACATAAATAATACAGTATAACAACATAGAGCTTAAAATAATATACTTTTTATTTAATATAAAGGTGATAATAATATTTTTAAAGAAATACCTTCATTCNTTCCAAGACACGGTTGAACCCGGAAAAGGTATTGGTAAATAAGTCAGAGGACCGTGGAAGCCTACGTGAACATGTAACTTATATTCTAATATTGATGATTTAAAACATGTAGGATAGTATTTAATTAAAAATGTACTAAGATGCTCGGCGTTTTTTTTTTTTGTTTTTTTTTCAACCGAAAAGCCTTGAAGTTAGAGATGAATTTAGGCAAGTATCAAAATTCAGTCAGCATTCTTCAGGCAAAAACTAAGTCAAGAAAATCATGTTCATTGTATTATGTATAAAAATATTTTTATTATATTTGGCTTTTGTCCTAATATAAAATCAAGCTTTCGTGGAGGAATATATCCCAGGTTCCTTACTCAGATAATACATGTAGTTTAATTTAAAAAAAATTATTTGCTTTATTTATTCTTTTTTTTTTTTTTTGTTATGTTATTTATTCACACTATTTTGAAGTGTTTATGCAATACAGACAGGATTATCCATTATCAAGAAATTGTCCACTACTCAAGAAAAAAAATTGGGGTGCCAACTTTTCTCTTTAATATTATAGAGTATGCTTATTTTGTTATATATTTGGAGGAAGTTATTTGATATTTGTCCTTCATAAGGTTTTATTTAATTTTCAAAAATATATTTCGGAAGAGTTAAATATGATAAATAAAATTGTTCCATATTCACTGCTTTAGTCACACTTAGTGACTAAAGACTTACTTTATTTAAAGAAAACTGCTAAAGCAACTTTTTTAGGAAAACCTTAGTGTACCTGGTGCCTATAATCTACACTTGCTTATGACACTATGACATAATTAACCCCAAATTTTAATAGTATAGTTCAAAAATTTTTGCTTCTCAAAAACCTGGAGGGAGACCCCCCGAAAAAAAAAATTTCATGAAATTTATAACAGTTCTGTTGCCAGTTACATTAAGGTTCACTACTTTGTTTAAATGCTATGATTTTAGAAGCAGTGGTTAAACTGTCTAATTCTAACAAATGATATTGAAAAGAAAAAAAAAACGTAAAATTATATATGTAGAAAAAATATAGAAAGATGATTCTACAAATATGGTTGAATCAGAACTGCTGCACTAGTGGTAGCTTTCTTATTATTTTAAAGTAAGAAATGTAATAATAAGAAATATAATATAATAAAAATTTTTTTTTCTGATAGATTCATATTTTGTTTAATCATATTTAAATATAATTGTGTGATCTTCCCTTTATTTTAATTGCATTGTTAGATAATTATTTTTATAATTTTATTTGATTTCCCTTTTCTTCAATTAACTCTATATTATAATTTAAGTTTAACAATTTTTTCCTAGGAAAATGATTCTGTTAATGGTTTAAAAATCAGAAGTTCTAGCAAGCATTTAAGACACAACAGAGAAACAAAAGCATTTGTTTGCGACAGCATTCCAAGCACTCCTACAGAAACTCCCAATGAAGTGAAACCTGTTCTTGAGGAAGTAAAAGCTAACTTCACTGTAAGTACAACAAAATATATTTTAATGATATTTCATTTTTAGTTATACTGAGAGTGGAGATGGTTCAAATATTAAACAATTTAAAAAAATTATAGTAACTTAATTTTGGCTATTTTAAAATACAAATGTATTTTCTGATGTCAAACACCAAAATGTTTATTAAAGAATATTTATGAGTATAATTACAAAAGTTAAGTTGAGTGCCCCCCCTTCCATGTATCGCTTAGAGCCTGTTTTGTAATGTTACCTTTACATTTGTTACACTAAATAAGATTTATTTTTAATTTATCTCCGTCTTTAATAAAACATTGGAAATCTGCATAGTTTTTACTGTTACAGCATAACTAATTTTCATTTAGTTTGGATTTTGTTAGAATGTAATTACTTGTTTTTGTTTTGTAAAGTAAAGCATAATGATAATGCATCTTATAGTTTAAAAAAATACCTTTTGCTTTTTGCTTGAAGCTCTTTATTTATTAAAAATTGTTTATTCTAATTAACATCAAAGAAGTATAAATAAAAACTATTTACACAAGTCTAAAATTGAGGATTTCAATAAATAAATTGCCCAAGAAGGTGATTTAAAAGTTGAAACCTAAAATTCATATTCATAATATTTTAAATATTTTTTCACTTTTTAAAAGTAAATTTTCCTTAATTATATCAAAGAAATTGAAAAAATGTAATTGAAATTGATAGATTATAAACTTTCATCTGCTTGTGTGAGGATGTCACTAGATATTGTTCACTCAGTTTTTAAATTTTTTACATTAGCTTACAAATATAAGTAAATAATCAGTTCAAAAGGAGAGTTTTTTGACCGCAGATATTATTCTTAGATGATTTTAGTTGGGGTTCGGTCAAGGTAGAGCAAGATAAGCCGACCGGGAAAGTGTAGTATGGTCCCCGATAGTATTCCAATGTTTATCAATTATTTGGAGGGATTTGTCTATATGAATGTTAGTGAAGAGGGATTCAGCGTCTAAGGAGCAAAGAATGTATCCTTCAGGTATAATTAAAGATTCCAGCTGTGTTTTCAGAACAAATGAGTTTTTAATGTCATAATGGTTGTGTCGGCTCAGAATTATTTCTACAATCATCTTAAAATCATCTAAGAATAAATAATCAGTATGTAATTCTCGCTGATAACCAAGTCGTTGAGCGCTTATTTGGAAGTATGTAATTTTAAAAAAAATTGAAATAAAAATTACTAGAATTTTTACTTTATACATTTTTTATTGTTATTTTATTAACAGGCTCACCCAACTTTTATTTTAAGAATTTAAAATGTGACAATTCATGAGAATTATATTTCTAAAAGAAATCTGGAGTGTCTGACACTAAACTTTATAAAAGTTCCAATTATATAGAAGTTATTTTCAAATACAATAAAGTATAAATTCAATCTCATTAAAAAAAATAAAATAATCTTATTTTTAGCTCAGGAATGAAAAAATAATTAAAATTAAAATACCCCTAACTCTTATAATTTGACCAAAATTTATACCTATAGTCCTACTAAAGAATTCAAATACCAAACCATTAAATTTAGTACCCCAAATATGAAACATAAAGCACACTAGATTCTCTAGCATTGTCAGTGTGTTCTTAAAATTTATTAAGAACATACTATTATTAGTGATGTGAAAATCTATTTTTATTTTTACACCCTCCTCTGAAATGCCTTTCCTCACTTTAATTATGCAAAAGAAATTTGAAGTTTCTTTTTTTACTTCCCCACCAAAGTTTGTTATTTATTATTACACAATTAACTTCCATTTCAACCATTTCATTATGGGAGGGGCTTTCTACAGGTTGCCCTAATCCTATTCTAAACATTAATTGCTTAGGGCATGCTTTTATTTCTCAATATTTGAATTTTTATATGAGATTTGAACCCACAAAAGATTGTTTATATACTGAAACTTATTATGATTTATCGAATGATTTGACCTATATATTATCCCCAAAAATATTGCAATCCATTCTCTTCCAATGATATGCGAAAAATAGCAAACATGTATCTTTTTGGACGAAAAAAGAAACACAGTGAACAGCATTTTTTTTTTAAATTCAATTTTCTGAACATATTTTAAAATATTTAACTGAAAAGCTTCCCCAATTCGCTAAAACACTCTCATCATCTTCTTATGAGTCATCTGGTACTTCCTGAAATTAGTTCTGGTTCAGCTCTTGCACTTCAAATTAAGAGGGAAAGAGTTATATGTACCAACATACAATTATTTATTGTTTACAGCAAGTAAGTTCTTGCTTTTGAATCTTTCAAAAAAATATTACTGAAATGATTGATTAACTGTAGCAACTAAGAATGCTTATCAGTAGTTTTTGGTAATAAATAAAATTTTTGGGAGTCAATAAGATGTTTTATTTGCTTATAATGCAAANATTTATAGATGTGATTTGTTCATGTAAAAATTCATGATTGTATATACTAAAATATACAAAAAGTGCAGTCACCCGCTAACTAACATAATGTTTTTAATAATAATTTTGACTTGAGTCCACACCAGATTTTTATGATAATATAGCTGTGAACAAAATTATTTTTATGTACTTTTGCTACTTGTTAAATTGATGGTTTATTTGTTAACCCATTATCCTCTAGATAGAGGAGGACGAGCGTTCACCGTCACCCATTTCTGGAGTTTCCAGTCCTACTCTCGACATGAAGACCCTTCATGAGGCTAGTAATGATCCAGTTACAACATGGAATACCATGCTTCCACCTGTAAGAAATCTTCTCTATATTCTATAATTAAAGACATAAAAATTAACTAATATTTGTTTCAGTAATGTTTCAACTTATTATTTTCAGTCAGAAGAACGATTGGTTTCTCCAAGAAACTCTATTGTCATGACAAAGAGGACTTTTACCAATGTTCAGCGAGAAGATGATCCTACTTATCTGGACCTTACATTACAAATAAATAAGTTAGTAAATGTACAATGTTTACTTTTTTAATTGATTCTTTTTAAAGATCAGTTTTCAAAATTATATATCTGATTGTAGCTAGAGAAATTGAAATTAACAGTACAGTATTATTGAGCCTTATAACTGAAAAAATAAATTTTTAACTACATATATATGATTATTGAAATGACATGTAATTAATTAATAAACACATTTTAAAGAATTTTTAAGACCCTTCTGATGTCAGATATTAATAAAATGTGTAACAAGGCTTTTTTAAAATGATAGCATTATTTTGTCAAATGTCATCAAGTGGGAACATTACCACCTTAGAACATTATTAACTGCTTTAACTGAAAACTTATGAAATTTGGATTGATTATTAAATGATTCTATTTCATACTATTAAAAAATCAAAGGAGTACTGTACTCCTAAACTGTCAAACTTTCATACACAAACACATTAATAAAATACTCTTCTAGTATTATGAATAATGATTATAAGTCCACACCCTTGCATCATGCATGCCAAAGCATATTCTGTGAATATTGAATGTCTGGTAACATTTATTAATTGATTGAATTAATTAATTTTACAAATGTAGAACTTTTGAATTTAAAAGGGGTATGAGAAGAGAAAAATTTCTTTCGGAGTGGCAAAGCTCTTAGTGCGCATCCAAATAAAATATGAAACTTATAAAAATAATGTCATACAATAGTGATGTTATTAATAGCTAGAGGATATTTTTCTTATCTAATAGTTAGATATCATATGTAATTAGATAGTCTTATTAATAGTTTTGTATTTCAAAAAGTAGAATGGGATTCAGCTATTGCTGCAATGTGACATCAAAGCCTTAAGATCAGATCCTCTTGGTTAAGCTGGTGCTCCTTATTATTTGTTCAGTATAATTTCTTTTATTTTTTTTTTTTACTTATACCTATTTTTAGTAATTCTGGTTACCGTAGTCTTTTCCTGTTTTCTTAAATGGTATGTAGGCTATTTCTTTTAACAATTTGTTATGATTAGTCCATCGTAACCACAGAATTGTTTCATAAATATGAAAACAATTTTTTCTTAACTTTTAATGCATTAATTTTTGACATTTATTAATTATTGTCATGGTCATCACTACATAGAAGTTGAAGTGAGTTTTGTGGAACTGTGCATTGAAGCAATGAGAAAAAAGAACACAAGTTGTAGATCTTTGTTTTTTGTTTTTCTTTCATATTTTATTGATCAGTTTTGTCAGTTCAGATTTTTATTTTGTTTAGTTTGTTTTATAGAAGAATCTTGATATGTACTACTGATCACTATTCTTGGCTGTATTGCAGGCATATTATTCATTTAAATAGTTATTTAAGTATATTATTCTCATCATTGTTTTTGTCTATATAAGTCCTATATAATCAAAGCCTTTCCCTTAGAAAATTCTCTAAATGAAATGTTACCATTGATGTTGTTATTATTCATGTTTGGTGATGAGCTGAATCAAAGGTATTCTTACTAAAAGATTGAGTGTGCCTTAAGGGAGTTTTAATCTGTACATACCATTAAAATATTATATACAATTTACATGAATAGTAAATAATTGCATTAGTGGATTAGGAGAATCTTTAATTTTAAATATGTAAAAATAACTGTTGACAGTACCATGTCCTGTAATAACTTGAGTCAGGTAGAAGTCTGTCCATGTTTTTCGTTTCTTATAGTACGTCTGTATGTCAGGTACAAATATGTATAAGTGTCAAGATTTGTGTGTATTTTCCCATCTTGATTACCAATGTATTTAGGTCTGACGGTGTAACGGATGTTTTAGGTGTTGCTTTGAGATAAGTTTGTAACACACAGTCAGGGAAGGATCTCTGGATCCTGACTTTGCTGCTCTGTCATAGCTGACAGAAATGAATTAGCATTCATTCTCATGTATAGAATGCCCTCTTATCCAAGCAAAACTAATCTAGTTGTTACCTATTGTCTGTGATTGATTATGGGGTAGTGGCATTGTCTGTTTTTGATCATATCTAATGTGGATTTGCTGTCAATAAGTATATTAATATTTTTATTGGTTAGTCCCAATGTTTGTTATGTGTTCAAGTGATTTCAGGATGGCGAATTGTTCAGCCTGGTTATTTGTACAATTTGATCCTAACTTATATTGGGAAGGTTGTATCAACATTGAAAATCACTAATATCTCACTTATTGTTGATATAATTTTTTAAAAAAAGTTAACAATGAATGTTGTTAATTTTAAAATTCCATTAATTTTTGTTCAAATAGTACTCTAATTGTTTCCCTTTTTTATGCGATAATTATGCAATTAAATACATTAATAATATTCTTACCAATGCAACCTATTACATATTGTTTATGGTTGAATTCTGTCATGGTGACTTTGTGATTTTAATGAATCTTTATGCTAATTATTTTTGGAAAGAACTACATACTCAATCTGAGCTTTATGTGATTTCTCCCTTGGGACTGAGTTTTCTTAATTCTTTATTTTCCCTGAATGAGAAATTGTCTATTCAATAAATATTTTTTTGTACATATTTCTTATATACTGAATGTATTTATTTACCATTTGGAATATGAAAAAATACTTTTTTTTTAAAATCATATTCTATGAAACTCCCCAATAAAATCAATTTTTATGTTTGTTTGAAGATGACATATTGTTAATTGTAAATTATATTTTACCATTGATCTCACAACTGCAAAGGGTTTCATTAAGGGACGAGTATTATAAATTTTATGACAAAATTTACAACTCAAGTGTAATAACCATTTTATAAAGGTTTGTCCTGTTCATATGAAAGTATTTAGGCTCACAACTTTTTTCTCTATTTTCATAGTCCTTCCATCTGTGTACCTCAAAAAACTAAAGGTTATCAAATTAAATAATTTATTAATTTGAATACAATTCTCCAATGGACACTTAGAAAATATGTGAATAAAATATAAAAATGAAACTCAGCATAATACACATGTGGCGATCCAGTGATTTGAACCACTATCTTTAGTTTTATTGGGTTTGTTTCCCTTTATTTATAGGGATTTATTTATATGAAGGACTTATAATGATCTAAATCTAATGATGTAATGATAAAGCCAAAGTTATTATCATAATTGATTACTAATTTACTATTTATTATAT
>KZ806867.1:474741-485765 GCA_000696205.2 Oncopeltus fasciatus
ATATAGTTTTTTCTTAAAATTAATTAATATAATTAAAAGAAAAATATATTTAATTCACATAAAATTGTAATTATTCTTTCAGTCTAAGGTTAAAGAGAGTGTAACTGAGCTTGGGACTATTCATGAACATGAAACAATGGAGTTTACGACTCCTCCACCACCACGGGCTGTTTCTCCAGCCATCCTTCCTCAACCACCCAGAGCCAGTTCTCCCACTCCAGCCTCTGACCCACCTCTGGATAATGAACCTGCTACTGAATCTCTTCTTGCTGATCTCCATGCTCTCCCTCCGTAAGCCATTTTTAAAACTCTTTTGAATATATTTAATAGCTGTTTATTACAATTCTGTTATATTTATTATCATATTCAGTTGGGGTGAATACAGCTACTGGTTGAAATTATACATTATATGTATCTTTACATCAAAATATTATAAAGAATAGATATATAAAAGCTGAAATCTTTTTATTTTTAATCCTGAGTTATTAAATTGGGAGAGTTTCTGCATTAAACCATTTATAGTTTTTTTTAGCCTAAATTTTATTATANTTTAAACAAGGTGGATGGAACAATAATTTAAGATATTTATGACAGTTACAGCTTATAAGCTCTTAATTATATATAATATTTCAGCAGTGTTTTTCTCTTTTTTTACTTGTCATTCTTTTGCTATGGGATACTGGAAATTTTATTCAGCTATTCTTGAGCATTAAAGAAAAAAAAAAAAATTGTTTGAAATGTACAAGACTAACTGTATGCCAAGATTCAAAATCTGTTCTATCCTTTTGAGGTTTTATTAAAAATGTCTGCTATTTATTTTGGGTATAGAGTTTAGTTTCAATACAGAGAGAGACTTAGGTATCCAATTGATTTACTAGTAATACAAACTCATTATCAATTGAACGAATTATTCATTTTATTCAGTTGGAAATAAAATATATCCTGAAAGCTAAGTTTCTTTATAATTTTTTTTTTTAATATTCCTTTAAAATTGTGCATAATTTATCTCAATTAGCTATTTTTTTAATGAAATAAAACTATACTAATATTGGAATTGTATGTTTGCTTTTCCCTTAATTTTAAGTGAAGATCACTTTGTATAATAATAAAAATAATTATAACCTTCAAAACTTTTCATCTCTCTTATAGGAAGGAGCTTCTGGATTTAGCTAGAAAAACGAGAGAAGAGAAAAAGAGATTGCGCCGCAGTCTTCGTGAGTATGAACAAGAGTTTGAAGCAAAGACTGGCCGCAAACCACACAAACAAGACAGGCACTCTCTTGACTCCCTCTATGTGGACTATAAGAACGCAAAGGCTAAACTCAGATTTATAGATGCTCTTGTAACTAAGATTAAATAATAAACTTACTATTTAAAATATATATATGTATATATATATTTAATATTTCTACTCTTCCTAGAGAATGACCAACTTACACAAAAGTGTCACTTGTGTAGCATAATCTTCATTCTTTTATAAGGCCTATTTTTGTACTTTTTTTAAGGCATTTATTGCTCTGTTATTGTTTGAGATAAATATGTGTATTTTTAAAATTTTATTCATTAACCTAGGGCAAGTTGAAGAAGGATGATTTTTCTTTAAATTTTCTTCCAACACATAAATATTTGATATTTTCATAATTAAACTGTTCATTAATTAATAATAATAATAATAATAATAATAAAGCAATCATACCCTTATATACATTTTTACCTTAAGCACAATTTTGTATTTTAAACTTCACTCTTTTTCTGCTTGGGTTACCCAATTAAGGTTTACCCAGGTTAAAATTGATTCCTTCTTCAATAAAACCCACAGTAAGTCAGAAGTCTTTGGGAGTGTATTGTATTTTTTAAATATATTTAGAATGTTTCAATATGTATGAAAGTATTTAATGCTTCACTATTTTTTATTTTGCTTATTCATTTTTGAAACATTTTCCTCATCTCTTTAGTTTAAGTGAATCTTTATTTCAGCAAAATATTAGGCTCTCTTGGTTTTTATTTATTTATTTATTTTAAATTATTTTTGTGTAAGTGGTTGTAAGAAGTGATGAATTTATTTATTTTATTTTTTTATTTTTTTTTAGAAAGACCTAACTAATGAAATAGTATAGTTTGTGTTAGGTGAATTTAACCAATCGCCCAGGTAATAAAAAGGTATTTAGTCGGTATATGGATACATTTCTTATAGTTCTATAAATTTGAAATCTCTCATGAATAAAAAGTTGAAAAATTCAATTTTAATCAGATACTATTTGAAATTTTTTAAGTTTTATTCATTAATTTTTTTAATAGTTACTTTTAAATTTTTATATTTGAATGTTATTGCCTTTNTAAGAGATTTTACAAATTATTTATAAAATAAAGAATTCCTTTGTTGTTTTCTTATTCTTTTGAAAACAGATAAAATCTTTTGCAATAGCCCTTTGTCTGTAATAATTTTTATTTAGTTGAATTATTAAGATTAAGCAATCAGATAGAATGAAGCTACCTTTAAATTAACATCTATAAAAACAAAGTACAAGTAATAGAACTTACTGCTTTTTAGTCATTTGTTTGTTTTAGTCATGGACCATGGCTATAATAGAGACCTGAAGAGCATCTTATTTAAATTCATATAATTTTTCTTTATTTTTGTTTCTGATTAACCAAAGCAGTGATTTTCTTTTCTACCTTATTTTTTTTTGCTTTCCTTAAGAATTCCTTGGAAGGTTCTGTTATGATTACCAGAATTATAAAAATTGGTAATGAAGTAAGAAAATAACAAAGACTTATTTTATGCCTTTTTATTAAATGCCTAGGGTGCTTGTACATAGACATGTATAGATTTTTTAATTGCCTAGGCTTTAATTTATTAAATGGTATGGGTTTTTTCTTATCATAATTTGATTAATTTTTGATCCATGTGTAATTTCTACTCACATCAAACTGAGCTTAGAAGTGAGAGAGACTTTGTAATATATTGTGTAGTGTTTATGTATTGTATAGCAAGTGACATGTGGCTTGCTTTTTGGAGAGACTCATACATTCCTTGTTGATGCAACAATATTTTTAAACTTCTTCCTTCAAATGTTGACTATATAATTTTGTTGTTCCTTTATATGAAGTTTTATAAAGTATTTAGAATAAAATTGTATTTTTATTTATGTAAATTATTTGCCTTCAGTTATATTTCTATCATAAATTATATTTTGATTTGTATATCTTAATATTCCTTAGAACACTCTGCTTTACAGAAATTATTTATTTTTAATCATAAAAAGGAAAGTTTTTCCATCTCAAAATAGATCTGTTTTTATGCTTATGGATCTCTAAATCATTCTACATTAAAAATACATAAATTATAACTGAGATAATTTTTTGTGTGTACTATTATTTTGTATTATGTTATTATTCAAACTTAAGTGTACCTTAATGATATATATACACTCAGTATTACTCTGTACTTTATGATTGTGATTTAATTGATGTATGTACAAAGTATAACTACTAAATATTAAGGTAGCTTTTAATACGTGACTAGAAGTCTTAAGCTACTAAAGGTATATAACTATCAGTAGACATCTTACTGTATTTACGAGGAAGCGCTGTAGGAGCTGTATATTAATTGCTAAGGTACAGGCTCTTTTAGCACTGTAGAAATTCCACGCCAGTCTGGTACCTTAAAGCACCATAGTGGTTGTCACTCAGTGTGAAAAAGATAATTATTTGATAGCTACTAGTCACTAAAGATATATGATTGTTGCTTTCAGCATATCATAAATTTTACTTGATAATCAATGAGTATGACTGAGTATTGTTATTATAAGTGTTTTAATTATGAAACTATGGTATATGCACTTGTTTTCTGTATGAAATCAAATTAATAATTCATCAAATGATTTCCCATTAAAATAACTATTTTACATATAATGTTATACTGAGGCAAAGATGTATTGCAATACCTTTTGTATTGTCTTTAATATTACAGAAAAAATTATTTTATGTAACCTTAAAAGCTATATTTATGTTGCTATTTTTTTGTTAAATAATTCAAAGAAATTAATACTTAAACTTATAAGATTGTTTAGTACTAAATTTCGCTGTACATGTAATATTTTTTTCTCTGTGCAAATTTATTTTTAAACACTTGATGATTTTTCATGTATAGTTTTTTGGGAGTTCCACTTAATAAGAATTAAATGGATTTTAGTTGTGTAAAGTATTTGAATAAATGTTATGACTCTTACAGCCTGAAAACCTATGCCTATTTATTTGTGGGGTGTATTGCAAAAATGTTGCCAAGTTAAAAAAACTTTTTCCTCTGTTTGTTTTTAGTAAACTAAAGGCTGCTCAAACTAATAAAATTGTGTTTAGAGAGTGATATGGTAGGCATGTTGAACTATTATTCTTGAAATATTAGAAAAACTTATGATCAGCTTAGTAATGTTGATATGTCTTAGAATTTGTGATGGTAATTCTTTCTAAGATCTTTTGTTTTAACAATTTAGTTGTTCTGTTTATTTTAGTTAACCATTTCAGAAAAGAAGGGAATATTTTTTGGTTATTTTTAAATATTTTTGCTCAAAGCATTTTACTAGTTAAATAATAATATTTTAGGGTCATGTAAGATCATTTAACAGTAGGTGTGTAAATCATCATAGTCTAATCCCCCTAGAGGGTATACCACTAAGCAGTGTTGAGGTAGTAAGTTTTTTTAAGTTTCTTATTGCTTCGAATGACCAAGATTGTCATTATATGATATTAGGGGTCATTCTTACTTATTATCCATCATAAATTAGACAATTTTGATGAATAGTTAACTTCGCATTTTTTAGTTGCAATACATCACATCAATTCTGATAACATTTAAAGAGCTGGAGACTTCATAAAAATTAAATAAAAAGGCAACCTAAGGTATTTAAATTGTTTTTACACTGAAAAGCAATGCATTTTTGAGGTGTCATAAGTTTATGTTTTAAAATACCTATCAAAGAGTGACATAGGATTCGAAGAATGGTTCTTAGTCTAAAAGAGTTGGTTGTAATTATATTAAATAGTTTAGATGCTTAAATGACTTGGGAGTTAATATTCTCATGATATTTTAATTGAAGATTTTTTCTTTTTCAGAAAAATTGTAATTCCTTTTATAACTTGTTCATTTAATTTTGAAAAGAAAGGTCTCAGTATGCAGTATCACAAAATATCAAAGCCATTTATAAATGTGACACTCTGGGACACACTGGACCTGAGTTATTTGTATTGATTCCTATATCTCTGTACATTTATTTACATTCATTTGTAAAGGTATTTTAAGATAGTATTGGTTAAAGAAGTTTGATTTCCTCAAAAAATTATGTTTAGAAAAAAAATAGCATTAAAATATGCTATTGATAAGTAATTCAGTTCAGAAAGAAATTGTACCATGCTTTAGACTCTAGCACCTGGAAAATATTGATAATAAGGCTTACTAGTTACAAATTTATTTTTATTATCTCTGTTTCAAGGAGTAAAAAATATAAAAATTATATTTTAACATTTATTTCAGAAGATTAAACAAATAAAACCAAGTCATATAATTGTTTTATAAGATTAAGCTAAGAAAAAAAAAGAGAGAGAGAAAGTAAAGAAAGATTTCATTTTTAAAAGATCAATGAAAAAAAAAAAAAAATTGTCATAACTTTTTAAGTTGACTGTCATTTGATATGCTGTTTGATCCCAATCGTCGAACTTTAATTAATAAATACTTAGGGCTTAACTTTTTTCTTATTTACTACACTCACTCTGTTTTACAGTTCTAGTTTTTTTATTATTATTTTGATTCTATATTGTGAAAGATTCATTTAATTTTATAACATTGCTCTCTTTTCTTAATCAATTGTTTACTGCATTTCTTGTGAGTAAGCATGTTGAAACAAAAAATTAATTACCATTTATTTTGTTAAATTAATTATTGAATTAACTGTTACGTTAAAGGTATATTATCAAATTAAAAATATATTTTTGTATTTATATAGACTTTATCTATATGTTTCTGGAATACAAAATAATTTTTGGCTATAAATAAAGTTTTTTTTTTTAAATTTATTCCCATGAACTGCCTTTTTCCTTAAGTCTATATTTTATTAAAACCGTTTTAATGTTTTTTTTTTTTTTTTTTTATCAATCCGCTTTTGATTATTATTTTCTTGAAAATATTTAAATTTGGTTTTATTCATTTTTAACTTTTTATCAGCCACTTTAAATGTTTCTAAATTTACTTAAAAGTTAGTCCACTTGTCATAATCTTTTTCCTGTTCATGGTTCAATCCAGATAAATGTAGATCATACTTTGTGAGTTGTTACATTGATCATTCCATTATATATCCTTTCATTGTTTAGCTTAATGATATAGATGGTTATTTAACTTGCAAAGTTTTGCAGTAGGTTTTGTGGAGGTCTGTCTTAAAAAAATAAATACTTAATAATTTTAAGTACAATTTTGATTAATAACAGATATAAGTGAAAATCTTGTTGTTCAATTATTTCCTCATAGTACCTTCAAACCTGGAATTACTTTCCAGACAAGACTACATATTAGGGTCTTGTCTGGAAAGTAATTCCTAAACCACATTTTTGTCACAATATTGTTTAAAATCATAGTTACACTTTATTTATTTTCTACTAAAATTTTCATCCTACTATGTGTAAGAATTTAAATGATAACTCACAGTTTATATAAAGCTAAAGTAAGAGATGCTAAAACAGATGGCCCCAAATTCGGTCAAAATAACATAACTGTTATCTTGGATACAAACAATTGAAGGGTCTAGTGGACAAAAGTGATCAGTAATTATTTTAGCAAAAAAACTGAACCTAAAGTTTGGCATGGACAGGATTTATTGAGTAATCAGTTATTTTATTGATACAAATGTTTTAAATGTCAGAGAAAACATTTCATTTTTATTTTAAAAATCATTAATTATATTACTTATTATTTTTATTCTTAGATGTAATATGGATTTACAGTTTCTCTAGAAATGTTTCTTATCACTCTTAGCACTTTCTCTCATACCTTACTTGTAAGAGTAGGATTTATGATANTATATATATATAAATATATATATATATATAGGCACCTCCTCAAATACATGTGTATTATAGACAAATTTCATACATCAACATAATAAATAATAGTCATATTTATAATAAATAAATGATATATATATATATATATATATATATATATATATATACATATAAAAGAGAAGAAAAAAGTTGTATTCTCTAGTCAATATGTCCTTTGTTTTCATTAAAATTGAATCTTATGATGAATGTATATAAAAATTGGGTGGTGAAGTATTGCCCATTTGTTAAATTTTTAAATATTTATTGGTTGTTAATATTTTTCAATGTAATATGTGTATTTTGTTATCGAAGAAAAAGATCATTGAACTCTCCTCTTGCTTTTAAAGTATAGGAATGAGCACAACTTATAAGCAATATGAATAATTAGTCTTGTGTAAACTTCTGCAAATCTTCTATTTTCAATGATACATTACCACTTTGTTTTAAATTAAAAATAGATTACCTACAAAGGGGAGTTGGAAAAACTGCTTTCTCCATCATTATACATAGTGCAGTTTGTTGAACAGACCTAACTGTTCTGTTATTATTGCATTCTTAACATATAAACTTTTTTAAAGTGGTTTGCTGATTCTATCCCAATATTAGAATATACTAGAAATAACTCCTGATATTTGTGCCAAATTTCAAGAATTATGGTTTAGCACTTTTGTGGAAAGTCGGTAAAAACAAACTGGTTTATTCAGATTTTGTATCCTTTGAAACAAAATTTCAAATTTTAAGATATTTATAATTTCTCTATTTCTATAGCTCCAAATATATTTAGTTCAAAAGAATATAAATAGAGAGGCTATTCTTTTATTTTCATAAAGTACAAATTACTATCTGATTGGAAAAAGATTTTCTGCAGAATTACACATTGATCCTGCTGTTATATTTGATTATCTTTCATACTAGACTGATTTAGTAATGTATTATTCTTAAAAATTAGTTATCCTGGAAAATTTTTTGTTTAAGATACAACCATGTATAAAAAAACATATGTATATGATATAACAGGTTTTGTACTTTTGGATTGATAATGAGGAACACCTCTCAATGAATTTAGGAGCTATTTATATTCCATGATTTAAACTGTAGGTGCTATCTAGGAATTAGGGTATGTGGTTTCTATATATATANAAAGGTAGCCAAAAAAAATCTTACTACCTCAGCCGGGAATCAGTGGTGTAGTGGTAGCATGCCCGCCTGGCAAGTGGAAGACCCGGGTTCGATTCCCAGCTGAGGTAGTAAGAATTTTTTCTAGCTCCCTTTATGATTTATTGTAAGTAAAGTTGTCTGAGCGTCTTTCCTTTATCGACCGAAAAGGAATTTTATTCCAACAAGATAATCTAATTATACTTGCTTCAATCCATGACCAATTTTCTACAAGGGAAGAAATTTGGTAATTTTGTAGTCTGAGAGTTCTAATCTGCAATACAATCCTTTAGTTCTTCCAAAAATTTAGTTTTTCTTGAAAAAAAAAAAAAAATTCTCCAGCCTAAACCACTAGACCTACTTGATTTAAACCTTTTGATTGTTGTGTTCAGATATACTTGTCACAACTTCCAAAAGAGATACATTTTTAAAGAGTTTAAATATGAGTAAAGGGGGGACACCTCTCTTATTGTTCTTTGAGAGGGTCACTATTGAAAAGGTGTTCTGTAAAGGGGCTTATTAATACTAAAGCCGCTACAATATATATAAATAAAATCTTATAAAACATTATATTAAATTAACTTTACTAAAGTTGATTTACATCAACACCAACACACATACACAGACATATATGTATGTGTGTGTGTATATTGTTATGGATTACAGGTCAACAATAATTAAATTCGGTAATAAAGTTAATTTATTACCATTATACCTCCTAGTAACAAATAACAATTAAATCTTCTGCCCTCATTAACTAAGAATTTTAAAAAATAGAAAAGATTAATTGCAGCTAATTAACAAGTGTGTGTGAAAGAATGAAGAGTGACTATTTTACAATGAGGCCTCAGAATAACTTGCAAAATTGTCTGCACTCACTAGTTATGTTAGTCATTGAACTGTCACTGGTACTGCAAGGGACACAACCCAAGCAAGAGCCCGATGCTCGGAGACATGTGATCTGACACTGACTCGGAGGCTTCCTGATTTTATGTCTGTATGGTATGTATTAAACAGGTCTAGATAAATCAAGAAGCCTTTCTTAGAGAATAATATTTCCTCTTGTAAGTAGAATTGTGTCACCTGGGGCAGGTGAACTTCAATTGGTCCCTTCCATACAGATCTGGTTCTCATTACCTTCTTACTTAGTCTTTAATAATAATTAATTATTCACATTACCCCCTCATTAAAAATGGTCTGTCCCAATGTAGGTCTTGAGTAAAGAGGTGTGGGCATCCATGCCTACTGTGGTTGTAGCAGCTTTCCACGGGTTGAATTGTAATCCGATGGTAATCCTTGTGCTAGCAAGATCTCTTAATCTTACGAGGTTCCTATCTAGGCCGTCTTATCCGAAACCATACTTAGAGATGGCAAGCTTAGTGATGGCCAGTTGGTGGATTTCCACTTGCAGGTCAATGAGGCTCCTTCTTAGGTCTTTGTATGTTGGCTCCTGAAGCGAGTCCTTGGTCACAGGCAAAACAGATGCTTCCATTCCTTTCCTGATGTAGTGCCCTGTTGATCCAATTCCTTGATACCCATTTACTTTAGGATGTTCCAATAGCATATATTCTTCTGTGTTTTTAAGGCCTCAGCACCTTTTTCACTATTTCTTCGATGCTCAGGGCCTATTCAGATTTTACCCCCACTGCCCGAACTCTAGCATGATCTTGCACTGAATGGTTTACAGCCTCGAATTTCACAGCTAAGTCATTGTCTTCTGCTTGAAAAGCTTAACAACTTGCTGAGTCTTTTGAGCATGAAGATCATCCAAGAATTTGTCAACCTCTAGGCTTCACATAAATCATCCGAGAGTGAGAGGTAGGTGTTTCTGACCAGACGGCTGATTTCGGCTCCAAATTCCTGCAGTGATTCGTTGGGCTTCTGAACCCTGTTCTTTCAAACCCTGTTTTTGAGTTGTGAGCTGTATGACTGATCCATTTGTTGATGCCAAAATCTCATCTCCTCGTAGTTGGATCACTCAGACATGGGTGCTGCTTGAAGAACATCAAATGCGTCTCATTGCAAGGCCAAGCACAATGTGGAATCATTTATTAATTTTTCAGTCACTATCTTACCACTAAATATATTATAACATATATAGCTATGTAATCCTTTTTTTTTTTTTACTGCTTTCTCCATCATTATACATAGTGCAGTTTGTTGAACAGACCTAACTGTTCTGTTATTATTGCATTCTTAACATATAAACTTTTTTAAAGTGGTTTGCTGATTCTATCCCAATATTAGAATATACTAGAAATAACTCCTGATATTTGTGCCAAATTTCAAGAATTATGGTTTAGCACTTTTGTGGAAAGTCGGTAAAAACAAACTGGTTTATTCAGATTTTGTATCCTTTGAAACAAAATTTCAAATTTTAAGATATTTATAATTTCTCTATTTCTATAGCTCCAAATATATTTAGTTCAAAAGAATATAAATAGAGAGGCTATTCTTTTATTTTCATAAAGTACAAATTACTATCTGATTGGAAAAAGATTTTCTGCAGAATTACACATTGATCCTGCTGTTATATTTGATTATCTTTCATACTAGACTGATTTAGTAATGTATTATTCTTAAAAATTAGTTATCCTGGAAAATTTTTTGTTTAAGATACAACCATGTATAAAAAAACATATGTATATGATATAACAGGTTTTGTACTTTTGGATTGATAATGAGGAACACCTCTCAATGAATTTAGGAGCTATTTATATTCCATGATTTAAACTGTAGGTGCTATCTAGGAATTAGGGTATGTGGTTTCTATATATATA
>KZ806867.1:487549-500454 GCA_000696205.2 Oncopeltus fasciatus
TGTACTGTCCAACTTAAATTTAAAAAAAATAATACATAGCTAATTATATTTACATTAAAAACTGTACTAGAAATATTGCTAAAAATTTTGTTTAAAAATATATAAATAAAATTAAGACATTAAACCATGAAAAATAAAACATACTGAGTAAATAATTTGCAATACAAAACGAAATTATTAAAATATTTATAAATTCACAATTTACATTTAAACAAATTTACATAGAGAACCAATAGATAAGTTGATATTAAAATAAAAACAATTCGATCTCCTGAAAATTGTCACCAGATTAAATCTTGCAAAGTAAAGCTGGTTCAATGTTAATTAAATTAAAAGCACAATATTATCAGACACCATAATAGCATTTTCATTAGACATAACATGAATTGCTGATTTTATCTCACTTTCTGTAAATGTATCCAGGCCCATTTTATCATTAGTTTTCTTAATTAAATCAACAAGGGCCATACTCATAGTGCCTGACTCTTGGAAAACAGCTGCAACGTGTTTCTTGAAAGTCTGAAGTCTTTCTTCTGAAATTTCTCCTTTTTCAGTTTCTTGAGAATCAATAACTGCTACTGGTACAGGTGTAGCCGAGACTTCAATTGGCTCATCAACAGTTTGCTGGGTGTCTTCAGGTTTCCTTCGCTTACTTTGCCTGGATGGAATACTCTCACGGACAATTTCTTCATCTGCTTCTTCTTCGGAAAGATCAGACACATCATCAACTCGCCTCCTTTTCTTGTCTTTCTCCAGAACCTTCTTAAAATAAGCAAATTGAACCAATTCAATAGCTGCTTGAGCATCTTCAGTTTCTACACTACAACTGAGTCTTGCCTTTGCATGAGCAGTAGACAGTCGAATCATTGTTTCCAGTGTTCTTACAGTAACAGGTTGGGTCCTTGCAATACCAGTCTCAACCGCATCTTGGGACCTTAATCGGGCATATTCTTCAGCAATAGCAGAAGAAGCTTCTTCAGTCAAAATTGGTTTAAGAGTTTTTGCAATATTTAGATACAATCTCATAAAAGGGACAGTAAAAATCCTGTCATTTTTTGACCTGGAATTGCCATGAAGCAAAGGATCGTATTTCTCATACATTGGAGTTCCATCAATATGTGTTTCTTCTTCTTGTGTATTAGTTGAAAGAAAATCAACATTTGTCTCAATGGGCAGTACTTCTCCATCCTGTTCACCAGGACGTCTGTAGCGATGCATCCGAACAACATGATCAGAAATTTTAGAATCAACGTCATTATCAACTATGTCAAGCATAACAAATAATAAATCGAAACGAGATAATAAAGAATCTTGTAATCCAATGTTTTCCATTGGTGGTTTATATTGATCATATTTGCCAAATACTGGATTAGCTGCAGCCAGTACAGAACACCTAGCATTAAGCCTTGTGTGAATACCAGCTTTGGCAATCGTAACTCTTCCTTGTTCCATTACTTCATGTATGGCTGTACGGTCAATATCAGACATTTTGTCAAATTCATCAATGCAAACAATTCCTCGATCTGCTAACACCATAGCACCTGCTTCTAATCTTCTTTCCCCTGATTCAAAATCTGTAGTCACAGCAGCAGTTAAACCTACTCCAGAACTCCCTCTACCAGTAGTAGCGATAGCACGAGGTGCAGTATACAAAACATATCGTAACAGCTGGGACTTGGCAACACTAGGATCACCGATTAAAAGTATATTTATATCTCCACGCAACCGAGACCCATTTGCTAAAACCTTTTCAACCCCTCCAAGTAACATACACAATATAGCTTTCTTAACGTATTCATGACCATGAATAGATGGAGCAAGTGACTTACTTAACAATTCAAAAATATTCTTCTTTTTAGCAATGCTACGACAATTAGTGACATCTCTTCGGGACATAGCTAATTTATTTTCTTTATTAAGTAATGCTATGTTATTAGCAATAAGGACAGTCCTAAAAACACCACTTGTAAATCCTTGATGTTTTTCAGGGAGACAACGATATATTCCAACAATCTGCACACGGTCTCCAGGCTTACACCTGTCTGCTAGGTCATTATCACATATAACATCTATGGATCTTGGAAGCTGGCCAGCAGGAGCTTTTTCTGGCATTTCTTGCATAATTAAAGTTTGGTGATCTTTATATACAGAGAGACCAAACTCAGTTTCGAGTAAGTTACCATCATCATCTTTTGTTGGATAAACAGGAGCAGAGGTGACAGGAATAAGAGAAGTTAAGTCCGTATAATTTCGCTTTGAAATTTTTTTAGTGGCAGGGCAATAATGAACACTAGAAACTAGTTTAGGCTTAACTAAAGAACACTGAGTAGCAATTCCTTCTAAGCAAACAAGGTTGTTTAAAAATCGGGAAGTAAGTGTTCTAGCAGTTAAATGCCTCTTACCAAAGCTACCTTCAAAACCTAAGAAAAAGTCATCTTTCTCATAAGATGGCTCAACTGTCCGTACGTATTCCTTTAGTGCTTCTTGAAAAGCTGAAATTTCAGGAGAAGCACACTTCATTAAACCTGCTGCACGAAGTGGTTTCTTTTTTCTCAAATCATTTATGTTAACTATGAGTCTTACTTTTTGCCCTTCAATCATCTCTTTTACACGACGATGATATATTCCCTGGTCTTCTTCATCATCGAGAAAATCCAGATACTCACTAACAATTTCTTGATTATTTTGGTCAACTGCCATATTTAAAAATATAATACACCAAAGAAACTCCTTACACAAACTATATTACAATAAAACAAGTTTACATCAATAACACTACACTGGTGTAGCTTTGGCGCGAGTATTTGGCGGGAAAAGAAATCGATTGCACGTTGTAACTTAGTAATTTCGAAAAGATAAACTCTGACGTCATAAAAATTATTAAAGAGGATTTGAGATGTAGATATGAGGGTGTGACCAACACCCACTTCCCATATCCTCTGTGGTAACCACTAATTCATTTCTGTCCTAATTCAGGTCCTAAAGTTATGTGAAGACGAGACATATGCCGCTAATTCTTCTCACACCATTCTTTATTTCTTTAGCTGGTTTGCAAATATTGATGTAAGCAACAAATTCTTTCCAAGAGCGTTTATTTTAGATTGGAATTTAAATATAGCACACGTTTTCTAGAACAAATACATACTCCACAAGAAGGGTTTTTTTTTATTAATAATTTAAAAAGGACTTCATTTCNAGAGCATTCTTATTATAAAAAATAAATTTTGCTTCTCACCCTCTTTAATTTCACAACAAAATTCTGCTTTATAGTTTCAAATATTAGTATTTGAAACATATTTTCAAAAATATGAATATCAAAATTGCTTAGTTGACTTCCAAAGTATTTTGGCCAAAAATTTTCTTTCATTCTATATTTTTGGTTTTTGAAGTATCATTCTCTATTATTTTTAATAGATGAATTTTCGAACTGATATAAATTATTAGTTTCAGCCAGAGCAGTTATTTCTTTTTTATTTTGATCTTTGTTTTGAAATTTAGGTAACAAATTTTATTAGATTTCTGACCCATGTAAAAGTTTAGGAAATGGAGACACTGTATTTTTATAATAATATTTGTCTCTTGTCGACTTTTCAATTTTGTCTTAAGAGGAGTGTATATATTTTGTATTTTATTTGCTGTCTTACACCCAAAATTTCAACATATTCAGCCTACATTTTCTTAATGTAACAGAAAAATCTTTGACGCATGATTAGAGAACTGACACATCTCTTTTCTTATATAAATATTTTAACTTTTGAGATAATTTTAATTTTGTTTTGTACCACATTTATTTAATAAAATTTGAGATATTCATGTTGGTTTTCAATATTTCAAATAACATTGATTTTTATTTCTTCATGGTATCGATCATTTGTTAAAGTCAAAGTTTTTTCATTAGTTTTTCTATTAATTTATTATTTGGGGGGAAGCTAAGGAGTAAAATTCTAAATTATTTTAAATATGATTATTTTTCTTCCATTTTAAAAATATTTTCATTTCCAATTATTTCTTAATCTTACAATTTTTTTTTTCAGTTTCAATTTAGTCAACGAAATTTGAGTGATTTGATTTAATTTAATTTGTTCCAATAATTTATTGGTTATTATTTTATACAGAACAGAAATACACACAGTGTCAAAATGTTAGACACACTGCAAATATTGTAATCCCTACTCTCCCACCTTTTCAAATCATCCGTAAAACAGTATTAAAATAATCTATTTATTGAAAAACCCTTTTGATACAAGATTTTACCAGAATATTCTCATCTGTGTTGTGGGATTTACTGCTGAAATCTGAATACCCATAAGCAATGGATAGATCACAGTCAATGGTTGCTGCAAGGGGGCAATTTGAAGATAAAAATATACTTTTTATTTATTTTGAAATTAATTTTTTGGTTTAGTCACAAATTTGTTCCTGATGGATGTTCAATGAATTCTGAACTCTACTGCGAACAACTGAAAAGATAGTGAAGTCATGATGATTGTGGTAAAGTAATTCCACATTTAATTGTTTACATGAATCGTAAAGGTAGCCAAAAAAAATCTTACTACCTCAGCCGGGAATCAGTGGTGTAGTGGTAGCATGCCCGCCTGGCAAGTGGAAGACCCGGGTTCGATTCCCAGCTGAGGTAGTAAGAATTTTTTCTAGCTCCCTTTATGATTTATTGTAAGTAAAGTTGTCTGAGCGTCTTTCCTTTATCGACCGAAAAGGAATTTTATTCCAACAAGATAATCTAATTATACTTGCTTCAATCCATGACCAATTTTCTACAAGGGAAGAAATTTGGTAATTTTGTAGTCTGAGAGTTCTAATCTGCAATACAATCCTTTAGTTCTTCCAAAAATTTAGTTTTTCTTGAAAAAAAAAAAAAAATTCTCCAGCCTAAACCACTAGACCTACTTGATTTAAACCTTTTGATTGTTGTGTTCAGATATACTTGTCACAACTTCCAAAAGAGATACATTTTTAAAGAGTTTAAATATGAGTAAAGGGGGGACACCTCTCTTATTGTTCTTTGAGAGGGTCACTATTGAAAAGGTGTTCTGTAAAGGGGCTTATTAATACTAAAGCCGCTACAAACAGATACACCTATTTATTACACTCGTTTTGGCAAAGGGCCACTACCTGACATTCAAATCATGCTGATAATTGAGTTAATATAATCCCACATTTCATTAATAATTTGAATCGTACAGGGAGCTAGAAAAAAACTCTCTACCTCCCCAGTTGAGGTTTTTTCTAGCTCTCTGTACGATTCAAATTAATAATGAAATGTGGGATTACAATACCACAATTATGTGGTAATATTCTTACCATTATCATGATAAGAATATTATTTTTTTGGGGACCCCTGTAATAGATAGATATCTATACATACTTACACATACCTAATAAGGATCTAATTGTCCAATAATAATGAAGTTTGTTTCAGTCATTTATATAAGAAATAGCACTTATGATTATGCCAAACTATATTGCTCATACAACTTAAAGATTGAACAAAAAAAAGTATAGGACACAATGTTTTAAAAATAAGCCTTGCCTTAGATTTAAAACAATTTATTGCAAATATTTCAAACACCTTCAATAAATAAATAAAAGAAAAGGTTAATTTTTTTTAAATTGAAATAGTTTATTATATAACTTAAATTTAAAAAAAATTTAATATAACATTTCTAACATATTGCTGTTAGATTATTATGAGATTTCCCTACTGAATTTGTGGTAATATGAACTTTTTAAAAAGCATCACACTCCCAAAGGTTGAAATCGTTAAGTATTTGAGTCGTGAGGTATTTATAAAAATGTAACTGATGTAAAAAAATTTTACTGATTTTTATATTTTTTACAGCCCATTCTTACAAAAGTGATGGATCAAGAAGAATTAATTCAACAGCCAGTTGAGAGCTATTTTTCTAAATGAAAGCACTTTTAGATATAAATCTATGAGTCCTACAGTTATATCTATTTTTCGCTAAAACGTTTCCTTTTCAAAATATTTCAAATCCGGTCGACTTATTTTGGATTTTCTGTATACAAGACTATATAACTCATTAAGCACACACACGGAACAGTGTGGAAGAACGACGATAACGAAACTATTATTTATTTTGTGGCGTCGTTATTGCTTGGCATTAAATTATGGATTGATTATTACTTCTCTTGCTGTTTGTAAACTCAGTGTTCTACTTTTTCATCCTTTTCATGTTGGTGCGAGATCTTAATCATCATTGTACTTAAAAATGAAACTTGTGCAGATGGGTGTTAAAACTTAATCGGATCCTAACCGAACACGGTGGGTTATAAGCATCTGGGGTTCCTATGATTAACAGTTTAGGATTATACTATAGCCTTAAAGAAAAATGAATTACAATTACATTTTATGGAACCAAGAGAAAATGAAAAAGACCGTACAAGATCACTAAATTAATACTAGTTTTAATATTATGAAATTTTTGTTTGTACATAAAAATTTACTATTGAAATTACTTTTTTCATTATTTGAACTTTCTTATTTTATTTTTTAGCTTTCATGTAGAGGAAACTTGGACTAACAGAAACTTGCAATATGCTGGGCGGTGCCCTTGTTAACAAACTTATTTGACAGGGAGGTTTCATCCGGATTTCAATATTTGACAGGTCTGATAATAAGTTTCTGGTCCAGTGATTCGGACTAGACTTTGGGCGGATTGTTTACCGGTTCACATCTGAATCCTCTTAATTTCCCGTGATAATTTTGTCCGTGATATAGATCGTCCTCGCTTCCTGCTCGCTAGCAGAAAATTCCTGGACATGACTGGAGATAAAAGTGACGGTTCCAAGAAGCAAAGAACAGTAACTAATTTTTCATATTTAAATTATTTTAAATCAAACCATTTATATTCTTTACAGTTACAGACTCAAGAGCAATAATTAATCTTAAAGAAATCATGCTTTCTTATTAGGTTTTCTATTTATGTTAAATTTCTACAGAACTTTCAGAGTTAAATTTGCTTAAGTCCAAACCAATTAATCGTTTTGTTTAGTGTGTCAAGTCTAAAAAAGATCACTTAATAGAAAAATTCTTAGGTTCTATTTATTTTAATTGTCTTATTGACAGATTTTTTCCCAAAATATTTACTTAAGTAACAAATTAGTGTGCTTATAAAGATAGTTATATGATATAGAGGAGTTTTACCTCTTCATAGATTAGTGTTTTTAATGATGCAGTGTTATACTGCAAGAGAAACTTTATTTCAAAACAAATAAATAAAAATATCCTAAGCTAATAAAAATATATTCTACTTATTTTTTATCTGAATTACTCATTGATTGTCTAGCTTAAGTAATCTAGGACACTTCATTTATTCCTAAACATACATATTTTTCAACGAGAAATGCATGGGAATGGAATAAAAAAAATCCTACTATATCAGCCAGGACATACTTATTTTTCATTGTTATCATGCAAAATTTTATTTTTGATTAAATTACTTTTTACAATTAAATATATTAGGTTAATGGTAAGTCAGTTTCATTGCCCCATATGAACAATTAGAAGAAACATATTTTACTGCAATGTACACTATGTATTTAACTTTTTTTTATTTGTCATTTAAAATACTAAAATTATGCCTTAAAATATTAAAATAATGAAATTTAATAAATGTCTTATTTGCTATCAGTAGTAACTAATTTGTTTATGTTGTTTTAAGAAAGTTAATGTTTATTTAAAGGAGAAAAAGTGGTCCATGCTGAGTATATATAAATTGTGCTGCAAATGTTCATTTATTTGATCATTTCCTAAAAAATGAACACATTTCATTTTTGTTGTAGGAATTGATTTCATATGAGGTAGTGGGAAGCCAATTTTTTAAATATAACTTATATTTTGTTTTTACGTTTTTAATATATGTATATTTCTTGATGAATTCAATTGTTAATTTATGAAGAACTTTGAAATTTCTAAAAAGCTTTTAAACAGCCTTTATTTATTGGACATTTAAACTGCCAACATAAGTTCTTCCACTGCCTTCATTAGATATCTTCTAAGGCTTTATGAGTAGTCTATTGTCTCTCCAGTCTAAGACCCAACCATTTCAACCTGGGCAGTTTTAGTAGTTTAAATTTGATTGGCTTATGAGTATTGCTTATTTGTCTGTGTGTGTGTGTGTATTATTTCTCATAGTTTTTTTTTAATAGTCTGGAGTTCTTTTCTTGCTCCCTTGAGGTATTTATAAACTTTTTGAGATATTTAAAATTTATACGTTTATAAACAACTACTCTATAAATAAAGGGTTCAGAAACCAACAAATGGGGAAAGTAAAAAGTATAAACAAAATTATTTAATGTTTTAAAAGAGTAATATAGAAAAATTATACTCATCCCCCAAGGACCAGTAGGTTCTACTTTCATTATCAACAAAGGCCATGGATGACTTGGTTTGGAGTATTGTGGAACATTACATCTTTTAGCAATAGAGTTTCATAAAATTTTAATTGATGTGATTATACTGCATTTGAAAAGTCTTTAAATTTTTAAAATTGCCCATCTAAATTTATGACCTAAAACTTTGTGTCAATTTTTTTTTTTTGCCATGAGACAATCATTACTAGTTCCTTTTAATATTTTTGGTTTGGATTGCAAAACGGGTCTATAACCATTCCATTATGAGCAAATTCTAATAAGGAAGCTGTTAAATCACACAAGGTATTTTTAAGAAACTGATTACTTAAGTCACTGATTTCTGAACTCTTTAATTAAAGAATAAAGAAAACAAAAACAATTTCAGATTATTCTTCAAAGTAGTAATTGAAAGTTATTATTATAAATATTCTTAATTATTATAAATAGATAAATGTAATAAATCACATTTATTTCTATTTGATGATTTGGTTCATTACTAAAAAATAAATTACAAATTTTATTATTTATTTATTTTAACCTTTTTTGTTTTGAAGCTATAGAACATACATATCAATAAGTAATGCACTTACCTTTTCAGGAAAATAAAAGGAGCTAGTTTTGACTCATTTTACCATAGATTTTTTTTAAACCGTTCATTGGAAGCCATTGTTTGTTTTTTTGGTTACCTATTAAATAATTTCACAATCTTTTTGTCATAGGATATTTATACTTTTTATAACCTATTAAATATGATTTTTAAAGCATTAATGAGCCTGGAATTATACCTTTATATTTTGTCTTTCACCCATGTATTTTATGATTTTTCTACTGATAATAGTACCAGTTGCTTTTGGCCATTGAACACCCCATTTGTATAGCTCCCTTTCCTCAAATTATTTTCTATAGATTGTAGGAGGTGTTGTGCTCCACAAGTGTATAAAGTTTGACATATATATGTTTACCTCATCATGTTAACATTTTCAATAGTCTGCTGCCAGCTGTCAGGCTGGGTTCAGACATGTCATTCAAACCCCTTCCTCAGAAGGCCCTATTGCTGAGAGGGAGAGTCTAATTCAGCCCAATTTCCTTGTCTGTGGCCATGGCTCAATGACTCTGTACGAGGCTCTTGTGGCTTACGAGTGGGTACTCGGTTTAAGATGAATTAATTTTTTTTACATTTGTAGGACAGACCATTCTGACAGACGATCTTATGGTGGGAATGCACTTCTCATCGCAAATCCATTAGCCATATAATATTACCCTCCACTTCCTCAGAGTCCCTTCAGTCAACTACAGTAGCCATCACTGCACCCACTTCTATTACTCTTTCCACATTGTACTGTCCCCACAATACGCTAATTAGCTCAGCTTGTTTTTTAATTTTCCTCAAATTGGACCTCGCTTCCTCAACAGTGGAAACTACAACTTTCTTGGTCATGCTCTATACAATGTTTCATTTCAAAATCTCTCCACCATTATTCCTCCTTCCATCTATTAGCCCTCTGACATGAACTGCCTTCCTGATACCCTAGACTTCTTTGCATACCAAAACCTTGTTCTTCTTCACCTTTCCACTTCCACTTTAAATAAACTTTCTTCTGACCACAGTTCAGTTTTCTTAATGTTATCCCTACACCAATTCTTAAAAAAAACTATTTAAAACTCTCATGGAAGTCACTTGACACTTCCTCTCAAGGACTTCTATTTATAAACCCACTTCCCAATCCTCTGGAAATATTCATATATACTATTATATTCCAAACCTGGAAATCTACCACATAAACCTGATGGTTTATTTTTTAGAAAGAATATTGAAGGATTCAATGAAAAGCATTATTCGTTTCAACAGAATTTTTCTGAAGGCCTTAGAGAGTATTCGAGAAAGACTGATTGGACTTTAGGATGATTCCTAAATAATACTATATATAGTACTTAAAGCTCTATATAGTCATTTGACTATTTATAACTCAAGAGTCACTTGATCTCAGAATAACCTTAAAGACCTCTTATGAATGATGGTGTACAGTCCTTTACCGCTATTCTTCTTAAATGCATTTGGAAGGATAATCTAAAACTCATACTTACTAATTTCTTTCCAGAGTCCTGAATACCACTTCCAGAATCACTTAAAAAACACATATAGCGAAAGGCCGTTCAAGGGCATTGATCCTGTAATAAAGACATCTGACAGATCACAAAGACTTTATTACATCATTTATCCTGAATTTTAAAACAAAAATTACGTGCTTTATGAAATGAAGCTTTTAATGCCTTTCTGTCTTTCCTCTCAGCAGGCGAATCGTTAAAAGCCATGAACCTTATACTACTCCCTTGTACCGAAAAAGAAGATTCCTGGGCCTCAATGAAAAGCATTATTCAGTTTAACAGAATTTTACTGAAGACCTTAGTGAGTATACAAAAAAGACTGATTAGACTTTAGGATGATTCCTAACGTCTAATTAGTCTTTTTCATATACTCTCTAAGGTCTTCAGAAAAATTATGTTAAAATGAATAATGCTTTTCATTGAATTCTTCAATATTCTTTCTAATCACTAATTTGCCTTCCAATGTAGGCGTTTTACCAGTTAGTATGTGTTTTGTCTCATAGACTGCATTTCCTCTTCCCTTGGGTATAAATAGTATTGTCCAGGTGCTTTTTTTAAATGTTTCTCGGGCATTGGAATGAGTTTGGCTTGGTTGTCTTTTGTTTAATGTATTTTTTATGGATGAATTTGAAGAGATAGAAGAAGGTAAAACTTAGAAACAAAATGTTTAAACATGCTGGTGTGACACAAAACATCTTCAGTTACATCTGCAAATATTTATTTTGAACTGATTAAATTATTAAACATGTTTTACTTTTGTTATTTCTATTACGTACTAATGATTTTTGCATCTATTTTTTCTATATAATTGCTCTGAAATTAGGTACTTCATTAAAATTTAATTAACTACTTTGCTTTTTCTTTTCCTAATTGCTCAAATGTCTGCTTTTTTTTCTCTTGTAATTGACTAGGTATCTTAGTAAAGACTTTGTTTAGATGATCTCTTATTTGTCTTCTTTGTACTTGAGCAGGTCCAGATATTGTGCAAATTTTCTCTGTTCTTGACTTTATTCAGGTTCCATAAACTAGTCCTTTATTTTTTGTGCCATTATTATTCCGAAGCTCAACTGAGTATTGTAAGCAATTTTACAAATTCAATTACTCTAGAATGGAAAATGGTTAGGGATAGGAAAATTATAGAGGAAATTACACATTCCTAACTGTTTCTGTTTTTGTTCGTATCTTTTCTCTAACATCATTTCTATAAGATTTTAATTCTGCAGATATCCTGTCACTCCACCCCCCTCCATGGAGTTGTATGAAAATTAATTAATCTGTATTTAGAGTTTAATAAATTTCTATTTGCTTATGGTTATATTCTTAGTTTCTTTTCCTAAAAAAAATTATATTAAGCGACCTAAAGAATCAAAATCATAACTCCCCTCTAAATTTAATGTCTACATTTCAAGACTATTTGAATAAAAAATACTGCCAATTATTCCACAATAGTTTATTTTCTTATATATTTCAGAGTTATCTTAGAATATATTTTTTCATAATATTCATTACAAAAATTGTAGAAAATTAAACAAATTATTTAAGAGGTATGACTTTCTCTTTTAGGCCCAAATGGGAAAAAATACTTAACTTGCTACTAATTTCTTACCAAAATTCTTAGGGTTAATGTATCTGCTCCTGTGAAATTATGTTATTTGTCAATCATTTGGTTATAGAGAGTTACTTACAAACACTAAAAGACTCAATTTTTTTTTTTTCAAGGTCAAGCAAAATTTTTAGTATGGTGAGGCTCATTTTACATTAATCATTACAAATCTAACTCATGTTTAATTTACTTTCATTTACCCAGAGGAAAGCAGAGCGTATAAATGATATGATGAAAAAATGATATTAGCTTATAAATGATATGAAATATGACTTGAACTAAGAAGTCACAAAATTTTTGGGTGTGGTTTGGATATTTCTGGAATAATCCTTTATAAAAATACAAAATGATTCTAATGTGAAGTTTTTTTTAGAGTTAAACCATAGTTTGAGTTTTAACTGGAACTTTAAAATGGAAAGCTTTTTCAATGATTATTATATCTTATAGGTAAATGAGTAATCTCTAACCAACTAAAAATGAACCCCAAAATGTTTAGATTGTTTAATTTACAATAGAAAATATCCTTGTGAAATATCTGAAGTTTCATTAATTGTTGTCTTTAGTAAATGTTTTATATCAGCCTTAATTGTGTACCTTTTTGAAGCCTATAATGTTTTTTTCATTTCTCTCTTTTTTTTCACCAAATTTTATTTTTTTAAATTGATACAATTTTGTCATTGAGCTTAAACAAATCTTAATAATGAACATACAACAGTAAAATAATTCTTTGGCTGCTAAAATATATTATTATTAGTAGTAGAACACTTAAAAACACTTTAATTATTTATTAAATAAATGTAAATTA
>KZ806867.1:505968-530621 GCA_000696205.2 Oncopeltus fasciatus
ATATAAAAGGTGGGATCACAAGGCTGGCTCTAGACGGATAGTAAGAACAGTGGGGCAAAGATCAACCATCTTAGTTATATTATTAAAAATCGTTCTTAATAAGATTATTAAGATTTCTTAAAAATTAACATTATTCACTATTTATATTCTATAAGTTTTCGCAACACTAATTACGTTAAAAAAATGTAACGATTATAAGTTTTAGACTTTAAATAAATTTCTACTTCTCCTCGTCATCCAATTTCAGTTAAAAGTGAACTCATTATATTTTTTCATTTTGTATTACAATATACTCTCAAGTTGCAAACGTTAGAAAATTACGTTTTACTCCTTTTATGTTTTATTAAGTTTCTCCAAACTCAAATAATGACGAAAATATTATTTATAAATTTTGATTCACTATAAACTCCCCTTTTCCTCATCGCTTTTCAACAAATAACACATTTTTTAACGGGGATCCATTGAAAAGGAAATATCGAATATGATCTCTATATTTAAAATAAGAGGTCCCGCCCCGATACACAAAATTAAATTGTTACATATTTTTCTCTCTATGCGTTTAAAAAAAATAAATGTTATAGAACACATTATACATGTACTCTATAATGTACATTTGTACATTATAGATTACAAACGATATACAATTGTATCTTACATCTATATTGTGTTATAAATTTCTTTTAGAAATTGTAATAACTGAGAAGATTGTAAATTTTAGACTTTGGTTTTCGCTCTAAGCTCCCCCTTTTTCACTACTGATTTCAGTCTCTTTTTAGCTTTCTCATCTATCTTCCTATCGCCTTTTTTAGTTTTAAGATCTAATAATAGTGAAATAGTCCCAACTGTTTATACTTCTCATGTTTCATATATTATAGGCATTTAAAAAAAAAAAATTATTTGCAGTAAAAATACAATAAGACAATGCGTCCCTTATTTACCACATACTTGAACAAAAAGTTATAAAAGTACAAGATGCATATTAAAATATAAATTATTTAGCAATCGGGTGACATACTAGTACAATGCCGTTCCCGTACAAAAGAAAAAAGAAAACAATTATTTATGTGTACATAAATATAAAACATTTATTATGGGACTATCATACCTTCTATTATCCGTCTTCATTGGTTTCTGCAAACCATCTTGAAACTAATGGAGACGGATAATAGAAGGTATGATAGTTCTGTACTCATTGGTAGTTAAAATAACCTTTTAGATTATTTATTATGGGCATAAATAAGAGTTATTGACTGAAAAAGAGGGACAGTTAGGAAATATGATATCGCTGAGTCTGTCTGTAGGCCGAACGGAAGGAGAAGAGTGGTAGGGAAGGTACATGTGCCACTCCTAATGACTACTCTAAACCGCTTATTTTTGTTTTCTTCTATGTGTGTGCGTGTCCGTGATCTTTGGCTTGCTTGTGTGTTAACGCTTTTCAGATTTTATGCTTTTTCATACATCCTGAAGAAAGCCATCTCTCGGCTTGAACGACTAATCTTTGATTAAAGTGTAATACCGTATAGAGTTTTGTTGGGCGGAGAAAGTTCTCTGATTTATAAGATAGGGATTGAGGCGCAAAACTTATCAGACGATTCTTTATTGATAATCACATTTAAGGTCTGCAGATTCTATTTCGAGGGTTTTGTCTCGATTGGATTCTGTTGGCTGCATCTGCCAATTGATTCGCCAATCCCATACATTGTAATCTTTTGGTCTTAGAATGCAATCAGTTCTGCATAAACGCTTGTCTCATGATCGACCGATCGCATTAGACCGAGGTGAAACTTATTGTATTTAACCGTAATTGATAACATTGTAATCTGTTCTTTCTATTTGGGCATTCCAATTTACTCTCCCTTAATGATTGATTCTGTTGTGTTGGACATATCGTTCATCTGGCGTTTCCTCCGTCAAGTCTCCGTCCACACTTTCCCAAAACTGAAGGTTCTTCAGAGTGAGGCACCGTTCCTCCGCTTCCCCCACCTTTGCTCCGAGCCGCGCCGAAGACTCCCGAAGGCCTCGAGAAAGCCGGAGATAAGCTGACCCAGATAGTGCGACCGGGACTCAGTACCAGCCATGTCGCATCACAAGAAGGTTCTTGAATTCCTCAACTCACAGACCAACGTGAGTACGCGTACTTTTTCACTTTTACGGAATGCTTCTCAATTAGTCATTTGGCCGGGGCTGAGAAATTATTCTTGTCATTGATTCAATATTTACTGCTGTTCGAGGGTGTAGGATGTGATTGTTTTAACGAAGGTTCCTTTCAGAAGAAGACCTAGGTTTCCTTAATTCGCTGACACATGCTTTTGCTTATTTTCCTCAAATCTAAATGATTATTGCTCTCCTACTGTTAAGGATAAGAAATTGACTTTGTTTATGTCTGCAACATGTAAGGAAGTGCTCTTATCATTTGGTCGGTGCTAAGAAGTTTCTGATTTTAAAGAATTCATTGGGCCTTTGGGTAAATGAAATATTCTCCACTAAATTCTTATCATGAAATATTCCCTCTTCATAATTTAAGACTCGAAGGTTAAAATTATTTTACTAGTGATATATATTCACCCCTTCACGGCGTAATTTTTATTTAAACTTATTTTGATGATGCAATATATTGACTGTTCGTGTAGTAGTATTTTGTCATGAACCATATTGTGTTGACAGTTTCAGGTAATATATACTTACACTTGCTGATATGATAATCGTGATGTTTTCTGACTACTTTAAATATAAAATTCTTTGGGAACATATTCCTAGATTTATTCGTAAAATATCTTTCTATGCATGTTTTATTCTGGTAAGTATACCTGATATCATTGAACTACTTTCTCTGGTTGTTATTAATTGCTCTTTTATTTCCTGATAAATAAAAGAGTTCTAACTATTCCAAAATCCTGAATATCGAATAAGATTACTTTATTGCCTATTAATAATCATAATAATTAATAAGATAATTATTGTGTGTAGTTGTAGTACTATTATTAAAATATAACATACAATTAGTACATTTATACTGATTTTTTGTTTTAACTATTCTATTTACAATTAAAATTCAATGGGCGGCTGTATTAGGAGATACTCCAGGAATCGATGCATCTTAATTTTTACTTTCTATCTTTGTACTGTTTGGGCAGGCTCAATATTATCACTTGAAGTGTATAAATTTGGTGACAATTTGGATTTAGGTGGATGGTTGAGTACTGCAAAGTAGCCTCTAATTGATGACATTGGGCAGTATCCAGTTCGTATTCTTCTGACGGTCGGTATCTATCCAAACTTGAGACCGTTAGTATGTAGGTTGATGTTATAAGTATTCTTTAGTTAGCTTTCCTGGTTTTCACAGATCACATTTATGTTTGTTGGTATTTATAGAAACCTTCAGGATTTTTTTTTTTTTTTTTTTTCCTGTGTTAGCCTCCCTTGCAACCACTAAGGGTCATTGGAGGGAGGGGCTATCTACAGGTTGCCACCCTATTTTAAACACCCATGGCTCAGGACAACCTTCTATATTATAAATAAAAGATTGACCTGGGCGGGATTTGAACCCGCGGCGTCAAGATTGCGAGACCCGTACGGATCCCCTGAGCTATCCCGGCGCCCCGAACCTTCAGGATTAATTTTGATGGTTAAGTTGTATCTCAAGTGTAGCTCTGCGCCTCATAATACCATGGGTTACTTTACAGTTCATTCAGATTCTTGCATTGGTTGGCATTTCTAGAAATTTGTGATAAGTAGGGTGTAGCTTGATAATTTATTCTCGCACAAATATCGTTCCTTGTCTAGATAGTTGACATGGATTAAGTTTTTTTTCTTGTTAAACCTTACGGTAATAGAGTTAAGGTTAATAATTTAGGTAATATAAGGATTGTGGTTGTTCGATAATATTAGGAGAATGGTTTATCTGATAATAGATAATTAGATAAACCATAATCCTAATTGTTATCAGGTTATTCTTATATATAGGCATTCGCGGAAAAATGTAACATTATAATTAATGATTTTCAAATCGGGCTTGTGCTGATCAAGCACTCTTAAGGTTTTTCTCCCATTGTTTTATTTCTAATTCATTCACGAGAAGAGTTAGTTAGCTGAGAGATAGCTAGTGGACCGGTAAAAATTTCACTGGGACTATTTTTTTTTCTTTTTTTTTTTCTGTGTGTGTAAAGCCCATACACTAAATTAAGTTTCTTTACTTTTCTCCGCAATAAGTTTAACCGTTTATCGGTAAGGTAAAAATTTAGCTTAGAATCATTAGCAATTTACTCTATTTTGTCCTATTCAATAAATTGCATTATTTGGTTTTGTTTCTTCATATAAAAAATTTGATGGAGCAAAACTTAAATTAAGGTTTCATTTGCCATTACTTCATATGATATTTTCAAATTTGAGACTGAATAGTTCCAGAACTCAGTCTCTTATTATGGGAACAAAATGCTTATAATTTCGAGTGCAGTTATTTATTATATGACTTTTTAAAATTAGATTTTTCATAAATAATCTCAATTTTTTCTCTATTCATCCTGCTTTTTCATTAATTTTATTTTTTTAAATTTCTTTTTTCTGAGGAAAAGATAAAAAAAAAATCAGATAGAAATCTAGCATTTGCAATCTTTAAATTTTTGCTTTATTATTTATTGTTTTTATACTCGTATATTTAAACGTAAGAAGAAAAGTATGAGGCATCGTTTAAAAAAAATTGTAATATTATTTATTTATTTCTCACTCGTTTATTTAAATATAAAATACACGTTTGAGACATCGTTAAAAAAATTTAATTTTCACTCTATTTAACAGAGCTACTATTTAAAAAATAATAAATATAATAGTGTAGAGACAGGGAAAACATTTCCTATGAGCAAAACTGGAATTTAACTTTTCAAAGAATACAGAATTTATAGGTCCTTGAATCCAAATGTATCCGAACCAGCTTGCTTCGCTCTCAGAGCGGCGGTTCACATAGATTGTAAAAACTTCAAAATTGCGAAGTCATAAGGAGTGTGCTATTAACCTATAACTGATGAACACTCATCGTTTATTTAGGTTAATAGTGATTTGCAAAAATATTTCGTGTATGTAACAGTATGTTGAGATGTTTTTAAGAATATTATTATTGTGCTTATCAGACCGATAGAAAGGCAGAATATCAATATCATTCCTAGCTAAATGCAACACATACCTCGTTGCATTGTATCTAACGGCTGTACAAATTCATTTATTTATTTGCTTACTCAAAATAATGAAGGGTGTGTATTTAAAAATACTTTAGGAAGTATGTGAAGTTAAGACTATCTACTTCTATTCAAGTATGCAATTTATGCGTCATCCCTGCGCGTTTATTTACCCCCTTCCATAAACTTTCTTATTATTTTTCCCAGTGTTAAGGACATAAAATATTTCATTTTATTTTTTGTTTAATTGCCACCCTTCCACTCATAAGCATAATGAAACTAGTGATATAGTCATTCATCTACTCACAGGCAATATGAAACTAGTTCTCATCCACCAACAATCATCATGAGTCACTCATCCACCCACCCACTCATCTCTACCACTGAAACAAGGCAAAATGAAACTAGTAGTATACTCACTCTTCTACTCAAAGGCAATATGAAACTGGTAGTAACTCTTTCTTCGTCCAACAATCATCATGATTCACTCATCCACCCACCCTCCCATCTACCACTGAAACTAGACAAAATAAAACTAGTAGTATACACTCTCTTCTACTCAAAGGCAATATGAAACTAGTGGTAACTCTCTCATCCACCAACAATCATCATGAGTCACTCATCCACCCACCCACTCATCTCTACCATTGAAACTAGGCAAAATGAAACAAGTCTTATACTCACTCATCTACTCAAAGGCAATATGAAACTAGTGGTAACTCTCTCTTCCACCAACAATTATCATGAGTCGCTCATCCACCCAACCACTCATCTACCCCTGAAACTAGGCAAATTGAAACAATACTTACTCATCTACTCTAAGGCAATATGAAACTATGTGGTGGTAACCTACTCATCCACCAACAAGCCTAATGAAACAAGTGATGTACTCACTCATCCACCCATGAAAATATATTATAAGTATAATGAAACTAGCACACTTACCTTATGGGCTGACGTTGAAAACTTTATGAGATTGTATACAATAGATAAGTTTTATATGTACCTTTGACAAACATTCTATAAAATATTACTTAATACATCACTGCGCATGATATTCGCTGCATATCTTGTCATATGGTGTGGTAAACACTTGCTTAATGACACATTCTTAGACATTTCCGGCCATTTAAACTGGGTTCTCGTGATTGGTATCTTCTACTAATCATTCCTGGTGGTTCCCCACACCAGGGGAATGCGTGGTCTATAGGACCATGTACCCTGTCTTCTCCGTACAATTCTATCGTCCACGGATCTCTTTTCTTCTTCTTATCTTGTAACTCTGAGACACTCCCCTCAATAATCCATCACTGCAGTATGTCGCCGCTTTGTCTCTGTCGCTAATCGTGCATTTTCTTAAATATGATTTAAAGACTTCTTGCGAAACGTCAATGACAAAACATAAATATTCATTCATTGACGTCAGTATTATGATGTAGAATGGTCCTTTGACTTCTCTTTCATTTGTTTTTTCATCCAACATGATTTGCCATTCTTGATTGAGTTCACCTCGCTTCCTGGTGTTTGCCTGGGGTATCTTACCAAAAGAGATTTTAGGAATCTACGTTTCTTGGACTTTTCGCATTCTCTTTTCCAATGTATAGCATATATTTATTCAATGTCGATAAGAATAGCTCATTTCAATGAGTGAAGTCACCTGGAAGAAAACATTCATAAAATATCGCGATTCATGTAATATTCCTCGCCTGATTTATTATTATTAAACTTTTTGTGATAGAGCAATCAAAATTCATATGAAAATATTCTTCTCATGCTCTTCTTTCTGCGAATTAAAACCTGCAAAATGTTTGTTAGGAGGTTTTGAAAAGCTAAAATATTGCAGTCTGTTTCATTTGTTTAATAATATAACATTTTGTTTTAAAAGCTTCTCTTTGATATTGCTGAGAAAAGTTTTATTGGTACGTAGCCATAAAATGAAATTTCTCCTTTATAATAAATTTTGTAACGAAAGCTTAAAATTGACGAATGGACTTATGCATCAGGTATGGTAAGGTTTCTGAAGATTTCTTCAGTACAAGGTTAGTTGACGAGTTCATTATTTTCCTGTATTTTATAAAAATATGTACTGCTTTTGTCTGGAGTATTGATTCTTCTCGATAATTATTAGAAATACGTTTCTTTCATTTTTTTTTTTTTTAAGTCGCCAAAAAGAATGAAAATACGTGAGCAGGTTGTTATGAATTTCACCTTATTTCCCTCTAGGAAATCAACATATTCACTATTATACCATGACTCTACTATTGATAAATTTATTCTACTCTTGATCAAAATTTATATGTTTGTATGCGCTCAAGAGTCTTAGCTAAAGAGAGAGAAATAAAATAATCAATGTCACTGTTGAATGCGATGTGAAATCTCTGAGAATGATTCTCTTTTTATGTTTTATCCATAATTTAATCATTTAGGGTCATGGGAAATAGATTATCTACAGATAACCGTCATATTCTAAACATCCATGGTATCGTGCTGACTTTAATTTCTTGACAAAAGCTTGCCCACGGCTAAATTCGAAGCCAATATATAATTATTTCTGATCCTCACACTTTTATAAAATGTGCCTTTCTTTTTGTTATAATTAGAAACGTTTATTATGAATTTGATTTTTTTTTTGTTCGCAGGTTTTTTTAGAGGTAAAATTTATCATAAGATATGAAAGAGTTCGTCAAGTAATCTCTGGGGACTAGGGAAATGTTCGATTTATCTCACAGGGCAGGTAGCGAAGGGTATGAAAAAAAATTCACGCATGAAAATCAATCACTCATTATACTAAAAAAATTTTAATCATTTGAGATGTTAATTCCTATTAATATGTTATTTATATATTAATCATTTATAAAATAAAATTCTAATTTCTGTAATTTTATTAGGATTAGTAAACCTATCGAACATTTTCTTTAATTAATCTACGTAGTAGTCAATGGTCAATATTTATATCATTATTGTATTTTTTGTACAATTAATTTTTATGTATCAATATATAATTTTTCTTTAGATTTTTTTAACATATTTTATTTTATTGTTTAAATAATAATTTTTATGGTCAATTTTAAAGCATAAATATATATTGCATGCTTGTATATTTTTATATTTATTATGGTATGTACAGCAAAGTAAAATTCTATCTGGTTGAGAACCACTAATGGGAAAACTAGAAAACTATAGGGGTGTCCGAGAAAGTTAGCCACTTAGCAAAACTTGATAACCTTGACATTCAATTAATTTTATGACTTGTGGGTTACATTTATAATAATTTAAAATTTTATTGACAGACCTACAATGTCTTTATATTGATTTTGCTCGTTTTCGACCCTTTTGGGACATAACTAGGAGCTCTTTTCAATAGAAGTAATCTTCACAGGACGGAGGCTCCTGAAGATGACCCAATTGGGTGGCAGACGTTTGAGTGAGCAAATTGAATATATAGACATTGTACAAAGTTTTGTTAATTTTGACACACACACACACACACACACACACACACACACACGCACGCACGCACTCACGCACGCACGCACGCACACGCGCACACACCACACATAAATTTACTTATATGCACGTGATTTAAAAACTTATTCCACAGAAAAAGTATGGTTTTTCCTTAAATTATGATTATTATTATTATTGTGGTCCATTGATCTTTATAAATTTGCATGTTTGTACTAGACTCTCAAACACACACGAACATATAAATTTTGGTCAAGAGTATAAGAAATTTTTCAATAGTTGGGTCATGACATCAAAGTGAAAAAGCTGATTTCCTTGAGGGATATATAGTGAAATTCACTACAACCTACTCACGTATTTTATTTCTATTTGACAACTTAAAAAAAAAAAAAAAATAAAAAAAATAAAACGAAGTTATAATATCTGTCGAGAAGAATCAATACTTTGATACTGCATTCAATACTTCTCAGACAGAGCAGGAGATATTTTTTATGAAAGACAGGAAAATAATGATCTCGTCAACTAACCTTGTATTGTACTGAAGAAATCTTCAGAAACCTTACCGCATGTATAACTCCATTCGTCTTTTCTGAGCAATTCTCAGAAGGTCTATGTATATAGAAAGGTCTGAGAAAAGGTCTATGTAAATAAAAAAAATCAATGACTCCTTAAAAAAAGGAACACAGAACTTAACAAGAAAAACAAACTGTTCTCTGTGAATATTGAACTTAGTACCTTTGTCCTAACACTGGATCTTAGTGCACCTTTATTAATATTACTAATATTATTGGATTTTAATTGAATAATTATTCATTCTCCCTATAGTATACTTTCTTTTTAACTCTTAATTTTCTGAAGGAAAAACTCCTGATTACTCAAAATCCAACGCTGGTAACAGAAAATGTACACAAAAGTCTAATGAGGCCCCACAAACATGTACGAAACATGATCACTTATATTTCACCATTATTTTTTGAATAAATAAATAAAAATATTATTTTTAAAATGTGCCACAAAAAGCGTAAGATACGAAGTGAAAGACTGTAACTCTATTAGCGTGCACAAGCAGTGGATGTGATATATAAACTTTTATAATACAAATTCAAAACTTCTCAACAAATATTTGCAGTCGAATTAATATTAATTTCATTTTTATTTTTCTTATAATCTCATTTTCAAATTATGCATTAGTTCCAAGTTTAGTAGCTTTAGGAATCGAAACTACATCTTCCCGTGGAAGGGGATAAAATTGTTAGTTAAAAATTTTTGATTAGATTGTCGAATTTATATTCTCTCTACTCCATGTTCTAACTCGTCGTAAAGTTGTGTACATTTATGTGTGTGTGTGTGTTTGTGCGTGCACTTGTGTGTGTGTTTGTGCGTGCACGTGTGTGTGTGTGTGTATAATGTGAAATTTATTAGTTATGTTGAAATAATATGTTTTTTCTCTAGACTGGGTTCTAATGACAATACAAAGTATCCATATTAAAAATAATTATTTATAAATTATAATACTGCTAAGTAATTAGTTTAAGAGGGTTAGGGCTTCATTCTTTAGATTTGCAAGAAAAGTAAAAGGAAAAATATAGCAAAATAAGAAATAGCATAACAAAGATAAAATTAATATAATAATACAAAATATTATATATATCTATATAAATATATCTTCTGAAAGATTGGGAAAGTAAAATAGAGTGCTGTGCATACCAGATTTTTATTCAAGGTTTAACGATGCATTTTTAATTTGTTTAAAGTAAAGTTCATCTCTAGACCAATCCACTAAGTTTCATATTTGCCTAGAACTCTTCCCCAAGTTCGCATTTATTAGGCTTTTTTTCTGCAGTTCTATTATCAATTCACAGTTACAATTCACTTACCCCAATGTCGTTTTGTGCTTTAACGAAGGTTCGCCCATTTTAGTTTATTCATTGATATCGGCTTACCCTTCATAATTCCACCTTGAATAGGTTTTTAAATTTTTTATATATCTATTGATTCCTTAAAAGCAGTTTTCCAGGGTCATTCTTCAATATAAATGATAGTTTTTAGACATCGGACACATGTCGTACATTTTTTCTAGTTCATGAAGTAAATTGTTAACGTCAATCTTCTAACCCATTTACTTTTGGGTCAACACGCCCATAGTTGAACAGAAAGGAATGTGCTTTTATAGTTGGCGAAATAGAACTTACTGGGGCTTGTTCTTTAAGTCTAGAATATTTCACAATATCAGGTTTGTTCACATTAATTTCTTATTAAATGAATCAGCCTCCTCAGTCGATGAAATTTTCTGAAGTTTTTGGCCATAGCCATAATTTTACTGTGAAAGCGCTGAATTTCGCTGGTCCAGTGTTGTTAGAGTTCCTCCTCTCCGAAAGGCTGGATAATCCAGGATTTTTCACTTAATTAAAAAACATCCTAGGACTTCCTTCTAAGTTTATTTCTCAGCCCATGGGATATAGCTCATGAGCTTGACCTTGTTATTATTATTTATTAATTCTTTAATATTATATATCTTGTTTGTCTGTTTTATCTTTTATATTCTTAAATTTTATAGAACATGAATGTTATAAAATTACATTATTTTATTTATGCGAAGTTGACATTGCACCTAGAGCTGTCAAGGCAGGAGCACTCATTATATATATATATTCAGCCGTTAACGAGCTCATCCATTGGTTTGAAAAAAATAAGCTTATATTCCGTATTTGGTTTTATGCGATAGAGCGCCTACTCACCAATAAGTATAATTTTAGCGAACTATACTTTTAGCTTTTCCAATTTAGGGGCGGTGAAGATCCGTTGAAATTTGTTTCAATAGTCACCAACGAAAAATCTGCTGACGTAAAATTATTTCCCCTTTTAAGTCAAATTAATTTTTGTTTATTACTCCGTGACAAAATGTTAGTCATTAGCCTCTAATAGGTTTTTTCTAATTTTCGTCTTAAATTATTAGCCAATTAGCTTATTCTTTTGTGAAGGAATATTACCTGCATTATTATTATTATTATTTAAATTTACTTTTATTAGCATTATGAAGGTTGTTTAGAATGAGTCCTTAGGTTTTTTTTTATTATTGAGATCTCTAACTACCTTAATGCTTTGTTACGAAATTGTGTTGTTTTTATTTGATTGTGCTCTTTTACTCGGTAAGTGAACTTGAGTTATGTATTGTTAAATTCTTTATCACTAATCACTATTAGAAGATAGTTTAGTTGTATGGGGCTTACCTTATGCCCGGACGAGGGAAATTTCAGATCGTTGAGGAACGTAGGGAGAAGAATTTAACTTTGAGTGTCGGATCCATCTTATACATTCTTTCTTACACTGACTTGTTTAGTTTTTTGGTTTTTTTTGTAAATGGTAAATCTGCGATGATATGGTTACTTCTGCTTATAAAATTGCTCTTCCGAATAATATTTTACGAATGGTAATATTCTAATATTTTTTAGAATGTTTTGTACATTTTTTTTATGCCCTAAATATTTATTTAAAAAAATATTTATTTGCTTAAAAAACAAAACAATTTTAATTTACTTGAAAAATCAATAATTGAGCCTCCCCCCACAAAGATTTTGAGGTTCAATTTTGAAAAAAAGTAGAGTAAAAAAACATACAATATTAATCAGAAAAAATATCTCTTTACCTTAATCTAAGTTGAAATTTTCTAACATTTAAATTTTATAACATTTTTACTCCATATTGTGGAAAATATTTAACAACTTAAAGTAACTTTGAGGGTCTTTTTCCTTATGAAATATAGAAACCAAATTTCCAAATTCGGTATTTAGACTTTCAATTGCAAAATCTTCTATAAATACATATTTGGCTGAATTGGATAAGTGGGAGGGGGGATTTAGATATGGTACAAATGCAATAATAGTAAATATCTTCGTTATTATTAGTTTAAAAAAAACTTTTATCTTTTAAAGTCAAAAATAAATAAATAAATAAATACTCCTTTAATGTAGAATATAATAGGTGCAAAATTTATTTATCTGTATTGTATAAACTGTTACATTTTACGATAAAAATTGATTGAAAAATGTATTATAAATTTATGTATGAATATTGAGCGGTTCTCCTACTTATATCTTTGAAATAGTTCCAAGAAGCTGCCTTATCGATCTTATATTTTATCTCCATTGCCGTCTCCAACTTATATGATTGCTGGGAACTTAGTCCATCCTGAATAAAACCTGAGAAATCTGCTTACTTTGCACAGCTCCTGCGTGACAGACTTTATTTCATTTACCTAAGAAAACCTTAAATAGAGAATACCAACAAAAACCTTAAATAATTGGAAGCTCTATTTACACCTTCTCTCTCTTTCTCTCCATTTCCCACTCACCTCTTCTCCTCCCCTCTTCTTCGCAACCTTCTCTTTCTTTCTCTCCATTTCCCACTCACCTCTTCTCCTCCCCTCTTCTTCGCAACCTTCTCTTTCTTTCTTTCCGTTTCCCACTCACCTCTTCTCCTCCCCTCTTCTTCGCAACCTTCTCTTTCTTTCTCTCCATTTCCCACTCACCTCTTCTCCTCCCCTCTTCTTCGCAACCTTCTCTTTCCTTCTCCATTTCCCACTCACCTCTTCTCCTCCCCTCTTCTTCGCAACCTTCTCTTTCTTTTTCTCCATTTCCCACTCACCTCTTCTCCTCCCCTCTTCTCCTCCCCTCTTCTTCGCAACCTTCTCTCTCTTTCCCTCCATTTCCCACTCACCTCTTCTCCTTCCCTCTTCTTCGCAACCTTCTCTCGCTCTCTCTTCCTCATATACACTCTGACGCGCACAGTACACTCACGATGACTTCTCCTCCGGCTTAATGACATTTAAAATATTTAGAACATACTCAAGTACATTTCAGAATCTAATCTAAACGCCAATCACTTTCCAAAAAGAAACAAAATAAAACCAATATGCACTTGGTGGATCATAGATCTTCTCCGGGTGATCCTTATGTAAGTGAGTCAACCTATTGCAATCTATTAATATAATAACTCGCCGAGAGAATATTGACTACTTTTAACATTAGTTTTTCATCTGTTGTTATATTTGTTTCCGGTGGCCATCATTATTTGTTTCTTTAAACAAACCATTCTTTAATTGCTGAAATCAGGAAAAGAGACCGATAATTTGTAAATTTAGATCTGGTTAAATGTCCGAACATAACTTCTAGAGCACTTGTAAACGTTATAAAATGAATTAAACATTTTTGTTAAAGAATCAATTGTAGGATTTGACAGTATAAATTAAATAATTTATCAATATTATGATTGTCAATTTTTATTTAAACGCTGAATTAATCTGTTGAACGTAAAATTAGATGTTTCTTTATTCCTGTGCAGAATATTTTTTTAACCGTTAAAAATAATAACACATATTTTTGAAGGAATATGACGAGTTCTTAGCTCCTCTTATTTTTAGATAAATATGTATTGATATATAAAATATGTATAATAATATATATAAATGTCCATCGGAATATTTGGAAAAATACTAATATTTTACTCTTTAAAGTTCTACTCCCCTTTCCCTTTCAGTCATTTAACACAGCAGAAATTATTTTTTTTGCCAATGTTACGATGCTTTTGTTTCGTTCTGAAAAATAATATTGTATAGATACGTATATACACGCAGCAGAAGACATACCAAAGTGTGATAAATGCCTTAAATATTTACTTAATTTATTTAACTTTCTACAATATTTACTTGTAAGTAATTGAATAATGCCTGTTTGCCCCAAATGATTGGATTATTACACATACTATTCATAGGGCTCTTCTAGCATTATTCAGTGTAAGGATCATTGGCGTCCCCAGGAAACTATACGTTCTTATTTATCCTTTTCAGGAGACGGAAGTCCTTATTTAACTTCACAATGGCACATTAGTGTAGTGCAGTCGCTTAATAAATTTATGAAAATTAACAGGCAGTTAGGAGAAGTGGAACAAGATTATGTAATGAGTTGGAAATGAGTGAAGGCTCTAGCCAAGGGCGCCATCATACTGATGCGTTCTGCTTCAATAGCAGCCCCCTCAACGCTCTCGTTCTTGTTGAGTGGTTAATCGTTCGATATCGAGTTGTTCAAAGCTGTAAGAACATCCCGAACCCATAGAGCTAATATAATTATAAATTAAATTAATAACGGCTTGATTGCCGTGTCAGGCTTGGAGGTCTCAAAATATTAAGAGAGAAGTTCCAGTGCGGAACTCGTTTCTATTTTTGTCCAATGAGGTAAAAGGTTTGTTTATGTTCCGCTTCGATCCAGACATCGTATTCAATGGCAGTCTCTCAGTGCCCTCTTTCTTGTTGAGTGATTATTCGTTAGGTAAGGAGTTGTTCAAAGCTGTAAGAACATCCCGAGCCTATAGAGATGATATAATTATTAGTCTGATTAATAAAGGCTTAATAGCAGTCAGGCTCATAGGTCTCAAAATATTAAGAGAGTAATGTGCAGAAATCATTCTATTTTTGTACAATAAAATAAATAGTTTGTAAATGTTCGGCTTCTAAGCGGACATCGTCTTCAGTGGTACTCAAAGATTTTTAGAAAATTTAAAAACATCTAGACCATAAGATTAGGCTTTTAAAGAAAAAACTTTGAAGTTTCGTAAAACTATGTGCCGTCTAGTAATAGTATATTAAGTATAGTTCAGGAATAGTATATTGAATGGCCTCTTCTTTTATTATGATATTTTCCAATCTGTAAGAAAACCTCAAGTACAAAGAGATATTAATTTTACTGAGATGTTTATATGTCTCGAAAAATTAGGACAATAATTTAGTTAGTAAGTTGGTAAGTGATCAGTTTTCGTCGAGTAAGGTAGGTTTGTTTTTGTACACCTTCGGCTCAAGATTATCTTCTATGACTGCCTTAACGTCCTTTTTGAAGTCATTCGATAACGAGTTGTTTCAGACTCTAATTATACCTTGAGCTTATAGAGATAGTTATTATACAAAAACAAAACAGCTCATTTGTCAGGTAAAATATAAGAGCATTTCCTACACAGAATATAATTTCTGCTCATTGAGAAGGGGTTATTTTCTTCTATGAATGCATATCTTTTAAGGTAGCCTCTCAACATCCTATTTTTTTCATGGACAAATACTCTTAAGATATTGAGTTGTTCAGACGCTTACGCATTTAGAGATTGATACTAAACTCGGAGACTAAAATTAATAATTAAATCTTCATAAAACTGTAGGAGCAGTTTTTGAGTAGAATAATATTGCTCCCAATGGGGAAGAAGGCTTTTTAATTTCTACTTTTGGACTTCTTCTTTATATATATTAGTGAAAATTAATTAAATTTCAATTATTTTCATATTAAACGTTTATTAAACTATGAAATCACCTAAATTATTGGATTTTTCGAAGACAGAATAAGATGTAGTAGAAGCAACATTAGCTAATTTCTTACTGATGCTGCTTATTGTATTAGAAATTTTTAGAAAAAAGCAAAATAAAGTATTTAAAATAAAATGAAAACCGCTTTACTCAGATTTAAGAATTAATTGAAATTTTTCATTGCTCGAAAATGTGACTTAGCAAAATAATGGGATGAGATATTTATCCCAATTTTAGTCAGGAAGAATATTTAAATGTTCAAGAAATTTGTCTTCAAATTTTACTTTATCAGTAATAAGTTGGTGATAAATGGCAAATGCACATGTGCTGTGATAAAGTTTATTTACCTTTTAGATAAGAAACCCTTTTCTTTTTAACCTTTATTTACATATTACATTCTGTTAAAAAATTAAAATTAGCGTCAAAAAGTTATCATTTGACCCATATTCTTTAAGAACACGCTAAACTTCATATAATATGTATTATATACAATAAATGCAAGGGAATAGAATTTTTAAAAAATTGAGGTAGTAAGATTTTTTTATTCTATTCCCTTGCATTTATTGTATTAACGAATAATATTTTATAGTAGTATGGCCGCAAGGCTGCATTGAATCACGAATAGTCATCACGCAGGATCTGCGTGAACTAAGAGAATTTCCCATGTCCCATTACAGATGACTCAGGTTAGCTCTAAGTTGGATTATTGAACCTTCCAAATTGCATTTCTGAGTATAAATCTTAATATGTCCTTTTTAAATAAATGTTATTGAGCATAAACGTATTTGGACTCGCTCATTCATTTATCGCTTTCTGATAGTAACTAAATAAGCAAATGATTTCTATTAAGAAGCTCAAATATCAAAATTGACTTCTATATTTTAATTAGAGTGGAATCACAACTCTCCTAACTAATTTTTTAAAATTAATTTACATTTTTTGTAAAATACTTATTGAACATTACATTTATTCTCTCTTTTATATAGTATACTTTTTTGAAACATGTTTTTTCCTACTTTATGGATCTCGAGTCACTTTAAGCGTGTTTCTTTTTCTCCTCTCTGACATTTTAGGCTTGTGTGACCAGAATAGTTGAAAATGAATTGCATTTGTGTGAAAAATGTGAAATGTGTTTAGTTTATGCTGTTCTTTCCTAGAGATTTTTATTTTCTTATTTGTTATTATTATTGAAACTATTACATTACATGTATGTATGTAAATAGAATATACTCTATTACTATGCAGTACCGGCTCAGGACCGTCGACTTTCACCCTACGGTGTTCTTTTGTTTTAATCTGACCTGTTTTATACTGATGCTCTCTTGATTGTTTTTTTTTTTTTTTTTTAATAATTCTTTACGTAATTCAATAAAAGGTTATAAATTTTAATTTTTGATTTTTATTAAATGGTGTTAGTAGTACTCTGAAGGGGAAGTTGACTACACGTGTCGCTGAACATGGGGGAAAAAAAAAAGTTGATATAACAACTGGTCTACTGTCTTCTCTTTAAGGAGTATGTGTAGTGTGTCCTTATCAATTATATTTTTTTATTTATTTATTTAGCATATCCAGCCGAGTTTCCTCTATGGGAGGATAGGGGCCTTTATAGGATAGATCCTTCAGGACTACCGCATCACTCTATAATGGGCGTACATAATTTAGATTGTGCAATCAGTGGAGGCACGGGGACTCCTAGAGAGGAGGAAGTTGCTTTTCCATTGAGCTTGGGGGGACTTGGAAATATTCTCTGATGGGGATTCACGACTCGAGATCCCAGCGTTCCTCTCTCACGTTCGCAGGTATACTTCCTTCTCCGGAATGAAGTCTGTAATTCTGAAGGAGCCATAGGAAGATACCTTATCTTTCTAGTGGCTACACCTTTCCAATTCAAGAAGATATTGTAGGCATTTGTTTAAAGAAGACATTAAAAACTTCAAATGGGGAGTTTTTGTCCATAGAGTTTATTGGTAGAGAATTTTCGTTAGGGTTCGGCCAAGGTTGATCCAAGAAAATGCAATTAAAAAAATTTGTTGTGACTCTTTATAGCAATAAATTATTAATTATTTAGATTTAGAGAGCCTGTTCCCCATATCTAGCACAAAATTTTATATTATTCAGCATATTTGTATTAAATTGTAGATGAATTTTGAGAGTATTAAGCAAGTTTCTTAGTATTTTTTGGTTTTTATTAATTGTGTGTATTATTCACTGTTTAAGGTTTGTGAAATTATCATGGTTACTTTTCTCTTTTTGAAATTATTTTTGCCACTTCGAGATACGTCTCCATTAACTAGTTTCTCTGTTGATTTCTCAGCACGTTATGAACTAGTAGGAGAAAAAATAACCACAAGAAAAGCTGACTTATTACTCTTGAAAATAGGGATAACCATAGATTTCTTTCATAATGAAGGAGAATTACTGTACATATAAAATGTATAAAACACTGCATCGAGAATACTAACTTCGTACAGTGAGAGTTTCTTGGTCATACTGTTTGTTACTGATGTCCCCAGAATATTATCTTACCAATTTTTTTTTTTTAATTAAAATTTAACTCAGCTTCTTAGAAAGCATAATTCATAGGGTAAAGTGTGATTTCTAAAAGGGACCGGTTCAGCTCGCTCTTCAAATAGTTTAAATTCAGGAGTAAAGTTAATGGAAGTGGATTCGGGCATTAGCCACAGTCAAGTTATAATTATTTTCCTCCAGGGAAATTATAACTCGTTCATTATTATAACTCCACTACCCTATTTTCAGAAAATGTCCCATGCATTTTTAATGGGTGCACTGGAATTTGTGTATAATACCTGCCAATACTCTCTATTACTTTTTTTTTTTGCTCTATTTTTACTATTTTCTATTGCTAATGAAATTTTTTATTTCTCAAAGTTAAAGGCCGCCGTTGTTTCAGTTTTGTAGTTGTGGAATCATTTGTATAGCTAAATCAATTTTTTTTTTTTTTTTTTTTGGAGTTGTTGATTATATTAATTATTCCAGGGTCATTTATATTTATAAATTTCAAAGAGGTTGTTTCACTGTACTGAGATCAAATAGCTTCAGATAAAACCCATCATTTGGGCGTTTAAAAAATAACTGCTTTATCTAAACTTTTATATGAATAGATAGAAATAATGTTCACTATTGTGGCTATAGAATTCCATTTTATTTTGCTTTTGATTTTGGGAGAGGCGATAGAAGTATTTCCTGTTCTGGGAGATATATATTTCAGGAAGTTCTAATTATTTAATATGTTAATATAAATAATTCTCTTATTTTACTTCTGAATCTGTCACTTTAACGTTGCCTGATTTTGCTATGCGGGATCAGCAAATAGTGATTATTATGGGGTTTATTACCTGTTCGGAGAATGTTTTTAAATCTTCTAGTAAAAATGATCAGCCGAGCTACAGATATACAGCATACTCAGGATAATTAGGAAGAAATAATCTTTTTGCAATGACTTGGAGTTTAGCGTTAAGATTAAGTGAATTGTGGTGTGTATTGGTTTTCAAAATTAAAGGTATACCACCTGGCTCCACTATACCATCTGTACGGCATTTCTGGTTTATGTAAAAAAAAAAAAAAAAAAAAATTGGTTTAGGAATGTTCCCGCAGAACCACACATGAACAATTGAACTCGTTAATTAACAACTCAAATTAATTTCAGTAAGAACGGAAATTGTTAATATTCCTCTGGAACTGCCTAGATCAGCATTTGCAATCTTACCTTTTATTCGCATTATCTTTTCCAGCTTAATTGAGTAAAATAGTTATTTATTCTTATCCTCAATGAAATATGTGAAATATATTTAGTTTAAGCTGTTGCCAAATACGGTTCTTTTATTGGAATTTACATGGAAATTAGATTATTAATGGAAATTATTAGATTCATAAGTTCAAACTGTGCATGCAGGCTTTCGTATTACAGGATTTTTTTCAGCCTCGAGAAAATGAAAAACTTAAAATGCTGAGAATAGCAGATCACGGAGGAAAAAAAAAAAAAAAAAAAAATGAAAGAGAGCAGTGAAAAGGCTGGGCTATGTCATAATGACGTCACAAGATAGATAAGTTTTGCCATCGCCGTTTCTCCTGTCCCATACTCAAATGCGACTAGGCAAAGTATGATATCGTTGCTGATGACACAGGGGAAGAGAAAATCCTTATCGCCTGTGCACTGAAATAGCCTGACTGTAACGGTGAATAGCCCCTGAGAGAAGGATGGGTGACGAGGCGAAGGTCAGATAGCTCCTCGTAATTACCTCTTAGACCTATCATCTCGTTTTGCCAACTCCGCCACTTCCTATCCTGTCCCTCCTACCAGCATGTCTCCAATCCTGGAGGATATAGGAATTACTTTTCTCCTCTGGAGAGAGCTCGTTAAACAGAGCAGAGAAGTTAGCGGAAAACGAAAATTATGACTAATCAGGAGATTTTGATGAATATACTTTCCCCCCTTAAATATTATTTTTTTCAGGACAGTATTGCCCCCTTGAAGGGGAACATCCTTGATCTGGATATAATGCTGGTCTCTGAAATTCATAATGAAGGGAAATTATGACAAGAAATGGAAAAGTTTTGTCTTTGACCAATGCTTACCTGTAACCTGTTACAGCAGCAAGATATGGTTTCTTGCTAAAATTCTGGGGGAGAAATTACATAACTTGCAACACTCAATGTAGGAAAACAGGATATGTACACAACAAGGCGTCAGGGAGTAGGCCAAAATAAAGGATGCTTTAAATATAATCCCTAAAGACGTAGTGGTTCATGGCAGGACGCAAGTCTCGTCAAGAAGATATGCGTCTGTTAGACGACCAACCTCTAGGTCATTACGTCTTCATCAAGAAGAGGGTATGTGAATAAAGCTAGCCTCAAGGGAAAAAAGGGGGGGAAATGGTTAGTGTAAAATGGTTGGGCAGACTTCCTTATTTATTTTTTCCTATCTCTTAGGTAGATTGGGGAAAAATGTCGAAAGAATTTTAAAAATCTGTCGTGAGAGCAACCCTTGGAATTCAATAAACTGTATGACAGAAATATGCATGACAGTGACAGAGACGGAAATAAGAAGAAGGAATTCAAAAGAGACAAGGACTCTGCTTTACGATGGAAGTTACCTCAAGTTTGGTAGACTTCAATAACAGTTTTTATAAAAATTTAGGGTTTTTAGTATCATATTATTACTTAAATCATTTATTTACTCAGAAGTTATCATTAGTTTTTTTTTTTAATTGAAAAATAAATAGTTTTTCATTTTGCATGTAAAGATCTTTGTAAATGAAGCCTATGTCTATCTGTTTTGACTTTTCTCTCTGCAAGTGGTTAATCCATATGTAAGGTAAGGTTATAACTAAGTGAACTTGCTGAAGTTAAAAAAATCCAGTTTTTAACCATTGGACGGCCTTTGTCGATTAATAATTTTGGAAGAGATGGCAAAATTACTTTTGCGTACATTTATTTTGCGTGACACCGTTATCCTCAGAACACATGTTAATCAGGCTGGTTCAATGCACATCAGGAATATTTTATTGCTGAAAAATGTAGAAATAAAATTATCTGTAAATGGTTTTTTTTTGTCTACATTTTCATATCCTAAATCCTTCGACATATATAACTTGAAATAAAATTAATAGTTTTACGAGTAGATGTGTTATGTGAGCCGTGCGCAGGGCAATGAGGAAAACGTAGTTTCTCAATGGTTGATGGTTAGTTGGCCGTCTCGAATATCATGTGAGAATGGTCGGGGTTTCGGCCAGGAAGAAAAAATATACACCAAAATTTGGAGTAATATTTTTATTTATGCCAACGTTTCGGCTTACCTAGTAAGCCATCATCAGGGCAATGGTGTTGAGTGGAGAAATCTCCCCAGGGTGGTTGTTCACATTGTAAACTGCAGAAAACAACTGAGAAAGTCAGTTGTTTTCTGCAGTTTACAATGTGAACAACCACCCTGGGGAGATTTCTCCACTCAACACCATTGCCCTGATGATGGCTTACTAGGTAAGCCGAAACGTTGGCATAAATAAAAATATTACTCAGTTGTTTTCTGCAGTTTACAATGTGAACAACCACCCTGGGGAGATTTCTCCACTCAACACCATTGCCCTGATGATGGCTTACTAGGTAAGCCGAAACGTTGGCATAAATAAAAATATTACTCCAAATTTTGGTGTATATTTTTTCTTCCTGGCCGAAACCCCGACCATTCTCACATGGTAGTTTCTCAATTATACGTAATGTGACAAATGATATTTATGTATTTTTTAACTGGATATATCTGGTTTATCAGTTACTCGTAAAAATATAAAACACTTTAGTTCCAATTAACCTTAGAAAATAAATAATTAAAAAGAATTGTTTGTGTTTTTTATGTTCAGTATCTAGTGTAAATTATGACCAGAATGATAAATCTTTCAGCGTTATTTTAATTATTGTAATTTGCAATTATTATATTTAAGAATTCCCTGGATTATGTTATTTATAGAAGACTTTGACAATAAAGCTGCGTGCAGTCAGGGATTGATAAAGGAGATTATTCAAGGATGCACGTGCAACTATAAAGAAACTGGGCATAGCCAATTCAAGTTATCAAACTTACTTACTACTTACATAATTTACTTTACTACTCTCATGCTCCAATTTTTTTCATTTTTTTACAGTACTGCTTTGGCGAATTTTAGATAAACATAGTACAGGTGATATTCGGAGAAAACTTATGTCAAATCTTTTACACATTTCATGATGCCATTAAATCGTAGTGAGGTTTTTTTTCTTAAGTTGTTATCAATCTCAGTAAACTGCTCTTTCCGTTAAATACACACACGGTTTTCGCCAAGGTAGCTAGCTCATGGGATCCGTTCAGATTTGGCAATCCTGACGCTGCGAATTTGGATTTGGCAATCCTGGGCAAGCGTTTATAGATAAATAAATGCAGGTTCTGAGCCATAGATGTTTAGAACAGAATGGCTACCTGTAGATAGCACCTCCGTAATGTAGATAACCCTAAATGGTTGCATGGGGTGAAAAAAAAACAAAAAAAACTTGATTATCTTTAGCAGTATAATACGCCAAAAGTATCGGAAAAAGGAAATGCAATGTGATTGTGTTATCATTCGAAATGAATAGATATTATATAATTATTTTCATAGATCCTTGAAACACTTCCTTAAGATTCTGGACTGGAAGAAATTGTTTACTTAAATCGTATTTAAATTTATTTTGAGATTATAATCTAGACAAATTAAACGAAGTAAATTTAAGTCCAAGTATCCCTTTAGAATAATCGGGATAACTATTCTTAAAAGGTAGACCTATGAATTCGAGAATTTAAATTTTTTTTTACTTAAATTTGATTTTTACTTCTCTAAATACATAATGTTCGAATCTCCAAAAAAAAAAAAAAATCTAAGTGCACCATATACAAGAAATTCCAGCTCGCTACTGCATAGTCAGCATTAATATATTTAAAATTTTTTAATTTCAAAAATTTCATTCCTCTTTTACAGCGATGTGAAAGTCCTTTCAGTCTATGCAGAAAAGGACGGGGCAAGAAAACTAGATCGTTCTTAAGAAACAACAATTGCTCATAGTACTGCATATAACTCATTTTAAAAACAACACTTTTTTATATTTCGAAATTCGGTACCACACACATATATCTGCGCGTGTGTATGTGTGTATTTTTTGAGCTGTAGTTAACATGATTTACAATTAAACATGACAAAACAATATATGATGAACAAATTATATTTTTATTGAAAATAATTGTATTTTCCTTTGTCAGCTAGTAGTTAATCATATAAAATAATCATTTTCCTTAATGTTATGAATCACTTTATATATATATACATACACACTCACCCATTTAAAAGGAAAATATCTGTTGTAGGCTAAAGGCTCGGGGTATGAGAGATACATATAAAAGTCTACTGGAAGGTGTCGTATCTTTGCAACACCATTTCGCTGGAAATACTCACTTCTATTTCAGCTCATCCAACAGAACATGCAGTACAAACTTTGACATGCATACCCCACTTACCTGTTGCATCTTTGCCCCCTCCCCTGACACCCTGAGCTTCCCTCTCCTGACATTGGCGCTTCGTCTACTTTGCATACCTGTCCCGTACTGTTAAATGGGGAAGTGTTCTGGGCCACAGAAGTTAAGGTCTGTCAACTAATTGCAAGAACATCTGTCAATGAGGATCCTTGGCCTGTAATTCTTATCTCCCTCGGCACGTAATCTGCAGTCATTGCACCATGACAGACAGTGCAGACCTAACCTGGTTTTATGTTTATCTCGTTATCTACTGAAGAGCTATTAAGGTTTATTATATTTAATGTCTCGGGACATTTCATTTACAAAGCTACACGTTTTTGCGATTTGCGATCTACTATCTCATTTGTATCAGATTTCCTTTTGCTGAAATTTTGGGTGTTCCTGGTTCGGCGAGTTGCCTTATTTCTATAGAAAGAGAAATATGAAACCAAATTTGATAATTGCTATATGGTAATGTGTGTCTCGAGACATCTTTTCAATTGAGTCACTTATAACCTCCCTCTCATACATACGAACACCAAAAACAGCTTTCAGACATCCATCGGTTTGCTAAAAGAGAACTCTATGCTTTATTTTTCTTTAAACACGCAAGTAATGAAGTACTTATATATATATATATATATAT
>KZ806867.1:530667-558831 GCA_000696205.2 Oncopeltus fasciatus
TATATATATGTATATATGTATATGGGATCCCTGAAGAACCAAAGAAATGTTTTAAAAGTCACGTCTTGTAGTTATGCCAATAAACAGCTAAAAATGAATAATGAATAAATTTATCTGAAGTAATGCATTCACATACATTTACATAATTATAGTAGTTATTCGCCAGCAAACTGAGCGGTATAGAAACATTGAATAGAGATGGATAAAAATAACAGCTGAAAATTCGTGTCAATATTTTGATAGGCTTGGCACACTCTTGCGATTTCAGAACACGGCTTCTATCATGTAACGGATGATGCGACAAAATAATATCAATGATTTATTCATTTCATGGTCACCATTACCCGTGAAACTGTCCTCGTAGAGGATATATAACATCCAACATTCTGCCTCGTTGTATCCGCCCAATCACTAGAGTTACGTTCTTAAATATTAATAAGAGTTTTTCTTAAATGTTTTATAGAACGCTAGTGTTATCAAATTGCATTTATTCTTATTATGTTTTAGATAAAAGTAAAAATGTAACATAAAAGAATAAACGATGTCATCGTATCATGAACAACTAACTAACTGACAATTTAGCCATATTTTTTTTAAACTTGTCTAGTCCGTGAAATTTTCAAATATGGTGCGCGATATGATGTTATCATAATTTTAATGGGCAATATTATTTCGAATCGCTAGTCTGACATGAAGCAGGAATAGGAAGAATAACAAGAATTTATAGAATTTTTGTAACAAGAATTAAATAAACAGCTCTTTATCCTTGCTTATTCCATTGTGACTATCATCAGATTCACACAATTGATAATTCTTTTGTTACAGATAAATTTTGATTAATTATTGATAATACTTTTGTCGCAAATAAGTTTTACTTTTATACATTTCCATTACAAAACGAAAGCAGCTTATAATAAGTAAAATCTTCCTGTGTATAGGAATCATCTCAAGTTGTCAGTGATTTCAGTAGATATCCCTCATGTAAATCAAGATTTATTAGTACACGTTCGAAGCGCCAACTGATCTAGAAACACACACATTTGTGCCCCTAAGGCTGGTTCTAGGCTGTCCTAATAGGGCTTGAATATTTATCATTCCTTATTTCTTAAATATCGTAATATTAATTTCACATTTTTTATATTTGCCTTTCTTGAAACTCTCCACCCCTTCTACCAGTTTTGGTCATTTACAAAACATCAATGGTTTGCCGAAGAAGCACAAAATTCGACCACATTTTTAGCGCCTCACAAATAGGATTGGTGAGGAGTTTGAACGGATCCCCTGATTTACCCTGGCACCATTTAATGTAGGTTTAAATAGTGAAGGGTTATACAAATTTTTAGTTTTCGTTGTCGCGAGTATTTGAAATATTTAGGAAACACCTAAATATAATTTTGTAACCTCCTCCACATCCTTACTTCCTTATCCCGTCCTCCAGTCAGTCTTTATGAGATTTTTCCCTAATTTTTCTTACGACTTGTATTATCTCAATTAATTATTTACATGTATTTCAGTCCGTCTAATACAACTAAACACTAAACAAAATTAAACTAAGAGACTTTAGGACACTACTTCCTTTACGCAGCTCTGAATGGAGTTCCTTAACCTCCAATGAGACAGAATCAGCTGATTGGCTGGTGTGAAAGTTAAGTTTGCCAGCTGGTTCAATCTGCTGTTACAAATTTGAAGATAACTCCTGAATCCTGCTTTTGATGCCTAGAGGGAGGTCGTTTTGGTTAATTTACATTTTCTTTCATCTTCTTACTATTTAGGATATTTATTTATTTATTTCCATTTAACTTTTTTCGATAGCTTGCGAAAACGAATTAAGTTTTTGAATGAAGTGGTATTTAAACCGAATATAGTTCATAATGAACTTTTACTTAGTTAAATTTGTGGGAACTAATGGGGTTACAAGATAATTATTTGGTATATTGATAGTTGTTGATTGTAGTTTGAAGTTTAGAAACAGAATATTCTGGTTTTAAGTTTTGAAATAAAATATTTATATTTCCCTTGCCAATCTTCAACTAGAAACAAAAACATCATGTTTCGGTAATAAACATCCATAATAGTTTAATTTGTAAAAACTAATTTGATCCTGCTAATAACTTTTTAAGTAAGATGACATTGAAGCAGAATTCGATTCCGTCTGTTATTTTAAATTACTTTTGGCCACAATTATGCAAATTTTTAAGATGCTTGAAGTATTTCTTTATAGCTTTATTTGTTAAGGAAAAAATGATAATTGCCTGTCGCCAATTTCTAGCTAAAGAATTATTGAATGAAGAGTCATTTTATGATTACAATTATCTTTTCTTCACACGACGGTTAATATTTTCCTTCTCAAGTGTGATATCTTTAAAGAAAAAATACTTGTATTTATTCAGTGGGAATTAATATTGACCCGTTTTATTTGGTACTGAGGAAAATTTTGATATCCCCCCCCCCAGAAAGTACCAACTAGATTGCAAGTATTAAAGAAAATACTGAATAAAAACAATATCTATATTACATAATCTTATTAGATAATTTCTTTGTCTCTTACACTTCTAGTATTTGTGCCAATAGAGATAAGCTAATCGTTTTAATTTTAAGGAATTTTGATGAATTACGTAAACTCAATTTCAGAGTGAAAATAAAACTGCATTTAGTAAATTTTCATGTCACAGGTTCCACGTGATTGTATTAGCCTAAATTATTACTTTAATTTATTTTTCTTATGGCTTTCTTTATTTATCTTATAATAGTCCTGTTTGAGCAATCCCTCATAAAAACAAATAATCAATATGCGCGCGTGTGTGTGTAAAAGTCAAAATTTTGTTAAGTATTAAATTAAACGGGTCAAGATTAATTCCCACTGAATAAATACTCGTATTTTTTCCTCTAAGATATTACAAAAAATAATTAACCGCCCTGTGATGAAAAGATAACTGAAATCGTAAAATGACTCTTCAGAAATATATATATATATGTATATGCAAGTATATACAGGAGGATAAATAGAATTCAGATAATTAATATAAGATAGCCGAACTTCTAAGCCATAGGTCTTAAGTTCTACTGAGTGCAGTTAGATTTTTTCTGTACTTCTGTTTATTATGATCTAAAGGAATCCTGGTGGGCTCAAGTGAAAATATAGTCCTGATTGATTACTATTCATTATTTAAAAGACTTGGCGTGCTAATTCCAATTACCATGGATAACCATGAGTGGAGACACATTAAACACACCCATAAAGGGGGTACATCCCTTGATCCTCTGTTGTGTACTGCTCGGCTGATCACTGTGGATGCTTTATCCCTTAGAACTCCGTTGACCATCAGTTATGACCACTCGGACTAATGGTATGCCTATTTAAGAACATGTGAAAAGAGTAGCTCTGACTAAGCACTAAGTGTGGTCGTATATTTAAAAAGAATAAGTAAATAAATAATATATTGTGAGGCATGACCATTTATTTCCTCATATGATTTATTGCGGTATCCTGGAACCGAAAAGTGAACAAACTTAATTCGTGAGCATTTATTAGTTGGGACGTTTCAAGGATATTTTGTCCCTCTCTTCAGCCTTTGCAATAAAATGACTCAAAGCTTTGTACACTAGTTTATATGGTTCTCAATTTTAAATCTTAGTATACAATTTTCAGAAATACCAGCTAAACGGTTCGTTCAGTAATCAAATTTAATACACAAATAGTTTAAGCAGATTTCCTGTAAAGAAATCAAGTAAATAACGTTTGAAAATATTTTCAAATTTTCTTCCTACAAGTAGGAGCGGTGAAAATTTGAAAAACAAACACATTTGACTTATTTTTTACTTTTCCCCCACTTACCAACCGTTATTGATCCAGCTATATTGGACATTTATCATTGTTTAAATGTTGCTTATAAGAATATATTGACCATGTACTCTTGGTATGAGGAGCATTTCTAAACTCAATCGAACCCTTTTTACTTTGCATCAGTTTCATTTCGGTCAATAACTTTCTAAGCTTAAATACAATGTTGATCTCATTGTTAGATCAATGAGAGCAATATTTCTGCCAACCATTAGGATGATAGGGGAAAAGTTGACGTTATTCATAAGTTAGTGAAACTTTTTTAGGATCATTAGTCTACTAACCTTTATAACCTAGTCAGTCTGATTCCTATATAAATTTTAAAGGCTTACCTCATACTTATGAAATTTAGTATGCATTTTCAAATGTATTAAATTAGTTTAGTCATTATTTATAACAGTTAATTGAAAATCGTGAAACTCTCCTTTTGGGAATACAATTTTAGCTCTTTAGAACGATGCCAATGATTCTATGCTTTTGGAAAGATGTGATTAAAATTTCCAATTTACGTTTTTATAGTTAAATAAAATAAAAAAATGATTCCTCATAAAAAAAGTTAAACAATGTAAAATAATCAGTAGGGTACACTTATTTAAAAAAAAAGAACAAAGATGGAATTTGATATCTTTGAGTACTTAATGGATAATTTAACGGATTGCTTCTTTCTTACTTTATTGAGCAAATTAAAGTGAATACTCTGATAATAATTAATTTTATTGAATAATAAATCAGTGTATTGTAATACAATAAATTATTTTGGCAACAAAAAATATTGTAACAAATTATATTCTTTCTTTGCGGTGAACTAACTCCTTCCTTGTAACTTCTTCCTTGGAGCGTAGGTAACCACCGACTCCTTCAAGGCTTACTTCGACTCACTGTGATTTAGTTACTCGCTGTCTTATACGAGCCAACTCTGCAACGGAAAGATTTTACAGCAGTACAAAGCTCTCTGCGGTCCAAGGAGAACCAACTCTATCAAGCTAACAGGATATAGAGACGACACTCACCCATAAACATTGTGTAATAATTTATTGCCACACTGATTGGAGTGCTACTTTGTTGTTGTTTTTTTTTTGTTTTTTTATAAAAAAATTATTCGAGTGTCTACTCTAGATCTCACTCTACTCTAAGAGCACTTATTGCATGATAAACTTGATTGTTCTTAGTAGAGAATCAATAAATGATCGACAGTTACTGGTAAGGAAGATTTGCTGCAATATCTTTTACTCCATTCCAGATCTGGTCCAAAATATTAATACACCTACTGCCTTTATGAGAGAAAAACACAAATCATAAAAATAACGAATCGTAATTTTTTATGACTGGGTCAAAAGTTACCCAGGCCATTTTTTTTTTTTTTTAATTGCTTGTGTTTTAATGATCTGCTTTTAAGATACGCTAAATAAAGTACTTGTATTGCAGAATGATTTATTTATACAAATAAATATATANAATGTCATGAAACTGATAATAAAAGTCTTTTTTTTTTTCTTTTCTTTTTTAAACCAGCCTAGCAGTTAAAAATATTTTTTTAACAAGAAAGATCATTCAACATATATGGAATATGATTCAATGTAAAGCGCCATAGAGAAGTAAATATGGTGCCAGAATATTCCATTAAATTATTGGTTCAATATTTTTGTTACCGTCCGTTCTTTTAAAAGGAAATATAAAAACATATTGTCAGGTTTGCGGTTAAACAATTGATGTGCTTTGATTTCATCTACTTAAAAAGTTATTTCCATTAAAATAATTTAAAACAAACACTTAGAAACTGAAGGTTACAAAAAAGTAAACTGCTGAAATTTACAAATTATATCAGGAAGATCCTCGTGTTAATGGTTGAAATCCAGCGAGGAGAATAAAAAAATCTGTGTTCCTTACAAAAAATGCTTAACAAATCTACCTAATACACCTAACAATATGCCTAACAGCTATACCCAACAACTATATCTAACAATATAACCAAGAATACTAACTATTATACTTATGCCTAACAATAATTACAAATAACAAATACCTTGCTAAAAAATACCAACGTCCCTTAACAACCAGCAGTTGAAATTTTATTTGTCCATCTCAATTGGCAAATTTTGGGACCTCATCGATTATTCAAACATGACGAAAACAAAAAAAAAACTTCGCAGCAAGGTATAGTTTTCAATATATATAAATAACAATTTCGGTCGAATAAACACTATTAACAAAACTGTAAATGAGGCTTATGATGCTAACAGAGTCTTAGGACGAACTGCTTACAAAATAATTAAAAAATGCGAGCGAGGCCCATTCACAACTCTCAAGAAAAAGAAATTTCAAATAGTGCTACGAAATGATTCTCGGACTAAAATATGACAGTTTTGTCGGCCGTACACCAGATTGTACAGTTTCTATTTTCAATTATTCTACCTACTTTGAATTTATTACTTAATTATATTAATTCAGATGAGGATTGTATTTCAAGAACAACACTGGATAGATCACTGTATAGAACCCACGTAAATGTAGGGCTTATTTTTGAAAAGCGGAAAAAAAAGTTTTAAAAATATTAGTTAATACCGCGGAGGCAAAGGTCTTGAATATAAGAATGATGGGAAGTATATATATATATATATATAGCGCGANATTTAATATTTTAGGCAACTGAAGTTATATATATATATGCTTTGACTATGCATAGGTAACGTTAGACTAACTATTACAAGTGTGTATGGTAGAAGGAGAGAACCATTTCTTCAGCTCGGAATGCATTTCTCTCAGAACGATCCGTTGGTCTGAAGCTGCCCACTGATGGAGGAACTAGGTTTGTGTTGGATAATGCTGGAGATGATCAAGGATTCGTTGATGAAGCCAAGTTTTTTCAATCTTATGGAATTAATAATAATTATTATGTTAATGTCCTCGAGGAAATGGATGGACGTCCTGTCCCTAAGTTCACATTTCCATGACTGAAAATGAAACGTTGGCAGATAATCCTTTATTAAAAAATACATTTTTCAAATTTGTGTTTTTTGGATCAACCTTGACCGAACCCCAACTAAAATCATCTTAGAATAATATCTACGGTCAACAAACTCTCCTTTTGTTACGAAAAGTGGTTTTTATAGAAAACTACTTCCCAATATTCCTAAATGAACGTTGGTTGTTAAGAACATTTCGAATTATCTCGGCGTCAGGGGAAAATCCCCCCCCCCCCCCAAAAGCTTCGGGAATTTCTACTATCCACTATCCAAGGATGGAATGGGATTTTGAAAGGGCTCAGTAAATAAAATGTACAATAAGTACAAAGAAATGGTTGTAATTTGATTACCCAAATTCTCAGCAACTTCACTACAAGTACTAATAAAAGAACAAATTTTATCTTTTTATCCTCTGGAGAGGGCCCATGCCCAATGGCCCAAAGAGTCAATGATGTTATCTAAGCTCAATAGCATAGATAACATCATTGACTCTTAAATACCCTGAAGGATTGAGTTGGAGCAGTTCTCAATTATCAGTTACATTCTTAAATATGCATTTTTTTCTTTTATTGTTCAAATGTAATTGTTTGAAAAATACATTTGATGTCCATTTTGTTCCATAAACATTTTTCTAAGATGATTTTAGTTGGGGTTCGGTCAAGGTAGATCCAAAAAACACAAATTTGAAAAATGTATTTTTTAATAAAGGATTATCTGCCAACGTTTCGGCTCATGGAAATGTGAACTTAGGGACAGGACGTCCTCTCTCATCTTCATGATAGCCCTGAAGGTGGATACAATCTAAACCGAAACGTTGGCAGATAATCCTTTATTAAAAAATACATTTTTCAAATTTGTGTTTTTGGATCTACCTTGACCGAACCCCAACTAAAATCATCTTAGAATAATATCTACGGTCAACAAACTCTCTTTTTGAACATAAACATTTTTGTTCAACTAATTATAACAAATATATCACTATCATTTATAGTAATAACTGAGGCTATAAATCCTAATCTTACTTTAAACCCCCCCCCAATTTAAACAAAAAATGGATTTATTTGGCTAATTACTTTATTTGGATTTTATATTATAAAAGTAAGAGACCTTGCCCAACTTTTGGAATAATATTCTTAGGTATTTCCTGTATTATAGTTTTACATATTACATATACATACATATTACAATATTACATATTTTTATAAATTTACAAATATCAATATATACATTTGTTAGTGGTCCTCTTTTTGCAAATCATTGAAGAAAACAAGTTAGAAATGGGGCAGACTTAAATTTTATCTGAAATCTACATTTCTGAAAACATCAGATATTAAGAGTAAATTAAAAACTTTTTTTTTAAACATTTGATTTTGGTTCTATTAAAAATATTTGTTTGAATTAAATAAATAAAAACTTAATATTAACGTTCTTTAGTGACATCAATAAAGAGAAGTTTTATTCTGACTAAGATTGCTCAGTTGCTTGAACTGAAACTGCTCTACTTTGAGTAAAGTTTGGTTAGGTGAAGTGCCATTAAAATTATTATTATTTTAAAAAAATGAATTAAGCAATTTTATTCTAACTTTAAGTATAAAATATTAAGTTTAATTAAATCCTTGTCACATTTAGGACTACTATAATAATGTTATGTTTCAAATAGACATTTAATTTATTTTATTTGTGTTTTAGTGCATTCAAGTAGCAACAAATGTCACGGAACAGAAGCACCAGGTTTCAAGAGACAAGCGAGGGCAGGTGTTAGGAAATGTTCGTGGTTTTAGGGGCTGCACTGTTTGGTTTACAGGTATAACTCTAAAGTAATGCCAAATCATTTATGTTTTTTACTTTAACTTCGGTAAAGTATAACAGTTATAGAAATGAAAAAATGAAATGTATTTTAGAGGGCAGAAGATTTTAATTTTAATTTATATATATATATATANCCACTTAAACTAAGCAGATTTTCCGGGTTTTATTTAAGATGGTCATATATATATATATATATCTGTGTGTGTGTGTAAGGATACCAACATATTACATAATGCTTTAATGTCTATATCATTTTTAAAGCAGAAAAATTAAATTTGGTATTTGAGCTTTTTTTTATTATATCTAATCCTTTGTAGGTGCTTGTTAATGTTTGAAATTTATTGAGATAGAAGTAGTTTACAGGAATACATTAAATTACCAAAAAAATATTTATGACTGATATGTATGTCTGAACAAATCTGAAGTTTTGCACATCTTCCAAATTTGCTAACATTTCATTATCTCTTATTAAATGTTTAAATTTTTTTTAAAGGCACTATATCTTATGTATCCTACTCAACATGTACTAACTAAATAATCTTTTTGAAAAATCAATGCAATATATAGATAATGATTTTCTCAAGGATTTTAATTAATTATCATATATTATACATTTTAATATCCCAAAATATTGAAATATTCAATTCAAACTGTTGTGATTGATTAATATAAGAAAGAGCTACCAATTTAAACCAAATCATTTTATGTAAGCACATCAAAATATATTTAATATTTTAGGCAACTGAAGTTAATTGTAAGTACTGAATGCATTCTTTATTTGAAATTATAATAATTTTCATACATCTTTTTTTTCCATCAATCATAATCATTGGATGTATTTTTAAACAAAATAATATTATGATTATAATTATTTTAATAATATGATGATTAGGTAAATTATATTTAAATGTTTTTTCAATAAAACAGTTGAGAATTTTGTATTCTGTGATTAGTTATTATTGAAGCTCTTTATTTTATTTTTTTTAATTTTTAATTTCACCTGTATTCATTTTATTAAGTTCATAAATTAGCTTAAATTGATTTACATTTATTGAACTGAGCTTATTAGATTTTATACAAATCTGGTTGACCAAAGTATATTATCATACTTTATAAAATAATTTGTTGTAAGCGCTAATAACCATTCAGCAGTTGATGCACAATGTATAATAATAATTAAAAAAATTGTTGTCATTACTTATTCATAATCTGGAATTGTTTACAATATGACTGCATACTTTCTCTACCTCCTTATTTCTGTACTTTTTTCATCACTGTAGTAAATAAGAAATTACTGAATGATTTATCACAGGTCTATCAGGGGCTGGTAAGACATCCATTTCCTTCCAGCTAGAGGCATACCTTGTTTCTAAAGGTATTCCTGCCTATGGGCTTGATGGAGACAATATCCGTACTGGGCTCAACAAGAACCTTGGCTTCACTCCTGAAGATCGCGAAGAGAACATCCGACGAGTAGCAGAGGTGGCTCGTCTTTTTGCTGACAGTGGGGTTGTCGCTCTATGCAGCTTTGTATCTCCCTTTGCTCAGGTTCTATTAAATTATAATGCATTTATAATAATAAGCTTGTACTTAAAATTGACCCTCATCTCTGACACTTCATATAACCATAGTTCCTTTTGTTAGATTACATTATTTAGTCTGTTAAATAAACAAATAACAACCTTTAGAACTCATCCAGCATCAACATTTTAAATTTACTTTTATTCTTTTTTGGGGGGGGGGGGGTCAAGATAGATCCCATTTTCATGACATCCCAGTCATGAAAATGAGATCCTGGTGACACGACATCCCCTCTCGCTTTCATGATAGCCCCGAAGATGGCTTACAATGTAAGCTAAAATGTTGGCAGATAATTTAAAAAAAATACACATTTAAATTTTAAATGGAATTTTTTGGATCTACCTTGACTGAATCTCATAAAAAAACATCTAATGATAAAAAATACATGTCAATTTTTTTTTCAAATGTCAATATAGATCAGAAAAATATATCCTATATGATATACCCTAAGTAAGCGCCCCCAATGTGATCTTTCATTATATTTATTATCCATCAATAAAATCCTTCATGCTATATTTTATTATATTTAAATTTAAAATTAAAATAAGAATATATTTATTATTTCTCTTTTCTTGTGCTGCAATATTCTTCTTTATTACACCTATATTTGACGCATTGCTTTGATACTTTCAACTAAGTTTAGTGTGTAAGTCAAAGAGTCATGAAAAAGTCATTTGTTAATATCATCAACTGTTTGTCATTTTGTGTCTGAAATTATTTTTTTTAAAAGACAAATAACTTAATATTTTAAGGACTTGTTTTTGCAAATAGAAAAATTGAATGAAGTGAAAAATGGTAAATTTCAAATACCACCTGGAAAATTATAAATTGTGGAGGGAATAGCTGGGGTTCAGTTTATATGTTTTAAATGAAAAATAATTGATTACGTAAAACATTTTATTATGACCACTATTTTGACCTAAATATTAGGTTTTCTTCAGAACAACTAGAATTATGAATGATGACTTTGCAGGAGCTAACTCATGACTAATAATAATGAAGGCATGCAAATATTTATTTACTGTTTGATTTCAGTTCAAAATCTATTTTGCCTATCAAATAGATTTTTTATTCTATGTTTACCTTATGCTCGCTAGATAATTGTAAATTTCAGTTTTTAAACATTTTTTTCTGTGATATTTGACCTCTATTTTCCTATTATATAACAATGAAAATTTGCTAAAATAAATAAATAAATTTGAGAGTAATAAAGCCACTGAGAAATTAACATAAAACCCATTTTTCAAGTATTTTACTTTATGACATTGTTACTACTAACTTTCAGAAAATGAAACTGAATTGAATTTTGTCCTTGACTACACCAACAAAGATTTTTTTTTTTTAAATTGATNTTACTTTTTTTTTACTATTAAATAAAATTTTTATAAAGTCTTTAATGTATTTAAATTATTTTTTATCATAATATTATTCTACTAATATATGCACTACTATTAAATAGTAATATCTGTCTTGAGATCAAGGATAATTATACTCTATTATGGGTCAGTTGTATTGAATATTATCATTTAGACCTTAATCTTATGTAAGTATTGTTTTTAATTTATTTTATCTATTCCAGGATCGTGAAATGGCAAGGAAAATCCACAAAGATAATGATTTACCATTCTTTGAAGTATTCATTGATACTCCAATATCTGTATGTGAACAGCGTGATGTTAAAGGGCTATATAAAAAAGCTAGACAGGGAGTTATAAAAGGTTTTTATTCTTCATAATTATTACTGGTTATTGTAATTTTAATCACACATTAAAATGTAATTGAAGTTAGTATTTCCCATAGATAATTTGTTGGGGTTCAGTCTAGGCTGATAAAAATAAATGAAAAAAAAAAAAAAAGTATTTTTTAGCAATCTTGACCGAACCCCAATAAATCCTTTACTAATAATCTCCACAGTCAAAACCTCTTCAATGGTATTTCTATTTCAATCATTGCATTCAATCATAAAATTTGTCCCATTGCGTCCAAAAAAGATAAATGCCTTTTTGGTTTGAAATTTTTATTTGTATAAATTTTTTAATTGTATAGTTAATTGCCTATTTTCCCTTCATGGCCCTAAATGGTTTAAAAGTATGTTAACACTTAAAGAAAAAAGAAAAAATTGCCACATCATAAGTGTATGGCCAACCATTATCCACTGCCCTTGAATCTAAGTTACATTTCATTATGTCAGTTTGTAGTCTGTGATTTTCTTTAATTTTTATCCTTTGGATGTCATTCTTCATGGTCCTGAAAACATGATTGTTTTCATATAAACCCATAGTTTTTAAATATTGGATACAATTTGATTAGACTTTTTAACTTGTACCTTTTAAGTTTTATAAGTGAGCCTCTACTATCTTCTGTTCTATAAAGAATCTGGATTCCTGTACTTAGTTTCAGAAAAATAAGATGCCTCACGTTATAAATTTCATGTACTATCATTTATGTTTAAATAATAATTTGGCCATATTTATTAAAACTAATATTTTTCAGGATTTACGGGAGTTGATCAACCTTATGAACGCCCAGAACATCCTGACTTAGTCCTAAGGACTGAAGACAGAACTATTGAAGAATGCTGTATGCAAGTAGTTGATCTCCTACAGTCACATGTAAAAATACTAGATTTCTTCTTTCCCCAAGTAATATCTCTTGAATATTTATAAATGTGCCACCCATCACAGTATCGAGAACAGCACTTGCACAAGGCACTATAAAATGTTGAATCTCTGTAAGAAGTTTTAAATGGAGAGAGTCTGTTTTTTTTTTTTTTTGGTTTTGTTTTACTTATATATTCTTATTTTATTTGTCATGTTTCTATTTTTTTTTTTGTTTATTTCTTGCCAGATTTATTTAACTAAATAGTTTCTATAACATCTAAAAGAAGAACTGCTATTTATTATCTGTTTATGTGATATAGTAATTGAGGGAGTATTGTTTTTTGTCAGAATTTTCGTTTGTCAGCTTAATTTAAAGTTTTAGGGTTTCCCAAATTTTAAATTCAATAACTTCTATATCAGTATGTACAGTACTGAAGTACTTTAATCCACAAGGCTTCATAGCATTCAAGAAGTAGATCTTACCTTTCTGCATCTCCCTACTTCTATGTCACTCAATCCTATTTAGCTCATATTTAGGTACAAAAGTAGAAACTTCTTCTCTGGATACCTATAAGATTTGAGCCAAGTTCTGGATGGCAGTCATTGCCAAAAATTAAGTAATCTGCCTTTCTCTATTTGATCTCCAAGATTCAGGGATATTTCCTCTAAATTGTAGCATCTCTAGCCCTTTGACTATTTATCCTATCTGGACTTTTGCAATATTAGATCATTTTCAGATAGCCTCTGCCAATATTGATTCCAAGCTCATGACATTTGTTCTTTTTATGCTTCATGACTTATCATGAAGTACTAAACAGTGCTAAAGATGTGATGCATACTTCTTAAGACTAATACTTTATTTATTTTTAAAACTATTTTCCAGTTATAATACATTATCTGCCCAAGATTTTCCTGGCCAGAGTCTTGCATATTCATAGTCCAATGTTCTAAAGAACGACACAGATTCTTTAATCTTCTTGTAATAACCTTGTTTAAAATTTGAGCTAGAGAACTCATTACTATAATCCCTCTTTGCTCGTAAAAATTTTTTTTGGTTTTTCTCTTTTTATATTTATATTTAGTTTAATATCTTTCTTTCATGTGACAGCTCTACTTTCTTTAGTACATCATTTTTAATTAAGTATTATGTTAATTGAGATACTTCACTACCTCCTCTATACTGCAGTTTGATTGCCACTCCTCTCAGCCAAGGAGAGGTTACATTTTTTGTTTCTTTTAGTACCTTACTGTTTTTGTTAATATATACTGAAGAACCCATCTTTATAGTTATTATTTACTGATAACATACCTCTGTAGCGCTGAGGAAAATTTTAAATAGGCTAGGCTCTTTCCTTTTAAGTAAGTATAGGCTTCCATGTTTCTCAGACAAACTTCTAAGTTTCATTTGATCTGTTGTATTCTGCGGAAATATCCCATGCCTCTTATTATGTCACAGTTCTCAGATTTATTTTAATGCCTTTTTTTCTTCAATAACATTCATAACTTTCAGAATAATCCCTATTTTTTGTGTGTGGATATTTTGGTTCATTGGGCAAGCTTCGTTGGCTGCTACTAACAAAGGGCTTTTCATAACCTTGTAAACTAGTAAGTTTTTATTTAGGCCACTCATTAGTGGATTAGTGCACTCAGTAGACCTTTATTAAATATGGGTTACTTAATTTTTTTTTTTTACATTTTCAATACCTGGCTGGGTTTTGTTATTCTTATATTTTATATAAGCAGGACCAAGACCCATTAACTTATCCGAATTTTATTTCCTTCTCCTGTATAATCTGGTATGTAATAAGCTACTTCATTGTTGAATGATATTTTAACCATGATATACTTTTGGTCTGCCTCTCCCAAATAAACCTGGTCCACCTGTTATTCATTTATTTGTATGTGTTATTTATAAATCTCTTATGTTAATTGTTTAAATAGATTTTCTAAAAGGAGATCAAGCTATTCATTTTGGGGAATCTCTTATCAGATGATTTTTGAAAAATTTTTGTAGATCTCTAGTCAGACTGGAGGAGCTAAAAATATGATCATTCAAATGCAGCTTGTCCTTGTAAACCTGGAGGATATCAAAGTTCAAAATTTTAATATGATCATTATTATCGGCTTTACAAAAAAATGTGTTGAACATAATATGTTAAAAATAGTTATAATTAGCACTAGTTATAGTTATAAAATGTTATTTTCAAACATTTATATCCTCTAACTTATTTAGGAAAACTTATTAAGGAAGATATTTATGTGTAGAGTTGGCCTCCTCTGACTCTGGCAGGGGTAGAATAGAGTAACTTATGTTTTATACCATGATTACCTAAGGTGTACAATAATGATCTTTAAAAAAACAGTTGAGTTTCTTTGGCTTTTCATGTTGCTGTCCATCAATGAGTAATTGACTCATTCATCCCATAAAAAAATTAAATAATTAAGAATGTTTTATTATGTTGATTATTTAGCATTCTACTAGCATTCATAATATTTTTGCATGCTCAGAGTCTTTTAATGTGTTTTAATGATGTGATTGAGCGATTTCCCAATATGGCTTTAGATTTGCAACTGAAGATGACAATGCCCACATTCTTAAAGCCACAACAAGAACTGACATTAATTGCCAAGAGTAGGAAGATTAGGAAAAACCAAATCCTCTTTCTCATGGCTTGAATCCTTCCCATTCCTCTCTGATGAAGGGCAGACAGCTTCTCTCTCTAAAAATTTAAAATACTCTGTATTTTTCTTTTTTTGTGTTTTGAGTTCACTGTGTTCATTCTTCCTCCTGTTCCGATTAATTATATACATCCTATATGTGTGCATATGTATATATATTTTTTTGTTAATGAAGAAATACATTATTACAATTTTTTTATTTATTTTAACCATACCAAGTAATTTTTTCTTCTTTAAATTAAAGCAAGCAGAGATAGCTGTTCATTTAAAATATTAATTTAAATAATAATTGACTATAAATTTATTTTCCTTCTTCAATATTTTTCATAGCTTTTGAAAATATTTTGGTGCTTCTCAGGGCATTATTCCAGTACCCAATGGAGTTGATGGCCGTCTTAAGGAGCTTTATGTTGATGACAATAGACGTGGCAGTGCTCTACGGGAAGCTGCTCTCCTTCAACAGCTTGCTATAAGTGATGTGGACCTCCAGTGGGTCCAGGTACTTGCTGAGGGATGGGCTGCACCTCTTCAAGGATTTATGACTGAAGACCAATTCTTAAAGGTGGTTTTCATTTATTTTCTTTTTAAAAATCATAGTTCTAACTTTTTAAGTGATAAATGCATATTAAAAGATTAAGTGAAATGAAAACCATTTCAGGCCCAGAGGGTTTTCACATGTAACAGATTCTGGCCTGCTGATTATTTAATTTTCTGGGTGCTCCTGAAAGCATACCAGATATCCACAGGGTCATTACACGCAGAAACAAAAGAAGAAATGTATTACCATTGAACCTGGAACCTTTGATTGAGTAGTTGAGCTGAATTAATGAGCTGTCTGAGCCCCTCTAACAAATATTAAATTAGTAAAAATCATAAATAACTTAAATGGAGAATTTTTGACTGTAGATATTATTATTAGATGATTTTAGTTGGGGTTCGGTCAAGGTAGATCCAAAAGACACAAATTTGAAAAATGTATTTTTTAAAAAGATTATCTGCCAACGTTTCGGCTTACATTGTAAGCCATCTTCAGGCCGTCCTCTCTCGTCTTCATGAAAGGCAGCCCTGAAGATGGCTTACAATGTAAGCCGAAACGTTGGCGATAATCTTTTTAAAAAATACACTTTTGTTAAATTTGTATATATTTTTTTTTTATCTACCTTGACCAAACCCCAACTAAAATCATTTAATAATAAATAACTTAAGAGTTACCCAATTTGTTGATCAAAGGCTATTGGCCTCATTTCTTCAAATCCTTATAGAAATATATTCCTATTTATCTTAGATTAGATGAATGTTTTGGAATATTAGATGTTCCTTAATAATTTGTTCTTAAAATGTGTTTGTTTACCAATGCCTAGTTTTTAATTTGCTTTAATTATTAACGGTTATTTCCAGGTCCTCCACTTTAACTGCTTAGATGGAATCAACCTATCTGTCCCAATTGTCCTTCCTGTTGATAAGACTGATAAAGAAAGACTGGAGAGTAACTCAGCTTTCACCCTGTCTTACAATGGGAAACCAGTTGCAATCTTGAGGAAACCTCAATTTTATAAACATCGGAAAGAAGAAAGAGTTAGTAGGCAATTTGGAACATCAAACCCAAATCATCCTTATATTAAGGTACATATTTTTACGAGAAAGCTACTGAACATTTAACATCTCACTCTCATATTATCGACTTAGTTCACTCCTGTCAGTAATAAAACTTCTTTGACTACATGTACAATATGATAATGTGGGTTTAATAATAATTTTGTGGATAAACCTTAATTAATCTGGTGTCTATTTACTTGCTGAGGGATTTTGGCATCAATATGGCTGCCCAGCCTTTTGTCTACTTTCATTTGTTGTTTTTCATTGTTCTTTCCGAGCAGTAAAATCTATTGGATTTATCCATGTAATAGTGACATAAACAAGCAAGGGTTGGTTATAGATGCTGGACACTAAGGTTATCCCTGAATTTGTAAATAATAAATTGAATTTATATGGTAAAAAAAAAAAAAGGATAAATATAAAAGTTTGTTTTTCAATTAATTTATTCACATATTGGTGAATGTTGATTGTATTTATCGAGAATTTAATATTTAAATCATTCGATTATGGCCTTTTTAAAAAAAAAAAAAAAAAATAGCTCACTTATAAAGTATAAAAAAAAGAGAGAATTACTTATGTGGTTCTCAGTCATAAAGAAAAAAAAAAAAACAATTTATACCAACTTTTCAGGAAATTTACTCCCATTCTCAGGGCCTACAAAATACAAAATGAAATTTATGAGTATATGCTGTTTTCAAATGTCAGTCAACCAATTGTTAAATTATTACTTGATTATTTTTGAATTTGTTAGGTAAAACATTATAATAGATAACGAAAACATTAAATCAAATATATTATGTCAACTATTAAAATATTAAAGTCAAAAAATAAAATGTCAAAATAATTTATTCAAATTGGTGATTTTTTTATGACTTTATTATTTGTACAAATAAATAAATAAAAACTAAATAGGAATTTTATGTATGTGCACTCTCAAGCCACATGTTTGACTTGGTCAATGGCTTTTTATGGTAAGTAGCACTGGCATAGGTAAGAATATTGTAGCTTAAATAAAAAAAATTATAGCGAGTCCTATTTGGACAATTAGACCTCTGTTTTCAAAATTTATAGCAATTTAACTTTAAAAAAGCAATGAAGGATTGGTGGTGAGGGTGTTACTGATATAGGAAGAGGAATGGATATATGGATTGGGTTGTCGAGAAAGCCGAGAGTGGAAGTTAATGTCTTGAGTCTTAGCAAGAAAAGCAATAAATGGGATATCAAGTTTTCTATGTACAATGAGGTTAGATACATAGAGAGGGATATTGATAATTTTTCATCTTGGATTGTAGGAGTTAGTGGGAGGAGCACTCCCCTAGACTTCCATGCTGTAATTCGAAGTTGGTTTCAGAATTTTGAACATTTGTCTTCAGTATAGTATGTAAATAAGTAAAAACTTAATTTCAGTATTAGGCTAACATATTAATTCTTATTATATCTTCTAATACTTTGAAAGTCTGACTCTCTAAAGGTCTTAGTGATTAGAATTAAATGACTAAAGTTTTAGATTTTTTAAAGAGAATTTATAAAACGTCTCTCAGTTCAGTTATTATATATTTATCTGCATTTAGCAATAATAATCTCTATGTTAAGAAATAATTTGTAGGCTAATATCATCTTCATTTAAGCTTATATCTGTTTTAATGAACTGTAAGCTTATTATTCTTCATAAAATAGCAGTGTACTAGCTAATGTTCTTTGCAAAAATGTTTACTGGTCACTTTAGGAGGCAGAAAAATGAAATTATGTTCATATGTGCTTGCTATTTTTGATGCAGCTGGCTGTTTAAAGTGAAAATTTTATTTTCATCCCTTGACTAATATTGTTATTATAAATTTAAATACTAGATTTTGTGCATTAATTGGGATTATAATTTTGAATAAATCCTTTATCGTTTTTTATTAAAAACCATACTTCGTCAATTTGAATAAAACAAGAACTATCCTTCAATGAAATTTGCTCCTTCATGATAATTACATGTAGCTTTAATTATAATTAGTTAACTATTATTTGTTCATAATTCTTCTCATAATTATGAAGTTATTTAATCACTAAGCATACCTAAAACTCTTGGGTAATCGTTTCTTTACTATATACCTACTATATTTGATGAAATTCATATTAGACTATTTCCTTTCTATACAAATGTGATCACATTTCACTGCCCTAAGTTCAAACATCTTTTTTTTAAAACCATGTCCTCATTAGCAAGCCATTTGGCCTTAATTTAATTAAAATATTTTGGAAATTTAAGCAATTCACAAATCCTTTCCTATTTTAAAAAAATACATTAAATTTTAAATTAAATTTACTTTATAAATGAAAGTCACTCTCCTAATAAGTCTGCGCAAAACAAAAATGATGTTGAGGAATTAATTGATTTATTACTTTTAACAGCACCCAAAATCCAAATTTATGCTTTATAAATTATTGATCTCTACTTACATTAGTTACTGAATAGATCTTTGGATTTTATAACTAAAAAATTGTATATATTTTTTAGATGATCTTTGAAAGTGGAGATTTCCTTGTTGGAGGGGATCTTGAAGTTCTTGAAAGAATTTGTTGGGGTGATGGTCTTGACAGGTTCCGACTGACACCAAATGAGTTAAGAGCTAAATTTAAAGAGATTGGAGCAGATGCAGTATTCGCTTTTCAATTGAGAAACCCAATACACAATGGCCATGCTCTTCTTATGCAGGTATTTAAAAAACATCTTCATATTATTTTAATAAAAAGAGGAATATATTTATTATGATCAATGAAATCATATTTTGGTATAAAAATATAATGAAACTAACTTACAAACTTATTCTTTTGCTAAGGCCAAAGTCTTAGAAGCAGAACAAGGTGAATAATAAACTGTGCCACTTGCCAGATGTAGCTGCTTTTAATAATTTATGAAGTCTCTTGATAGAGACTTCAAATGGGTTAATACACTCAGTTTTTGAAAGATCTGGGTGTTCCTGAGAAAACAGGGTGCTTGAATTGCAATCAATAATAATACTCTACTCTGAAACACTAAGAGTCTGTGTTAATAGTGACAACCATATGAAGCTTGTACATTGGGATCAAAAGTGTTTCTTACAGTTGTATAATGGAGGAGTATTTTAAGAGGGTCTTTCTGTTAATAAATGGGAATATTTGTCTTATGATGTGATAGCTTTTTTTATTATGGCCCATAAATGTTAATATCAGGTTGGTTATTTACGTATCAAAAAGTACCCCAAAATGATGTATAGTCTGATTCTTGGTTTTCACTGAACTGATTTGAAGGGACAGCGGCTTGGTTGAATCTGACAATGCGGATTTGAGTCCCACCATTGGTAATTGAGAGATTTAATTCAGAAATAAAGCCTGCCCAGAACTATGAGTGTTTAGAATAGAGTGGGTACCTGTAGCATAATTGGATATATATAAATCTCATTATTTGGAATTAATCTTAGTATTGTTAACTCTTGGGAAAAGTTGAGTGGTAGGCATTTTACATTTTTTTGGATTTACAGCAATCACAATCTTGAGACAACAATTGGAAATGCCACTTTTAAAATAGATTATTTAGGTTAATGATATTACTTTTAAATAGGTTAATTTAATGCCTGGCTTATTGAATGCCTTTTCTTGAATGGCTTATTAAAGAAGTATTTCTTCTATTAATATTGGTTTGTTGTATTTGCATTTAAACCATTAATCATAAATTTATTCATTTAATCTAAATATTTTTTTATTATGAAGTTCTGTGGAAAAAAATCAATGTTTCATATAATATCTTTCTTTATAGGCTTAGTAGTGTAGCTAAGATTACACTGCTAAAATTATTAAACTTTTTAATTTTGTTGGCAGAAAATTTTTTAACATTTTTGACAAATAAAAATTATACCCAGAACTTTGTTACTAAAACTTAACTGTTATTTTCAGGATACCAGGAAAGAGCTTTTAAGTAGGGGCTTTAAGAAACCAGTTCTTCTGCTTCACCCTCTTGGTGGGTGGACAAAGGATGATGATGTCCCTCTACCTGTAAGGATTTCACAACACGAAGCAGTCCTCAATGAAGGTGTCTTAGATGCATCATCTACTGTCTTAGCAATTTTTCCATCTCCCATGATGTATGCAGGTCCAACAGAGGTAAATAAAACTGATGTTAAAGCCTTAAGTCACATCCTCACTTTCAAAAATTTGAGATGCATTCGATATATTACAACAACTTTTATCTAATTTTAATGTATGATATTTATATATTTTATCAATTAACATATAGCTTACAAAATAGATGGGTTAAAAAAAAAAAAAAGAAAGAAACCAATTAAGTAAAAAATAATGGTTAGTAAAGCTATAGAAATTTATGAGAAACAAATATAAAATATAACATACATAAAAAAGTGGAAAAATAAAAATCAGTGTTTCTCAAATCACAAAAAGTATAAAACATATTGAGTAGTTCTTTAAAAAAACATTGGAGAGGGATTAAAAAAAAAATGTATTGTCAAGAATTAAAAATGAGACTGTCTAAGAAATCATGACTGATCTAAGAAATCAGAAATGAGACTGACTAAAATCTGCATTCATTTGTGAAGTACTAATGAAAACAATGTTAGATGAAGAAAATGGATACTTTTTAATACATTATTTGCTAATCTCCCCCTAAAAAAGGAAACAGAAAATTAGTAATGACTTTAATAGACAGAGTTTGTGATCCGGAACAGCAGTTTTTTATTTACTCCTGTTAATTGAGAATTATTAAGTAGTTAAATTGAAAACTTATATTTGAGACCAATCATTTTCATTGCCTTATTTAAAAAAATAATTGACTTATTATTAGTGAAATAATAAAAAATTTTTGTTCCCATTTTTTGGAAGAGTGTTTCTTCAAAATTCATTCCATATAAGTGCAAAACTATTGTTTAATAAAAAATGACCAATATAAGTTTAAGCCTTATAATTAATTGAAACCTTTTTAAAAAACTCTGAACAATATATATCCTTGTAAACCTGGAGGATATCAAAGTTCAAAATTTTAATATGATCATTATTATCGGCTTTACAAAAAAATGTGTTGAACATAATATGTTAAAAATAGTTATAATTAGCACTAGTTATAGTTATAAAATGTTATTTTCAAACATTTATATCCTCTAACTTATTTAGGAAAACTTATTAAGGAAGATATTTATGTGTAGAGTTGGCCTCCTCTGACTCTGGCAGGGGTAGAATAGAGTAACTTATGTTTTATACCATGATTACCTAAGGTGTACAATAATGATCTTTAAAAAAACAGTTGAGTTTCTTTGGCTTTTCATGTTGCTGTCCATCAATGAGTAATTGACTCANGGAAACCCGATTTAGGGAACAAAGGAAAGGAAAACTTGATAGCTAACAAGTTAAATGAAATGTCTTTCATAAGGGATATATGAGATGTGTGAAAATGTATCCAATGTATAAATACAGATTCACACTGGACATTTTTAAGTCAGACTGAATACTGAAGGCGACTAGTCCAATCGCCGGTCTAAAAAAAAAAAAAAAAAAAAAAAAAATTCAAAGAAATAGGTAAAGATTTGTATTAACTTATTTTTCATGAAAATAATAGATAAAATATCAGATACATTTTTTTTAGAACACAAAATACCAGAGATAATCAAATTTCAAAATGAGCCAATGGATTAGAAAAACAAAGAAAAGAAAAATCAAATGAGAGTTTTGACCATGGAGATTATTACTTTGATTTGCCTGTGTGTGTTCAACTTTCAAGCTGTTTTCCATGTCATTTGTTTTCATTAAATCAATATTTTTGAATTCGAAAGCTAAAATAGACCATGAGGAGAAAAGTTAAGTTTCCCAGGAGTGTTTTACGCAGATTTACTATACATTTTTTTAAATAAAAATAACTATAACAAAGATGTTCTTGATTTTAATTTTGTTCTCCAAATAAATCATCTCTATATTAGTTGCATTTAACTTTTACATATTTATTAATTTTAAGTAAAATTTAAATTAATATTATTTTGTATGTCTATCTCAAATTACTATTTCACATTATTATTCTCACTATTTTACTGTGAGCATATATTTATGGAGAAGCCTTCAAATCTCAAATGTCTTTCAATTTTTAACATCATATCTAACAATATAAATTTAATTTGTCTTTTAAACATACTAAATCTATGTAGTTCATGTTAAAGTGATACTTGCATCACTATATCAATAAATTAATTTTTTATTATTCTAATTTCATTCATTACATATATTTACTGAAGTTGCTAGCTCATTTTAGGTACAGTGGCATGCAAGATCAAGAATGGTAGCAGGGGCACAGTTTTTCATTGTTGGGAGAGATCCAGCTGGGATACCTCACCCTGATAAATCTGTAGGCGGTGACCTTTATGAGCCAACCCATGGTGGAAAAGTGCTTTCCATGGCCCCTGGCCTCCAACAACTTGAAATTATACCCTTCAGGGTAGCAGCATTTGACAAAGCTCACTCGAAGATGGATTTCTTTGACCCTTGTAGGAAAGAAGATTTTGAGTTTATTTCAGGAACTAAAATGAGAAGTAAGTAATGAACAAAATGATAAAGTTCTACAATATTTTTAATATCTAAATTAAATATTAATAATCTACTTCACTTAATTTAAATTTTCAATGTAAAATACTGCTACTGTACCTTAAGTAATGTGATCCTACTTTTATATTCTTATTTAATTTATATTTACCTAATACTTCTATACAGAAACTGCTTCAGTCTAATAGCATAGAGGTTGAAGAGTCACTGAACATAGCATTACCTATGTGTTTGCAGTAACCCTTTCTGAGGTCAAGTATATTATTAACCATCTGCCTTAGTTACAAGTTCCCGATTGTGACTTAATCACCAGGCTAATACTTCATATTCTCCCCCCAAAAGTAATTGTTCTACCTCTATAATTGCATCCTTCGAACTACCCACTTTCCACTCCTGAGGAATTTTTCTCAAATCATGTTGTCAAATGTTTCCCAAACTTGTCCATAATGAATATTCTACCAATGAGCCCCTTATTCAAGGTTTTCGAGAAAATGATTTTAAACGAATGATACCTAACATAAATTCCTTAAATACCCACCCAAACCAGTTTTGCTTCCGATTACAGCATTCTACTGTCCAAGAGGTGTTTAGCATTGTTAATTTCATTTCCTCTTCTTTTGAGAAAAAATAATACTGTCCTGGTGCATTCTGAGACGTTTCTCAAGCATTTGATCGAGTATGGCTTAGTGGTTTATTATGTAATCTTAAGCACATATTCCTAAGAACCATATATTTAATCCTTAAATCTTACCTTTCCAACAGTTTCTTTAGGGTCCGGCAAGGATCTAATTATTTTGACCACCTCCCTATACTGATTCCAAAACCCAACAGAGTCTTATACAGACTTATAAATAAGCATTCACAGTTAATAACAGAGAATAAACTGACTCCCAGTGCAGAATTCTGGGGTTCTGCTAAGCCTTCCAAAATCCAGTGAATATAATCCTTTCAATCCAAAATCCTAACAATAATTGTGAATACTCTTTATTATATGTCCAACTCCATTCTCACTCACGATTTTACTATCTGTATGTCCAAGACCTTATCTTCACTAGATTTGATCTCTTCCATACAGGCTCCCACTTCAACCTAATCCATATTTCGCCCAATCCCTGTTGTTGGACTCCATTTCAAAGTGACCCTATTATCTGGAATATCAAGATAATTACTCACTTTCTGTATCACAAGTGGGACAAAGGGCCCGAAAGAAGTTCTGCCAAGCATCCTTGTATTGTGTCAGAACCTTTATAACAGACCATGACAAGCATTGGTCCAGCATTCATCTCAACAACTCTCTCAGACTTCATTTGGTAATCTGTCCTTGGGGATTCCACTTAATGTTCTGACTGGATGGCATTATCTGACTCTTCAGGGTTATCCTGACCAGCTGGCTATTGCATCACCGATGTACCTCGTTGATAATTTTGCCAGATCATCATATCTGAATAATAATGAAAACACCGGTTTATAAATATCTCCAGAATTTTTAATTGCTAATATCTTCATTAACAATTTTTATTTTCTGAGAGTAATGTATGTCTAAAATATAAAGTTATCGATACTTTCAATAAAATAGCTAAAATTTAGTGGGTGCTATTTAAAGCATTTGTGCTGTTATTTCTTTACATTCGCAGAAATAGAATTTGCATTCTTTACACTTGTTTCCTTTGCTCTATTTGTATTTGTTTATTAGTTTTTCATTTATAGTTTTTTTTTAAATAAACCCATGTAACAAAAGCGAATTAATATAAATACATTTCCAATATGAAAAATAGTATATATTTACTACGCACTCAAAGGTTAAGATATATTTCATTTATTTATTTAAATATAGTCTTTTGCCATTTAAAGGTTTATGGTTATTTTCAGTTTTCAGTCAATTATGTTTTTATTTTTTTCTAGTATTTCACTAATAAGTCAACTATTTAAAATGTCTGTATTATTTTATATATATTTATATACCATTATTTAAATCTTATCATTACAATATCTTTATTAATTTTTTTAACTTTTCTTGTTCAGTTAAAATGTTTCAAAGGCAAAATCTGGCTTGTTCGCTAAAAGTATAATAATTTTATAAAGAAAGGATAACATCTTAAATTAATGAAATAATAACATTTAAATTATACTTTTTCAAAACATTACATAATAATACTGGTAGTACTTAAAGCCCTTATAAATTATATAATGCACCATTTTTTATAACTTATTGCTAAATCATTGACTTCCAGGTTATTCTTTGTAAAAATAATTTATAGTTTAATTTCAGTTACTTTTTTTTTTTTTCAGCTTTGGCACGAAATGGCGAAGATCCTCCTAATGGGTTCATGGCGCCATCGGCCTGGAGAATTCTTAGTTCTTATTACCAATTATTACAGACAAATTAGCTTTTGTAAAATATATTATTTATTTATTGTTACTTGCAAAATGAACAAATGTAAATTTTTTAATTACTCAAAAGATTTCAAAATATGTAAATAGCAGAGTTTATTTTTATAATTAATTAAGAAATTTGTGTTGTTTATTTTTTTTTTAATTTGTTGCCACAAAACATATCATTGTTTTCAGATATTATAATTGTTATTTATTGACATATAAAAAATATCAAAATGAGAAATATATTAACTCTTTACCTTTAAAAAAATTTTTAATTTTTATTTTGTTTGTTATAGATAAAAAACTTTCTATTACTATAAATGAGATGTGGGAATTAGGATTCAGAGGGATATTATGTTCATAATTATCGAAATCCTTGTAAAACAATTTACTATTACTTTTTTGAGATAAAATTTTCTTTTAAAGTTATCAGATTAATGATAATTGCCAAAGACATTAACAGTAAGGTTTTATCATGGAAAATTGAAAAAAAAAAAAAAAAAATCTAATTTCTCTCTGTGCTCTAAAGCATTAAGTTTCATGATAAACACAAGGAATCAAGAAAGGATTCCTAATTAAATAAACATTTCAAGGATTCATAATATTTATAAGAAATCTGTGAAAGTAAACTATGTTACTCTGAAAGAAAAACACAAAAACCCAAAAAACTTTCAGATAATTATATTTGATCAAAATGAAAGACAGTTGAATGAGTTTATAATGTTAACAAATTAAAGGTAATTAAATTAAATTCAAGGAATGAATTTTCTGCAGTTTATATAAGAATTAGTTTGAAAAAAAATTAAGTGACAGTATAAATTTTTAAAATTCACAAAACCAAGTTGATTTATAACAAGTATATGGTATTTATGTTTATATATTGTCTCAGGAGTTACAGTTTAACATAATCAATAATTTGTATTATTTTTATTCATTTATATTGTTTTTGTTTCAATACCCTGTTATTTAATATTTGTTCTGTACAAATTCTTTTATATAAGTATGTTATTATTTTGAAAAATTAAAAAAAAAAATATATATATATAAGGTACTCACCATTTATCATTAAAATAATTTTAAATTGATAGAATTTAACTCCAAATATGATTCTATTATTTATATGAGTAATTTTCTCCTTATCTTAGTCAACCTAAAGTTGAGAAAAACATTTTTCTAATGGTTTATGGCTTTCTCTGAAGTAGCCCTCTCTGAAATGAACATAAACCATAAATGATCAATAGCTTAACAACAAATTTAATTTTTGGAGGTAAATTTGTTAACCGTGAAGTTTTATGAAGAGAGGATTATCAGGAGTTCGGTCTTGATAGTTGAAGAATTAAAAATTAATTTGTAACCAAAAAAGTTTTTATTTTAGCCAATGTTTTGCCCTGAATTTCAGGTCTCTACCAAAGCTGAATATGCAAAAGAAACATATAAGAATAATATAGAAACATCTCTATATGTCCATAATCTAACAAAGAATAAATAAATGAAAATTTAAAATCGACTAAACAAAATGCATGAAAACTGGATAATGAACATATTGGAGAGAAAATAAATATATTATTTATAATATTCTGAGAGTAACATACCAAATAGGGTGATGGGGAGAGAGACTCGTGCTCAACAGTGTATGCATCATGACTGATCTGTTTTTTAAAAATGCTTTGAGGTGGTCTTATGGTGAATTTTGTTTTAAGATGTGAAAAATATTACTGTATGAGGAAGAAATATAGACTTTGTCTGTTTTGTCATTGATGGAGTTCCGTTCTAAATGTATGTGAATAGACTAAGCTAAAAGTCATTTCTAAGGTTAGGTTCATTCGCAAGAAGTGTGAATTTGTTTAAGCCGAAAGTATTTTTTATCAGTAGTAGAGTGTTTTGAAAGAGAAATAGTGATTTCTCCTGATAATGAAGAGAATGAAAGTCAATAAAATTAAGGTTTCTTACAGAATCTTCAATGTATAAAATTGACAATTATAAATAAAAAAACTATTTTATCTTAAATACTCTTTTCGTGTTTACTATGTAGTAAAGTAACTTTTTGCCTTCGACTTTCCTGACTGATAATGGGTTATTCCGTAATTCATAATTGTTTTTTAAGATTAACTGCATTATAAGTATTCTATACTTCATAATATATAAATAATTATTTGTATGT
>KZ806867.1:559457-590986 GCA_000696205.2 Oncopeltus fasciatus
CTAAATAAATACGTGTTGTTTTGTGTACTTTCATATATATATATATATATTTACTTTTATATAACTTTCGGACGTCAAAATGAGGTCACACAAAAGGTTATCTAGCTCTCTCTTTTATCAATAGCAGCACTATTTATACACAATAAAAAATCGCTAACTTAACCACACCAAAACCATTACAGTAAATAAATGTGTGATGTTAAGTAATAGTTTGAAAGGTTAAACCAAATATAATTAATAGGAAATAAAATGCATTTTAATATTAGATATAAGAATAAGAGTAAATATGTTTGTATGCCTCGAAAATCAAAACATTGTAAATTAAGTAATTGCAGGAATTATATTAGATTCTAAATATATATTGGTAGTAATTCTTGATTTACGTAATCACATATTCAGGTAAATCATTTTTACTTAGTAATTATCACATGATTTGTGAGGTTTAGAATAGTCACAGCATTGTAAGTGCCTAAATATTAAAATATACAATGAAGTAAACTGCTGTTTTAATATAGAATGTTCTCTTCCAGCATTGCATTTTAAAATATAAATTAATACATTAATATATCTAAACTTGTTCTACAATAAAGTTACATTTCATCAAACATATAAAATTAACATATTTAGTAATTAATATTTGGAAAAAGATTTTACCTTTTAACTACAAATAAAAAATTTAAATTTACTGTTTAATAAAACCTCAATTTTATATATATTATGTGTGTGTGTGTGTGTATATATATATATAAATGTATATATNNNNACATACACACATAATATATATTGAGATTTTATTAAACAGTAAATTTAAAATTTTTATTAGTAGTTAAGTGGTAAAATCTTTTTCTAAATATTAATTGCTATATATATTTTTTTTTTCTTTCTTCAAAACCCTCACAAATTTACCAAAACCAGGTACTTGGCCTAGTAACTAAAGCAGATGCTTATTCTGTCCAAGTATAAAACTGGCAACAAGTTCTCCAGTGCCAACACCCACTTAACACATAAGATCCAATCCTCATCAACATTCACATCCAAATACCTGCTTCAATGCAAATTTTATCCTGATTTTTACGTAGGAAAATGTACTACACTCCTAAATCTAAGAATTAATAATCGCAGAGCATCCTGTTCAGAACCACAGTTCCCATAGCAAAGCAAGGCATGCTCAGAGTCATTAAATGAGTTTCTTTTATTTTTATATTTTCTTATTGTACTATATTCCTCTCTTTTATCTATCCTAACCTATCTCATTTCTCTTCTTATTGCACTGCCACATTTATTATAAATTAAAATATTTCTTAATACATCATATATATACTGTCTGCATCAATGTCTTTGCCCTTTTTCCACTTGTCATCTAATCGGGTCACTCACACCAAAAAATAAATAATAAATAAAAATAGAAGAACCAGAAAAATCTGAAAGGACTTATACTAGCATAGTATACTAGATTCATTTAAGTCTTTAAAATACTAATTGTATTAATTAAAGGTTTTGGGGAAATTATTAAATTTGTATTTTGATTTACCAATACTTTTTGTGTTAACACACTTTAATCTACAACTGTAAATATATTACTCTTATACTTAACTTATATATCTACATGTATTCTGTGAAACCACTCAAAATTTTTCAAATTAATTAATTAAGTATACTCTGAACAAACATCCTTAATATCAATCTATTTAAGCTGGAGAAATTAGTCAGGGTTCTGCCAAGATCAGAAAAATAAAATACTCCAAAATTGTTGGGTAATTATTTTATTATTGCCGACATTTTGACTGAACTTATAAGTCGTCATCATCAGGGTGATAGTGATGTCTGGAGAGAGATCTCCCATGGAAGTTTATGGTCACATCTCAGAGTGCAGAGCTAAACCCCAGTTGAGATGTGGCCATAAACCTGAGATCCCGTTTAGCTCTGCACTCTGAGATGTGACCATGAACAATCTTTGGAGATATCTCCAGACATCACCCATAACATAAATGAATATGACTTAGACAAATACAAATAAATTAATAAAAAATAATTATGGCTATTGCGCTTACCCTTGAATATATATTTTTTGATTGGGAAATAATTTAATCTTAGGAATTAATATAATAATAANAAAGACTTATAACAACAAAAGTATAAAGTAGTAATACATCCAGAGTGTTTCACATTCTAGTATTAATTTAGTGGTGATGTAAAGGATAAAAAATTTTAACCTCTAAATTATTGGAAATACTTATTAAAAAGTTACAACTTCCTTTTTCATGAGAAATTAAAAATATTTAGCAGATGTAATCAATTTAAAAATGGGCAAAAATGAATCATCTCTTGTTTAGTATCTTGAAAAGAAAATAGAAGATTAAAGAAAAATATATGAAGGATTTTTCCAAGGGTAAGATAAATTTGACTTGAGTTTACTCAACACAAGAGCAATGTGAATATGTTTTTTTTTCTGTTAAGTGTAGCCCAATTATGCATGCTTATTTTCAATGATTATTTAAGTCATAATAACTAACAAATAATGAATTCTTAGCATATGGATAGGGATAAAAGACAGGTGAACTCATTATATTGTATAATTTACTGTAAAAAAATATAACATTTAAGACAGTTTCTTCTTAAATCCTGTATGGGTTACATGAACAATAAAAAATAAAAATTTTAACTAAAAAAAATAAGTAAAAATTTAAAAATCTGCTCTTTTAAATTTTATCAAACCAATTAATTTTAGGAATATCTATTGATTAATATAGACCAAGTGAAATAGGTCATAAATGTGCCTCATACAAAATTAAATATTTTCCCCTTAATAAAAAACAGAATACATAGATGACATTTTAAAGGAAAGAATGTCACTAAATTGCCTTCCAAATTTGATTATTTATGGCACTGAAGTAGGTGAAAGAGGATATCTTCGATTGCACTGGTTGAATAAAGTGCAAAATACTTCCTTGGAATGAAGTGGTGTGTTATACGTGAAGCCTGGATTTTAGGACCTTAAAATATGTATTCTTTATATTTATTTTGTTAAGGATCCAATTTGAAGATAAGATCTTTTACAATTTAAAATTTGTCACGTTGGAAAGAAAAAAAAAAGTAAAATGATTGAATTGACTTCGAATTTTTAAATTTACTGAAACCAAACAAAACAAATCCAAGTTCATAACTCATCTACCAGCTATATTTTCTCTTGAGTCTCCAACCCTCCAATGTCAGTTGTAATACTCAGACTCCAAAAAGAAATAAACCTTATACATAATCAATTCTGGAAATGCTTATTAATTTAAAAATAAGCTGTACTTTTTTAGCAAAAGGTGGCACAAGATCCTGTATTTTTGTATTTAGTTCAACTAATAAATACTATTTGTAAATCAAAATAATTTTAAAATACAAGAAGTATTATAAATATTGTATTTGTTGTGGTATTTAATCCCACATTAATTTTATACAATAAATGCAAGGGAATAGAATAAGAAAATACTGTCTTAGCTAGGACTCGAACCTGGTTCTCCTGCTTGCCGGGCTGGCATTTACACCACCGAGACTAGCCAGATAACTTATTAAATTCCTTGCACTCTACTGGGAGTCTTAACTCCTTTGAGCATAAGACAATATATTTGTCTTTCTCGGGGGTTTAGACTCCCAGTAGAGTGTGGGAATTTATTAATGTTATCTGGCTAGTCTCGGTGGTGTAAATGGTAATGTGCCAGCCCGGCAAGCAGGAGATCCAGGTCCGAGTCCTGGCTGAGACAGTAAGATTTATTTATTTCCATTACATTTATTGTATTTTATTTATGGTTTTTAATATTTTTCTTCATTACAACACATTAAATAAGCCGCTGTAATAATATAGCACACCAATCAACTTATTATACGGATTTTTATCTATTCTTTAACCATCTAATATTTATTTCCAACATTGAGTCGAGCCAATAATCTAACTAAAATTTCATCATACAAACCTCTGATTTTTAGCTTCCAATGAAAATTCGGAATAAGGTGAAATTAGCATTTTAAGCAGCACTATTTTAAACTTATCAAATATTTCATTACATAAGTGTTACACTGTGTTTCAAAAACAGCTAATAAAACCCTATACTAATTAATTAGGATGACAGCTCTGCATAGAAGAAGCCTGAAGTCTTGATTGTTTAAGGCAAAAGGTTCTCCGATGGTAGTGAAATAATGTATAAACCATCAGATTGTTAGTTGGTTTATTTAGATTTAGATTTTATTAGATTTTATAAAACTATATTGGCTTATGAATTACATTAGCTACATGAGATACCCCCGAATTTGAAAATTCTCTTTATTTTTTCATTGAAAACAGAAAAATGTTTTGAAGCTTTAAGAAATATACAAAAATCGAATAAAAGAAAATAAGATTTTCATATATTTGATAAAAGTATACAATCTTAATGCAACCCCTTTGGGCCAATGGCAAGTTAGACTGATTTTCTGTTTATATATATTTCATGTAGCACTAGGAATTAAATTACAGCAATAATTTGTAATGAGGATATAAGTAAGGTTGAATGCACAATCATTATTAAATTATCTTTGCTACTGAAGAACAAATTGATAATTCGAAGTATGTGTGTGTAAATATATATCATAGATATGTCCACCATTACCTTCCAGTGGGAGTTGACATCAAGTAGTTAACCTTAAGGTGTTTTTTTTTTTTTTTTTTTTTTTGTATAAAGCTTGATTTAAATTGATAATTTTTTACCGGTAGCTTTCTGTCTTAACAGTTCTCCCTGGTTTCAGCAGCTCATAGTAGATCACACCCTTCTGATCAAACCATACACAGAATTATCTTTTGCTGTTTTTGGCATCAAAATCTATGGATTTAAACTTATTAAATAATAAGTAACTTTTGTCTGGCTGTACAAATAGACAGACGAGTCTGAAGACATATGGTTGCTTTGCTCGAATTGAGCTTTTTAATAAACCGTAGCGTTTGTGTACCACAGATCAATGTCCCAGGATCACAATCTTGGGTAACGCGCACTCTAGGGAGTAATAGCGGCTACTACCTGTAGGTATCAAAATCTAGTGCCTTAACATTACAATATAACAATGCTATATCGGGCCCAAAGCATGATGGATTTGGCAATATGGGTTGGAAATTATTCTCATAATCTCCATGCAAGTAGTGGCTACTAGAACTCCAAGCCTTCAAGAAGATCCTTAAAATCTAGCTATCTTCTTTATACCTCTAAAGCAATATCAGCTCGCCTATGAGAGACTCTCTTCACTTCTCACTGACAAAGGGCGAGAGATCACCGAAAATTTAACTTGTGATTGTTTCTCTTTGTGTGTGCACTGCACTCTATATCCCACCTGTTCTTGATTACTATACATCACAGCCGCGAGTATTTCATTTTGTATATATATATATATATACTTGAATATATATTTTTTGATTGGNTTTCAGAATCTATTTAAAGACTTATAACAACAAAAGTATAAAGTAGTAATACATCCAGAGTGTTTCACATTCTAGTATTAATTTAGTGGTGATGTAAAGGATAAAAAATTTTAACCTCTAAATTATTGGAAATACTTATTAAAAAGTTACAACTTCCTTTTTCATGAGAAATTAAAAATATTTAGCAGATGTAATCAATTTAAAAATGGGCAAAAATGAATCATCTCTTGTTTAGTATCTTGAAAAGAAAATAGAAGATTAAAGAAAAATATATGAAGGATTTTTCCAAGGGTAAGATAAATTTGACTTGAGTTTACTCAACACAAGAGCAATGTGAATATGTTTTTTTTTCTGTTAAGTGTAGCCCAATTATGCATGCTTATTTTCAATGATTATTTAAGTCATAATAACTAACAAATAATGAATTCTTAGCATATGGATAGGGATAAAAGACAGGTGAACTCATTATATTGTATAATTTACTGTAAAAAAATATAACATTTAAGACAGTTTCTTCTTAAATCCTGTATGGGTTACATGAACAATAAAAAATAAAAACTACAATAACAGATATTTATATTTAAATGAATTAAACAAAAATTTAAATAAATATAAATATAAAAATAAATTACAATTTTAAGATATATGAATATATGTATTTACTTCATAAAACTGGATAAAAAAAACATAAAAAATTATTATGATAACCAATTAATTAATCTTCAAAATGAAAGTGACAGTACTCAAAACAAAATCACATGTAAGGGACTAATAATAAAAAGGAGTATCGGGAATGATACTTGATTATACAACCACTCCACTTCTATTTAGGCCAGCCTATTGTCAATCACACATTGACTAATGCAATATCATTCAGACTGTTGCCAAAAATCATATTTTTGAACAATAGTTGATAGTCCCAGTAATGTTATGTTTTCTCCCCAAAAACCATCACCAAACTTTACTTTAGAGAGTAAAGTTTTCATGAGGTATAGATAGCCATTCAATTAATTTGAAAATAGTTTATCGAGCTTTGACCAGCAGCTGGTAATTGCCAGGTTACTGAATGATTAAAGAAGGCTGTTTCCTTTCCTATACTAATTTTATTTCCCAGTAGTAGCTTGACAAGAGTAGGGCTAGAATTGACAGTACCTGTATGGGTGAGCAGAACAAATGTCATGAGCTACACATGCACATCAATCTAAAATTATCTTTTCAATACAAGAAAAAAACTTTTGAGCAAGTATTGAAATTTCAGTTGGATATATTTAAAGACTTTATTTCATTGTATTTAATCTATTCTCACTACAAAAACACACATCTAAACCAATGACCACCTTGTACCTGTTTCAAAACAGATGGATTCAACCATATTTTAAAACAAAATTCTAGAGTTATACAAGCTTGTCATGGCAGGTCTGGAAAACGTACAAGAGGCCTTTACAGTTCAGTTGATTTTACTCGATGTAGCTGCAGCATATTGATTCTAATTAGAAGAGCATAGACAACGGATTTTCACAGACAACAGATTTAACATGTACTGTTACGCATAGAGATACTCAACTGGCCATAAAGACGTCATTAGACAGCGTCACTGATGAACTCACTGTGCAAGGTGCTCCAATGCCCATCCACTGTATTATGTATGTATGAAACACTCCACTTATATTTAGGTCAGTCAATTGTCAATCCCATCTTGACTAAGGCTGTGAGAACTGCTAATGGTAATATCAAGCAACCTGTTCACAAAATAGCACCACTTTCCCCAATAAATGAAAGGCACTCAATGCCCAGAAAAGTGGAACAGTAAAATCCAACTATTTTTGGTAGATGGAATGTTGAAGTAATCTTCAGATTACCAAGCTTTAATTATCTTTTTTTTATCATTTTAATTCTTAATAAAAAAAATTGAACCAACCCTATTAGAAAAAAATATTTTTAGTATTTGAGGTGGGTCTGGAAACCATCTTAAGACGATTGTGGAGTCAGGAAAGAGAAAAACATTATATTATTTGAGAAACAAAATCCTTCAGGTCATCGGAAATGCTTTGCTAATACCCACGACCACCACCACCATCATAATATCATTCGATTTTTTTTTTCTCATTGCAGCATAAGCACACAATAATAATATAGAAACCATTGTACCTCAGGAACTGTTTACAGTGTAGAATAAATTGTTGGAGTTACATAAGCACGTTGTGTCAGGAATGGCATACGCCCAAGAAGCTTTCACAGTGAAAATGATAGTTTTCGACATGGCTGTTTCCTATCGATCTGCACTTGAGGCATACAAACAACGACTTCTCTCAGACTTAACTAGGACTACTCCTCATAGAGATACCTTAATGGATGTCAAAATATATTTGGACAACCTGTCTGATGAACTAGCATACAGGTGTGCCAATGCCCACCCATTGTATTTAAAACTAGAGAAGTAGCGGCTGTGCTAGAACACAAGGGACTAGATATTCTGTCTGTCATAGAATCTGAACCCATCTAATTGGTCAACGCTTCGCCCACCTCTATAACTTCCTTGTTTTCTTGCAGGCATTCTACTATAGTTTTTTTTTTTTTTTTTTTTTACAGTTGATCTTGTTCTCTCTGGATTATGAATTGTGAAGTAGATTCCATGGAACTGTTGAAAAATTTAGAAGAGTTGCAATTGGGGTTGCAAGTGTGAGTGAATTAATTTTACAATCGGGTAAATTCAAAATAGCTTCCAGAGCTATTTCTGCTATTTTCTGTGTTTATAAAATCTGGGCTCTTCCACCACAATTCCCAATCGGCTAGGCTACTGGCACCCATACCTCTTGATGTCACATCTTTGATGTCAGTAGTGTGATACCTTGTGGCTTATTCTTTTCCCAAGATCCCCTTAGTTGGCACATCAAAAGGCATGAAAACATTCAGTATTTCAGTAATATTATGTAAGGCCTACTCAATCATCATTTTAGGGAGAATTAGGGTTATCAAGCAGTATCTATTACTTCACACTTTAACTTTATATTTACAACTTTGGCACAGCTTTAATTACAGTTTCTAAAATCCTATTATTTTCATCAAGATTCCTATAGTTTAAACAAAAGGTGAACAAAAACTCAAGAAATATGGACTAAAAAACCTTATAACCAGGGGAACACCAGCCAGATAATTTTAGATTAAAAAATTTAATTAAAACATTTTATATGTGAGTAATTACATATTTTTAAATACAGTTTACAATTCAGTGTTGTTTTTTTAAAATGGTTACTCACAAGTTATTTATTAACTGATGTGAAGTCATCTGCCAATATTAAGAAAATATTACAACAGCAAGAGAAGCTTTGTTTTTATTCCCAAAACATGCAAGGTAGAGTAAGAACCTGAGGAATAGAAAACAAATTCAGTTTATTTTTTTATTATTAATACATCTTTATTTATTATAGTCTGTTTGATGACATTATATATATATATAGTAAAAATAAATGTAAAAAATTAAAAATAACAAAATGAAAGGAGAAGGGGCCCATCGACCCCACTCCTATTACTTTATTAGATAAATATTAAGGGAAATTTTACTCAATGATTTATTACAACCATAAATATATAGTTAGCACAGAATAAAAAACATGATTTAAATCAAAGGATGTATAATAAAAAAATGACTGTTTTATCAAATTCAAGATTTCAAAGGACTGTAAATTCTATTTAATACTTAGCAATACTTAATAATCCCTTTAGATCATTGACTTCTCCAAAAAAAAAAAAAACTCATCAGTTTTGTTATTTGTTTCAAAGAAGAATAGTAATCTCATAATTTTAAGGCATTACTAGAAAAAAATTTCACAGATGCAGAAGCAACTCGTGAAATTATAAAATAAGAAGGGGAAGCATCCTTGACCAATGCCCTGAGTAGCATTTAATTGAAAAATATAGCGATGGAGAAAGGAGGGCTCCAAGCGACCATTAATAGATATTGATGAGGTTCTCCCTAACTAAACCCCTCTCCCAAAATAATGACCTCACATTCAGTCTCTCATTAGTGAAATAAAGACTAAAATTCAGGATTTAAAAAAATAAAGAGATAAATAATAGAGAATTAATGTTCTTAATGGAAAATGAACTACTGATAAGTTATGACTTACTAGTCACTAGAAGCTTCTTCAGGAAGAGGCATCTCTTCGTCTTCCTCCTCATTGTCCTTGAAAACAGTTCGCTTTCCCTGTTTTATTGCATTAAGATCAAACATTCCACTTCTGACAAATCGCTTAGCAGCAGCAGTATCTAATTTTGGTGCTTTCTTTCTCTCCTTTATATTGTGATACATAGTCATATACTCCTGCACCCTAAAACCACAAAAAAAAAAAATATACTAACAAGAATTATCTGACAAGCAGTGTATTATATTTGTGATGACAGTTAATCATGAAATAATATAATCTTATATTTTTAAAATACCTTTGTACTTCTTCTTTTACAGGGTTATTGGATGGATCTTCTCCAAGTGCTCTACTATACATCCAATATAGAGAGGTAAGACTATAAGATAAAAATATATCGTACTTTACTTTGTCTTCTAAACTCAATTCTGAGTAAATATCACGCTCAAAAAAAGGCTGCAACACATTTTCTAAAGCAGTGATTTGTTTATCAAAGTATTTTAACTTTTTGACAACATCTTTTTCATTGGCTTCATTGAGTTGTTCATACAGCTTAGTTCTATCTTGTTCCATGATTGAACAAAAGTAAATGTAAATTACAAGAAACTAACAGCTAAACACAAAAAGTTTACTTGCTATCTAAATACAATTTGAAAATTTAAAGCACCCCGAGAAAAAACAAGAAAAACATGGATCAGTACTCAATAGCACTACACACAGTACTTCATAACACGTGAATTAGAAGGAGGTTATAGCTACTAGTAGAGGTTACCAAATTCACGGATCTGGTACGACATAACCAAAGAAGCCCTTTAAGGCAATTGTAACATTTGTGACATCAATCACGTAACAGTTATATCCTACCAAGCTCATCTTCTCTCGTCATCACGAATAAAATATTTCCACCCATCCTTAAATATTATCAGGAAAAAAGTACATTTATAGACTGCATTAGGGTTTTTAATGTCACAAGTAACCATATAAGTAATTTGTAAACCCCATTTAAAAATAAAATTGAGAATTATAATATACTTATACTACTATACTCAAACTTTCAATAAGGTCAGACATCTCAAAATTTAATTCAATATGTTCTGGAGCGAAGCCTATTTTACTTTGGAGTAGATTTTTTTTTGTTCATAGGGTTCGGTGGAAAGAATAGTAATTTTTTCAAAGTTAAATGTGTGCCATGGATTTCGTGAAGGCAGTTATTATTTTTATTTTTTGTTAATGTCATTTTTGTGGTTGTTAATTCTAGGGGAAAGAGGGTTTTTGGTTTGGCCAATGCTCTAACCATGGCAAATAGAACTGGAACAAGGAATTCTGTTGGAAGGAATTGGTTCTGTTAGGCAGGAGGATGGAGTCTTTTAGGTGAGTATAAACAAATTTAAGATTATTAGTAGAAAAAACAAGCTTCAGGTTCGGGAAAGTTTTACTATAGGATTTCTTAATTTCTTCCAAAAGTTTTGGCATGTAAGGGAGGGAACGGAAAGTAATTTCCGTCAAACTCTCCATTTGAACGAGTATTTCTTTTAACTTTCAAGACCAATCGTCCAATTCTCAAAGCCACAACCAATAGGACCAATAAAAAACATAAACTATTAGAAATTACATTTTGACAAATAATTATAAAATTACATTAAAATGAGTGTGTATATTAAATTTCATAAAATATTTAAAATAACCAATAATATNGGCTGAAGAAGAGGTTAAAGATTTTTACTTTACTTAAATAAATATATTTATTTTATATAAAGGCTCCAAGTTAAAGAAAGAGCAAAATTCACTTTCAGAATCCCTCCCACTTCGCAGTCAACCTGCTACTGGTAGATAGGTCTGAGAGAGGACCAAGTTTATTAGGGCTAAGTGTATTCGCATCTTCCGATAGTTTTTATTTTTTTGTTTTTTAAAATTTTATTTCAATAGTCTTCAGGACATTGGGAAGTCTTCTTGTTCAATGTGTATCCAAAAAAAAATTTTCCTACCGATAACAAGTCATATTTACTATTTCCTCATTTAAAATTATCTAAGGGGCGCCAGGCTAGCTCTGGGGATCCGTACGGGTCTCGCAACCCTGACGCCGCGGGTTTAAATCCCGCCCAGGTCAATCTTTTATTTATAATATAGAAGCTTGTCCTGAGCCATGGGTGTTTAAAATAGGGTGGCAACCTGTAGATAGCCCCTNTATATATATATATATATATATATATATATATATATATATATATATATATATATATATATATATATATATATATATATATATATATATATATATATATATATATATATATATATATATATATATATATATATATATATATATATATATATATATATATATATATATATATATATATATATATATATATATATATATATATATATATATATATATATATATATATATATATATATATATATATATATATATATATATATATATATATATATATATATATATATATATATATATATATATATATATATATATATATATATATATATATATATATATATATATATATATATATATATATATATATATATATATATATATATATATATATATATATATATATATATATATATATATATATATATATATATATATATATATATATATATATATATATATATATATATATATATATATATATATATATATATATATATATATATATATATATATATATATATATATATATATATATATATATATATATATATATATATATATATATATATATATATATATATATATATATATATATATATATATATATATATATATATATATATATATATAACAGTAATATACTACAGTTGTAGATTAGTGTTTTTCGGAGGATGGGGATAGTACTGTTAAACTCATGTCGCGAAATCGGCTCCGACCAATATTGGTCAGTGAATCTCAGTGTCTACAATCAGAACCACATCGTATGCAACCAGTACCTCGAAGGATCCTCAAAATGGGGAATTAACTTTTTTTGGCCGAAGCTCAAGGTTAGTGACATTATTTACTGCCGGCAAACTAAAAAGCATTGAACTCAACTAATTGACCATCGACTGAAGGATTCATTACTTCTTTAGGGATCCCCTTTAACTGGAATCCTTTAATCTTGAATAAGTAGCTGAAATGGGCTCCAACCGTCTCAAGAGCGCCCTGAAAATTCTCTCATCAGTCACCGGTCAACCCCAGTCAGCAGAACTCACCTTAAACCTGTAATGGTTGAAATTAGCTACCTTTGTCGGACAGGTCTTAAATCAGCAGTGCTTGCGTTGGGAGTTCAACACTAATCCCTAAGACTTGGTAAGCAACCTGCTTCTATTTTTCTTCTTTTTTTTTTTTTAACTGACTGAAATACACTCTAATTTCCTTTGTAAACGTATTTAAAAAAATTACTTACGCGAGTGCATCATTTTAAGATACTTGTAATAAATCGGTTGACTTTTGTGAAGCATGCAACATAATAGGTGGCAAATGTAATTTTAAAACTTTTTAAAACTTACATTATGGAAGATTGTATAGTTTAATCAACTCTTCCCGAGCCACTCTTTGTTCCAGATTTTTAAAATCAGCATTAGTGTACTACGTATTACGCACATCTCTTGTCTTGTAAGAACAAATTAGTCATTTAAGGTTTTTTTATGGTCATCTTTGAAGTGGTAAATCAGCTGCTTAAGTAACTCCTGCATGACGAATTTCTGTATTTGTGTTTCTTAGTCAAAGATATTGAGCCCATACCACAGAATATATTGTAGCAGCATAATATGTTAATCTCACGTCACAGGTTCTTAAATAATACGAAAATAATAAATAGAAGTTTTGAATTGTCAACTTGTTCTGAAGAGAAAACACCAGTGAAGACTTACAAGTCCACTTATATTAACAAAGTCATGGAAATGTGAAGTTAGGGACAGGACGTCCTCTCTCATCTTCATGATAGCCCTGAAGATGGCTTACAATGTAAGCCGAAACGTTGGCAGATAATCCTTCATTAAAAAAATACATTTTTTAAATTTGTGTTTTTTTGGATCTACCTCGACCGAACCCCAACTAAAATCATCTTAGAACACTTATATTAACTCTCATACCTTATATTCTCCGTCTTCCTTGGTTTCTGTCACAGAAACCAAGGAAGACGGAGAATTTAAGGTATGAGAGTTCTATATTCATTGGTGGTAGAAATAATAATAACCCTTTAGATTATTTACTTATATTAACTTTTGAAAAGTCAGCAAGCGAATCAAAACAGCTCCTAGGCTACATGATCAAAATACTGTAAAATGTTTCAATTTTTATTGCTTTGGACACCAATCGAAAAATAGCTTAATTAAAATAAGTGGGGAAATATGGACAGAGTTCTAATGATGGGATGTGTATTTCAAAGCATAATACTATGTATAATTAATAGTTTTCTAATTATTATAAAGCGAAGGCTAACCAAACAAAAATTTTCATTGTTATGGCAACAAATTGAAAACATATCACAAATATCCGTATTTCGAACAAAATATGAATTATTGTGGAAAGTAGGTAATACTTAAGTTTTGTTATAATTATTTGTTCTAACATGAAAATTGTAAAACTTTCTTTGTGACATCTTAGTCTTAAGATTAGTGGTTGCTAAATTCATTTACACATACAAATTAATTTAAAATGATTAAAAAAATGAGTTCATAGGTCTTAAATATTAATTAGGGCGTTCAATGTGAGCAAAAAAATTATTTGGATAATTTTTTTAGTTTCCTGACATGCATAGTTTAGTTAAAAATAAGAAAGTGTATTTAAATAAGGAAAGCCCCAAGGTTGGAAAGACAATATAGATATAAGAGGATATAAGACAGCAATAGAAAGAGTAGTTGAATTGTGAAGTACATTTACGATGGAGAGACTAGGGTGAGTGAAGAAGGGATGAGGTACAACAATAAGTATTAAGATATAATAATATACATGAAAGGAAACGATTATATATCATACAGAGGGGTGTGTGGATACTCTTTTAGCTAATACGGCGAATCATCGAGTAGCATCATATCGAGGCAGATGGTTAACAAATATAACTTTTCAAAATGCCGATTAGTGTTATATAAACTAAAACGCAAATATGTGAATTTAATTTATAAATCACTTTATGAGGTTATACTCTAATTCATCTTCTATGACAGTCAGGACTTGCTGGTAAACCTTCTTTTTTGGTAGTTCGGAGTCAATTGTCCGCAGGATGCCTCTTGCTTTGAGACACTCAAGGAGTGGCCCAGTCTGTTCGCAGTAGACTCGGGTCCTAGTCGTGATTGTGTTCGGTCGGTCATCCGCCCTGGAGTCCGCCCTCGCATTCACTCGTGCAGCTCTGATTGCGTCGCGACATTCCAGCAAGAAGGCAAGGTCCAGCGTCCTGCAGTTGCGTTCGAAGCAGGCCAAGCTCTCCAGCTCGCGAGGGAAGCCGTCCAAGAGGACGAGACCGGCCGGAGACTTGACCACTTCGGCCAAGACGAGGGAGCAGGCGAGGCCTGTCGGTACCAGGGTGCCCGCGGCGAGGTGCACTGCCACTTCGGGATTGCCCCGAGCGGCGGCCTCCCTCAGGAGTTCTCCCGCCGAGATGTGACACATTCCCGTCCGAGACAGTTCCCTGCAAACTGTGGTCTTGCCCGCTCCTGGGCCACCCAATACTGACACTACCCGCTTCCCGCTGCCTGTTGTCATCTCTTTAAAGAGCAATCGGCTGGCCTTCAGGTTTTTCCGCACTGGTGGAGCAAATTGTCTACTGTTACACTTCAATGAACATATGGAACTCTTCAACAAGTATAACATACAAAGAATCATATATAATACTGCCCTAGCAATCAAAAGTTTAAAAATGCCTCCATAGAAATGTTTAGTTTAACAAATATGCATTATTTAAACAAATTGATAGCTTACATTACTTGTATCTATAATTGGACTAAGATGTTTGAAAACGCACTTTCCCCCATCCCAGTCTGGAACAGGTGTCTTCTCTTCTTTGCAGGCTCATGTAATTTTTCTTAAAATTCCTTTAAAATTCTTCTTCAGTCACGAAGTCCTCTAATACTTTATACCTACATGTCTAGAGTTTAAGATATTCAATTTCCTCATCTATTTAATATGCAACTTTCTTTGGACAACTTCGCACAAATCATAACCTTTGCTTTTTATTCAAGTTAGATCCATGTTTCTCAAATTTTCCACAATTTAATGATTTCAAAACAGCTGACAATAAATAGAAGTCAAAATAATGAGTATCAGAAACCAATTTTTTTTCGATGGAGTGGGGGTAATGTTCAATTTAAAGGAACAAAAATGTATTTATTATAAAGCTCAACAAAAATTTGTTTATTGAAAAAAAAGAATAATTTTTGGAGTTACACAGCGAAATTGAACAATTAGGTGAGACAGTTTACCTGAACTCTAAATTTTAACTCAACGATCTAAAATAAGTTGTTCTTATAAGACGACTTTAGTATGCTGCTTTTATAGGCATATTAGGAAAGGGTGTGATTGGCGAAAAAAGCAAAATCGGATAACTACGAGTAGGGGTTTACCCTCAAAGGTAGGGTTCCACTCTAAACATTGCCGTTATATGTCAAATGCCTTGTTTTCGGAGTGTGTGCCTTACCCATCTCCATCTCATGCGCTTAATGACTGGTCTATGTGTTCTTGTCCAGCTCGTGTACATAAGTCTTTGCATATAGGCTGTTTCAGCCCTCCTTGTTTGAAGAATAAACCGCAGACACCAGTTTATAGAAGTCTGCATAGGTTGGAGGTTCCTTGGTCGTCGAGTATTTTGCTGGAGAAATTATTCAGGGTAATTACCCAACAATTTTGGAGTATTTTATTTTTCTGATCCTGGCCGAAACGACTAATTTCTCCTGAACAACTCTGGGGTTCTAGCTTGGGTCCCTCTTCTTTTACCTTCAGACAGCCCAAAGTCAAACATTGGATATGAAGGAACTAGAGGCATGGCTACTCGCACTAGAAAAATGTATGTTGCGTTGATAGAGACAAAAGGATTGCATCCATAGTAAGGACATGAGGCAAGGGGCAGGGATGAGGTCAGCTGTGACCTTTACGAGAAATATAATTGTTTTAGTCGGGAGAAGCAATTACAAGATGGATGGGCAAAACGTTCGACTGAATGGATTCTATATGAAATGAAAAGGAGACGACGAAGACAGATCAAGAAGTGGTCTGACTGTTATAAGGAGATAGCAGGGGACACTTTGATGAGGATAGCCAGGGGAGAAAGCATTGACACGAAATCAGACAAGAATTTGAGGACTCCAGGGCCGAGTAGGAACAGGTCATTCAGGGTAGTGTTACCAATACTGCCATTAAGGAAGTCCTCAATATTTTTGAAGAGAGTTATAAATAAGATGAAGAGGAAATTAATAAATCATATAACTTGAAAATAGTGTATTTGAATGTATTATTTTTTTTTGGACAAATTTGTTATACATGGCCAAATATATTATTATCTTTTATTCATTATATCGCGTACAATAATTAACCTTCAGAGTTAATTCTTATAGTTTCCTTGTTTCTGCCTGAATTATCTATCAAGCTGGTTTCAAGGGGCACGATACTGGAACTATATTGTGATTGGACAGTTGACGAAGAAAAACAAAAACTTGGGAACATTGGTTGTGCACATTTATTGACCTTTAACCCCATATTTAATGTTTGAAATATGATGCTGGGCTAACAATAAAAGAACATAATTAAAAAATTTATTAACTTAATGTGACCTCCCTGATGTAAAATTTAGTTATAACTAATATATTGTTGTCAAATACTACCTCTTTGGTGTCACCAGTTGAGTGGTTTGATGAATATCTAAATATTATGCGGATTAGCGTTCTTCCCGCCTTCAGAGGGTTGAATTTAAATCTGTATTTCATTCTTTCCTGCCTCATTTATTACTTTTATTTTATCATAATAGTATTTAAAACCAGAGATCTAAGCGGTGCAGCAAAAATTACTGCGTGAGAAACATTCACCTGGGAGAGAGCTCTGTAATCTCTCTTCTATATTACTTAATATAATCTACTATTATATTATATATTATTATTATCTTAATGATTGGCAAGATGTTCTAAAATAACCCGTCCATTACAGGGGACCTACAAACAAGATTTCCTTTTCATTTATAGCAAAGGGTCTTTTTATTATATTTTTATTTATTTATAACGTAATTATAGAGTATTATTATTTTTTTTAATATATCGCGCATCAACAGCTGATGGTCATTAACGCTCGAGAGTATTATTATTTACAATAATTATTCAATAATTTTTTTCTTAATCAGGTATAATTGAGAGTGGTGGCCAAACTTAAAACCGACAATTAATAGTAAACCTGATATCTAGCTCCTTAGTTTCTATGAAAACGAAACATATCTATGTTCAGTCATGAACATGTAAACCAGTCAGTCGTCTCTACGACTCTCCCCTCAAGCCCTGAAGATGGCTTACAATGTAAAAGTCGGCAGATAATTAAAAATACACAATTTTTTAAATTGTATTTTTGGACAAACCTTGACCGAACTCCAATAAGAAAACATCTACTTACGAAACATTTCCATTTAGTACCCATAAATACGTGTTTTATAAATAAACCAGCTAGATTTGCTGTTCGCCTTAAAATCAAATTTTGTTGGAGGCTGTTTTGCAATGCCAATTATTTCTTAAGCCCATTGACTTCTTAGTCATAATATTAAATTAAATATCAATGATTTTTTTTATTAAGAAAAATTTAAAGCCATTTTATTCAAATTTTAAACGTATATTTAAGTACATAATTCTCGTAGTTGTTATGCAGTTCCTGAGAGACAAATACTTTTTAATATTTTTCAAAATTGCATTCATTTTCCTTATCTTAAAAACTGTGGAAGATAAGGAACACACACGCACACAAGGAGAGATAGAGTGAGAGAGTGAAAGAGGAAAAACGTGATACTTCGCAATCGCGCGTTCTTAGTAGCAGAATACTAAACAAAATATTTATTGCACACCTTTTAGGATTTTAGCGAATGTAGCCAAAGAGGTTGTTCCCATTACGGATTCGAAACATTTCTCGATATTTTCTCCCAACCTGCCCACTAGATAACAAATATTGAGAGTCCCTGTTATATGAATATCATTATATTGGTAAAAATAGCTGGACAATATCGCCAAAGGGTATATTTTCAACCACATGAAAATCTGACTAGGAGGGGATTGGTGATGGTCACTAAACATCTAAAGTTCATTATAAAAGGTTTTACGTATATTCGCCTTTTGTAAAAATATTATAGGTAATGAACGGTAGAAAATTATATTTTATATCTATTATATGTTATAATTTTTTCAAGACGACGAAGATATAGGTGATGATTGAAGGTAATATAGTTCTGCACCCTCACTCTCTTACCCCATAAAATTTTTTCAAAATGGAAATTAATATATCGGTTTTTAGTAGGTAATTTATAGAGCCTAAATGCAGACTATCGCTTCTAATTTTAAAAATAAGAGGCCCCAGTCTTTAAACTTAAGTTATTTATTATTTCTAAATATACTAATATGTAGATCACTTCTCGTTGACGAAAGGCGAGAGATCCCCGAAAATTTCACTCCTTGTGATATTTTCTTTTTTGTGTGTGCACTGCACTCTCTATCCGACCTGCTCTTGATTGCTACATATCGCAGCCCCGAGTGTTTATATATATATAAATTCTGTAATAGAAGTGGGAATATTGGCGAATTTCAACTTCATCTTTTGTTAAACCTTTTTATAGATAAGGTTATTTAACCTGCTAAATTTGCTATTTATCAAATTTGTTTTCATTTTTTTAAAATTTAGAAACCTAGATCGAGTACAATATCTATATGCATGCGTGTGTATATGTGTGTGTGTGTGTGTGTGTGTACAAGTATGTTACTAAGTAGTAAGTATATATATATATAGGGGAGAAAGCATTGACACGAAATCAGACAAGAATTTGAGGACTCCAGGGCCGAGTAGGAACAGGTCATTCAGGGTAGTGTTACCAATACTGCCATTAAGGAAGTCCTCAATATTTTTGAAGAGAGTTATAAATAAGATGAAGAGGAAATTAATANTATATATATATATATATATAAGTATTTATGTATGTGCGCGCGCGTTCGTATGAGAAAATTATTGCAAGTTAAACTTTAAATTTGAAATTAAATACAAAAGCCGGTATTGGAGCTCTATTTATGATAATTGGAGCTCTAAATAATGAATGAATTTATTTTAAGCTGAAATTGCATGGGTAAAGAGAGTGGGTTTTGAGCTGTACCACCTTAAATAATCTCTTATATCTTTGTTATTGTTATGTTATGAAAAAAAAATACAAAATATATTACGTATAAAATATATTTTCTACCTTTTATTACCTGTAATGTTTATACAAAGGTTGATACATTAAGATTTCTGGAAAATAAAAAAAATGAAGACAACTATAAGTGTAAATACGTTAGAACTAAATCTCAAATAACTAAATGCAGAAATTACTTTATTTATTCTTTAGTTTATATAAATAAATAAGCGTTACTATCTCTATTCAAATGCCCAGTGTATACGATACGTAAAATATTAGTTAGCCATAGTTATTTAGATAACTTAATATTAATGTCATAAAATTTTAGCTCCGTAGAATTTGGGAAGTGGTTATTGCCATTTCACCAGAGACTTCTGGTCTGGCGAAGAGCTACTCATCTTTATGAGTCCCATAAACACTTTGACCGACAGAGGAAAACCCTCCCCAGGGGGTCGATGAGAATTGGTTGTGGAGAGGGGGATGGAGAGCCTTCATTGGGCGGTCCTTAGCCAATGGGAAATGAGGTAGGCGTGGCTGGAATGGCGAGGGGGCGGGCAGCCGGATAGTGGCCAGTAGTGCCCGCGAGGCTGGCAAGTGCGGATGTGCGTGTGACAAGACGGAGCCTGCGATGAGCTGCCCTGAGGTGGTCTACCAGGCCTACTACCCTTATCTATATCAGCGGCCTGGGCCTTCCGCTGCAAGCAGACCTCCCCCGCCGCATTTCTATCACCACCATCCCCACTACGATAGGGTCAGTACCTCTGCTGCATCCTACTGTCTTCGTGAAAAGGTGTTTTTGTGTTTAGTTTTTTTTTTTTTTTTGTTTCATTCCTTTGTGTGATTTATTTATGTATTATATTTTATTATACTCAGTTTGTCAGGTGAAATTTATGTTTTTTATCTCTTTCAATGTTTCAAATCGTTCCACTGACTTTATTTACTTTTTTCAAATTAGAGTTTATTATTCTGAAAGGATATACTAAATTAATTTAATCAAGTGCCAAAAAAAACATCTACAAAATCATCATCTATGACCAAAGTAGGTAACCTTATTTATTCCTGAACTAATATTTGTAAAGGACAAATATTGATATATCAAAAAATGTATTTAGCTCGTGAAATTAGCTATTGTAATATCTGATGGATTACCAGTAATTGTTACAATGTGACCGCTGACTTGTTATCAACACCCACAGTTGAGTTGACAGATACATAAACTTAATTGTTGGTCGATCTTGGTAGTCAACTACCCCCTCAATTTATCTGCGATTACGCGCAGTAGTATTCTATATCAGAATATTTAAATTATGACGATGATTAGTTTCTATTTTACATTCCATGCTGCTTCCTTCATAGAGGTACGTTGAATATCCAAGAATGAGACTGAATGTTCCAGCTGTCTCTTTTTAGAAAGGCAAATTATTCATTTCTTGATTTGGTTTAAGAAAGATGATGCAAATATATAAAAAAGCTTGTAATCCTAAATTTTTATATTAAATTAATGCATTTTTGCACTACATATACTAAAAATACATACGCGCTCGCACACGCACTCACACACACACACACACACACACACACGCACGTACACTCGCATTCGTATATTAATACCCTTTTATCTTTAATCCCTTTTTTTAGAAATATATATTGGGGTAGGGTAAAAAATGCGAGCGGCGGGGGTATGTTTTGGCACATTCCTTGACGATTCATTTAGTTATATTTAAAGTTTATTTAGAAGGTCGTGCATACTGTGCACATAAAAATAAATAGGGTTATAGCACATACACATAATTTCATATTTAGATATTTGTTATTATTACTTTGTTAATATAAATATTTACATTTTAATTTATTAAGATGTTTATATATTTCAACTGTAGGAACATAATCCATTATTGTTTTTCTCTAAATTTAGGTCGATTGTTGTTGAATAAATTGAGAATACATCACATTTACTTATTACTTAAGCCACATAATCTAAGTTCCATATTTTATGGGGTTTTTAAGTTTTTTGAGAACTTTAATCTTTTTAATATCACATATTGATTACATGATTGATATATACAACAAACAAAATAGTGAAGAGACAATAATTTTTAATTATAAAAAAAAAATTATCCTAGTCAGAAGGAATAATCTTGGGCAGTTCCAATCGCCATCAATTTTTAAATGGATTGATGAGTGGTTGTCCATTATCATATATCGTACGGAAAGTAAATTATGGTTTATTCTTTGGATTTATCATACCGAAAGAACTTTAGTTATTATTTTTTTAATAGAAAGAGTGGAATACGTACGAGCTCTATTCTATTATATTACATCTCTTGATTTTTTTACTTTATTTTCTTTAAATAATTATATTCTACCTATACGCTAGACCTATGTACCGTTGTTAATTCTTAATGACATTAACTATTCTTATCAATCAAAAGCAAGACCGTATTACTGGAAAATAACCTTTAAATAGTAAGTAAACATTTGACTAATGTTGTGAATTCTTTTCAATTAGACCTCATATATTCATAATATGATCCTCATATAGGCTGGAGGCTTATTGGCCTAATGATAGTCCTGTATGAAAGATCCTTAGTGAATCTAATCTGTCAGTACTTTCAAAAGCACACATTGTTTAAGTATAACAAAAGTTCATAGGCAATCCGAGAGTATTTTATGTTATTAGTTAAATTTTTGTTTATTTCCTTAAAAACCCTCTTCAAAATTTATCAAATTATGTTTCAAGGCGGGTGGAATGAATTTTAAGTTTTGAATTTGTGGGACATACACCGAACATGAAATTCCTCTGAAACTGCTGAAATTCAACCACGGTGTTTGGGGTTCTATCATCCGGAACATGTGCTTAATACTTAATACTTAATGGTATATTATGAGAGTGATCCAACATCTCTATAATTTGAAATTTGAAAACAACTATAATTTTGAGTCGGGAGTTTTTCCCTTTGACAAAATTTGAAAATCTACATTTTTACTTTCGTTGCTTTCATTTAACTTCCCTCAAGTAGATTATTTCCAAATTCATATCTTCCAATATATTTTACTCTATTTCCTGAAATTTTTATACTGAATATATGATCAAAATATGGTATATTTTCATTTAATATACTTTTATATTTAATAAAAGTATATTAAATGAAATCAATTATATGCAAGAAAATGAACTATAATAGTATAATTTATTAGTATACTTTTTACAAATTTATTAATGTTAGAAAGACGATAGAAGTTATTTGTATAATAAATTTGTCACGACAAAGCACCGTGCTTTAAGTGTATCTGCTTTCGTATTCATACAAATTATTCTGATGCAATTCTAAAGAAAGATAACAACTACAGTTATTGCTTAAAGATTTTATATTATGGGCTAATTTAATCTCTTTACTTTTTTATTTGAAAGATTGAACGAATTAAGATTTTATTTAATCTGACAAATTAATTTATGTTATTAATACAATTATTTCTTGAATAGTTATTTTATATTTATTTCTTTATAGAAATAAATATCTTCACGACTTTGTAGATACAAAGCAGAATAAAGGAAACTATGAGAGGAAATTTAATTCATTTACAATTTCATAAGCCATATAATCAGCAGCTAAGCAATATGAAACTTAATAAAAGGAAAAAAACATATGAGGGTTGATATATGGTTAATTTCTAGTCGAGAATTTGATGGGGTTCATTCAAGGCTAAAAAAAAAAAAAAAATACAATTTAAAGAACTGTATTTTTTATTACCTGCCGAAGTTTTGGTTTACAATTGTCTTCAGGTATATCATAAAGGCGAGAGAGGACATGTCACCTGGATCAAATTTTTATGACTGAAGTTAATTCCATGCGGTGGTACTTAGTTATTGATAGTACTCCGGGGTTTCATCGATTTCCGTTGAACGGCGTGGATGTCCGGCGATTGAGACTCATGATTCTTAGTAACTTATTCTTCAGTGCCCATGGGGAAAGCACCACCATATCTCCATCTGCTGAAAAAATATTAAATTAGAATAATACGACGGATAATAGAATCTATGATTTAAGAGGAAAGGCAGGCGAACTGACGATGCCATTAGGAATCTTCCTGATTTGAATCAGGAACTAAAAATTAAAAAAATTGAGTAAAACTATTCAAGTCAATGCTTTTTAGAAATAAAAGTATCCTATTAGTAGTTAAAATGAATAGCAATACATACATTATTCCTAAATAATATACAATGATGATTTTTTGTAAATTATAATACATTATAATATAATTCGAATACTCTATTCTTTACTCTAATTTGTTTTATATATATATTTTATAATACATCTCCGTTTTAGTGTACTTCTTCATACGATTCGCACTAAAGAGAGATTGCGTAGGAATGTGTCCCCTCTAACACTTTTTATAAGTTACGGATCACAATGTTTTCACGTTTAAAGCTATTTTACGACTTGAAACCTGAATCTTACAACGACTCCGCAAAACTTTTTGTGCTTCGAACTTGACTAAGAGGATTACTTTAATGGACTTTTAGTTGCAATACTGAACCTAGCGATTTATAACTAGAATGTAACTTACCCTACTTAAAGCCAGGCTATGGGAAATGCATTTTCTGAGATACAACTGCACCTAAATGCATTTTATCTGTTTCTTGTTTTAATCAATTGTTATCCCGAAACACTTTTATAAAAATCAGTGATATTTCCTGGCAACAACTCATGAAATAATATTTTTAAAATCTGATCTATTCATCTTTTTTTTTTCTTTATGTACTTTTGACACCTATTCAGANTATAATTTCAATATTATAATACATATTTAATTATAAATTCTAAAATTAAATATGTATTGTAATATTGAAATGGATAAATAATTGATGAATAATAACAACATAAAATACAGCATGAATATGTATATTGTGTTTTCTTTCTACAAAAATAGTAAAATAGTTTGCCTGCTGACTATACTCTTTTACACCTCGGAATAGCACAAGACTTCACTGCTGATTGTATTTGTGCATTTATACATTTGTAAGTATCTCATTTCATGTCCCTCTTGGGAGTATCTATGTCCAAGATATAAACAGAGATACTGCTATCGTTCGTTACAGGAAAGTGAAGATAAATGTTGACAGTATTTTGGACATCAAATTCAAATTTGACTTCAGATTCAAATTTTATGTATTTATCTGAGAATTTCTTTGGAATTTGATCATTCCCACACAAGATATTCATCTGAAAATGCCTAGGGCCTATAAAATTATGTATTTTAACTGCATAATATCTCTTCTGTTTCTCACCTAACAGCCCTGATTAGATCTTGTCTGACATTCATTTTGATGGTTGGATTAGATTTCTCTCTTTAGTATCTATAAAATATGTACTTCTTTAAATTGGTATAATTACACATACCACAAAAAAAGTTGTTTAGTTTTATTATTTCTGATAATAAAATTCTGGATAAGGTCCCTGCACATTTTTTCCATAAGTTGGTGCATGGTAAAAACTATAAACCGTTATTGATTTATTATTTACTAAATACTTACCTTGTAGAATATATTAAAAACTTATATTTATTATTTTTTGACCAATAAAATAAATAAATAACGCTAATTTTAGCGCATTTTGAAGAATACCTATTGAGGTTGTTCTTATAATATATATTTTTTTTAAATTATCTCCCATTGTACCAACTAGACACCAAAAATAATAGTCACTTAAATTTATATATACATATATACTCACTGGTGTGTATGTTATATTAATCTACAGGCCGAAGTTATCAGTTGTTCTTAATGAAATCGGGCATATCGTTTCCAAATGCAAAATGAAGGCAAAGTTCGTTATTAAGGTAAATCCAACCAAGACATATTACTTGAAATGTTAAGTGCAAATTTAGTATTATTATTACTGTAGCAATATTATTTTGCTATTGCGGGTGTAGTATTTTTTTTTTTTTTTAGATCCATGCCACTTCGCATAGTTCTGTTAATTGATGATAAACGGAGTGAAATTTAACATTAAGGAGTAGGGGCTCAGGTGAAACCTCAAACTGGACGCTCATCTGTCGGATTGAATTAAATTTGGCAAAGGGATTGAGAATAAAATTTTGTGTGGATTACCGAAGGGAAATAAAGTTGATTACGTTGTTTATTGAGCGGATTTTCAGTATAGTAATAATAACTGGTCGAAAAATGCAACTAATTTTCTTATGTGAATAAATTAACTTAAATAATTGTAAAATTTAGAATAACACATAACTTGCACATGTCCAAGCAGCTATTGCGAACAGTAATGTTTTTTTCTGCGTGCCAAGAATTTTCATTTTAGATTTTAGTATATAACTATAATTTAGCCAGTAATCCTAAACTGTTTTCAGCCTAAAATCTGCCAGGTTTCCCTAGTGTACCTGAGGAGGTAAATTTGGGAAACAACACACAGTCTAAATGTAATTTGTATGGTATATTGTATAATAAGCCTATTTGCCACTATTTAACAATCAGTAAAATAATTTTTAAAAAAACGAAAGACAAGAACAAAATAATAAGAATAATTACAGAACTGTGTTTTAAAGTCAATTTAAATATTTAAACAATAGTTCTTCAAGTACAAATAACATTGGTACTAAACATGATTAGAATTGAATATAATTGTTAAAAAAAAGTATTCGCCTTTGATCATCTGATATTATTTAAATATATATTGCTACCTTACATTAATCTAATTAATTTTATTTTGATCAAAGTTTTAAAAGCCTTTTACAAAATCACTATAATTAGGTCAGATGATTTTAGTGAAGTTCATAGGGATTAACAGAATGTAACCAACACCTTAAATATATAATTTAATTAATAAATTTGTGTATCCTTAATGAGATTTACCAAAGCAAAATACAGAGGTCATCTTTATGTTAGAAGCTCGAAACGAGAAATTCTGTTCCCCTTATTATTTTTTGTGCATATCCATACTTTTGTATTTTTCTAATTTATTGCCAATTCATTTTAAAAAATAATCCATTATCTACTTAAGATAGAGGAATTATTCATTTAGCTAAAAATATAATTTCTATAACTCGCCCATTATTAACTATAACACATTTTTTTGAGAGAACTTAATGTTTCGTATAATTTTTGGATTGTCATTATCATCTTCGTGGTTCCCCACATTTTCTTAATTTTATAATTACTTAGATTTTAGCAAAATTCGTTGTTTCGATAACATATCTTGTCTCTAAGTATCAAATATTTGTGCCTTCTTAGATCTTGAATAATTTATTCAGTTGATATGAATATTAACCAATTATGGTATGTTTCTATTTGTTTATCATATTACAAACAAATTTACAATGGAGTCTAATGCAACTTTTACGGTATGCTTTCCACTTAAAGCAGTTGGCTATTACCAAAATTTCAACAAAATTTCCTTCAGTGTTACTTTCCAACTTATGGGGAAAATTGCAAAATTATTATTATTATTTCACTTTCTTGTAACATATTGAGGGCTAATTTTTTTTGCACTACTTTTCATATAAATACAAAATTCACATTAAAGGGCTATAAATTCAATTGAAAATTACATGGTATAAAAATCCTTGGATGGTTTTTTCTTCTTTTTATTGAGTTCTTATAACTTAGTCAAATGTCATAAGCCTTGGAAGATGTTTTAGAACTATTTATTCAAACAGAGAACGTTTCATTTAATTCTAAGATGATTTTAGTTGGGGTTCGGTCAAGGTAGATCCATAAGTCATGGAAATGTGAACTTAGGGACAGGACGTCCTCTCTCATCTTCACGATAGCCCTGAAGATGGCTTACAATGTAAGCCGAAACATTGGCAGATAATCCTTTATTAAAAAATACATTTTTTAAATTTGTGTTTTTTGGATCTACCTTGACCGAACCCCAACTAAAATCATCTTAGAATAATATCTACGGTCAACAAACTCTCCTTTTGAATCGTTTCATTTAATGTTTTTGATGTGTATTCGACTCTCGAAAGAACTTTTTATTAAATGTATATTATAAGATAATTATAAACTCATTCGAAAGCGGGAAAAAACTTACGAAAAGACAAAAATTGAGATTGATAACGAACTGAGTTTATTATTCAAAAGCTCGGCTCTTGATGTAGTCCGTCTTGTTCAACTGGAGAACTCAAACGGGTCAGGGAATGATGGTGATGTGTGATATTTTGTTCTAATTATTTTAGATTTTTTAAAATTTACAATTAAAAACTTTCAATTTTGTCAATGAAATGAGTCTGATACTACTCAGAGCAACGTTTTTCAGTATACTCTCTTAAGCTATAACCTTACCATTATACTCACCTTACAGATTTTACTTGCAAAATTTTGGTGCTATTAAAGTTACACACATACTTATGTATATCTATATATATCTGTATGTGTGTATATACTCGAAACGAGTCGAGTGTCCTGCTGCCGGTGCACAATTCCAAGCGACTCGTTCAGTTAACCTCTTTGACCGATCCAGTACCAGCCTATAAGAATTTTGTGTCTATTTTTGTGCCAATAGTAGGGTATATGTCTAATTACTCAGAACCAGATGAAGTGCTCCAAATCCATTTGGGCTTCTGAGTTCGAATCAAAAGTTCACAACGCTCTGGCGTTTACTGGTTTAATATAAATTACTGAACGTGGTAATTTCAACATAATGTGAATTATCTCTTGCTGAATAATTGTCATGGTTAATTTAGGTTTAGTTCCCTTTCCCTCTCCTCTTGTATCCGATTGGTTCCCTAAGAGAGACCAAAGTTCTTAGGTGGGATTGAATTAATAGTAATAAAATTAAACAAATTTTCACTTTTCCTCTTGCTACGTGTCATGGGTAATTTTATTGATGAACCTGATAAAATATTATAATCTTAATTCCCACACTCCTAACAAAAAAATATTAAGTATATCTTGGTTGATGATTAGTTGGCCGTCTCGAATATCGTGTGAGAATGGTCGGGGTTTCGGCCAGGAAGAAAAAAAAAAATATACACCACAATTTGAAGTAATATTTTTATTTATGCCAACGTTTCGGCTTAGCTAGTAAGCCATCATCAGGGCTAAAAAGACAATACACACACATAACAATAATGCATAAAAATTGAAATATCTGTACAAAAAGAAAAAGGATATGTAAGAATATTAACTATAATAATATTAAATATAGTTAATATTCTTACATATCCTTTTTCTTTTTGTACATATATTTCAATTTTTATGCATTATTGTTATGTGTGTGTATTGTCTTTTTAGCCCTGATGATGGCTTACTAGCTAAGCCGAAACGTTGGCATAAATAAAAATATTACTCCAAATTGTGGTGTATATATATATTTTTTTTTTTTCTTCCTGGCCGAAACCCTGACCATTCTCACACGATTAAGTATATCGTGGAAAGGAGTGTATATGAATTTTTGTGTATATGTGAATATCTGTGAGTTTATATTATGAGCAGACTCATAATGTTGAGTTTAGACCTGTGCATCTTTTTGAATTTGAATTTATGCATAATGTAAGTTTTTTTATTATTATTATTTTTTTTAAATTTCAGTTATGAATATTAAATCTGTCTGTTCTTTCATGGATAATTAAATGTAAAGTCTGTATATTGTATTTGCTTGCGTGTGTGTTCTACTGGGCACATTTTTAGGTTTTTATCGTCAAATAAAATTGTAAAACGAAAGCTAAATTCATTATTGAATGAAATCGAATCAATAATAATTTGGGAATACCTGAAATGTCAATTGAAAATAATTCAACAAAGTATTTTACCGCACCGAGCGTAATGATAAGTTCAGACCAATGAATCTCAGTACGAATTTTCTTATTGATAAAATAATAAAAAAAAAGAAAGAAAAAAAAAGTATTTTAAAACTAAACAATTTGGAGTAGGGATTTACCTATATTTTAATTATATGGCTTTTTATATTCATTTTTAAGCCGAAATTATTATTTTTAAATTAAATTTTGCTTTTAAATGAACGTGAGAAATCAGAGGTTATTTTTGAGCATAATCTGTCTCTATGAGTGAGGGTTAACGGGACTTGGGAAGTACACATACATTTATTCATATTGTTATTATTTTTGTACTATGTGTCGCTTAGTTTATGCACAGTTTCTGTGTGAAGAGCTTCTTCTTTTTTTCTTCTTTATTTGATTCCTCAGATTAATTATTCAGGAAATAATAAACCAAACACTCATACACACACACACACACACACACACACACACGCGCGCGCACGCGTGTATAATTGTAAAATTAATAATCAATTGCCCCCCGGATCGCAGTTGTACTGCTAAAGGAAGTAAAATTTCACTAGGAATAAATGAAATCACTCCTAAAAATCTCCTGTAAGAGTTCTAAATTTTTATATTCCCCAAATTTTTATTCAACTTATAAAGAGAGCAATAGATTTATTAAAAAGATTCCATTGCTTCTATTTTTTAATGAATAATTTTGGTCTCTTATATTTATTCATTTCTGTCACCTTCTGTAAATTATATATTTTGAAACACATTTTAGTGAAAAAATTCAAGGAGCTCTCAGACGTTTTTCAACGGAACGTTTCCATTTTGAGTAAAATATTTTTCGCCTTATTATTTTTTTTTTCATTTTTCTCCTTCGTTTGTGACTTATTAACGATGAATCGCATTTTCCTCATCGCAAATTTCAAAAGGATCACTCACTTTCAGCGATGTTATGATTTCCAGTTTCTTAAAATGGGAAAGTAATGGGCTTATAGATTTTTCCGCTTTCCGCTGTCGCTGGAACAATATTGATAAAATTCAGTCAGTCTGAATCCATGAGTTGTAAATGCACGGGGCGAACACAATTCAAAAAGTGGAGTTCCATCAGTCATACATAATGACGGAACTACATTGAAATATATTGCACTGATCTTCACAGTTCTTTTGTTCACAATTTTGTTGAATTGAACTTTGAATTCATTATATATTATTAATTAATTAAATTAGATATTTCTTCATTGTCTCTAATATGTAGAAATTTCTCTAAAACCAAATATATATTCATACTATATATATAGCCAAAATATATCTTAATAGTTTCTTAAAAAAAATTGTCTTTAATAAACCAAAAATGTTGTTAGGCCATTATAATGATTAATGATAACATAAATCGAACTAATAAATAACAATAAAAGAGACAAATGTTATGGATGATATACAATTTTGTTTTTTTGGTAGACCCACGCGAGTAAATTAATAACAATAAATATGTAGCGTATAACATAATAAATAAGATAGTTGTATAAAAATCAATAAGCTACTCAATTACTGCTCACAGTACCAGAACATCAAAATCTTCGACCTCTTATGCCTCAACATCACTTGAATCTCATCACTTCAACAAGTTCTATTTTTTCTCTACGGATACATTACAAAAAATACCTCGAATACTTTTATACAGTATACTAGCTCAAAATTTATACAGTTTACGAATTCGAAATTACTTCTCTACAAAAATGCCATAGGGTCTTGGAGGCCCTCTGAGATTGGGTTTCAAATGTTCAACTTAAATCTCTCTCTCCCTCTTTCTCTCTATCTCTCTCTCTCTCTCTCTCTCTCTCTCTCTCTCTCTCTCTCTCTCTC
>KZ806867.1:591183-607742 GCA_000696205.2 Oncopeltus fasciatus
ATCTATCTTTACCGAACCCCAACAAAAATAATCTAATAATAATATCTATAGTAAAAAAAACTCTCCATTTGGAAATAGTAATTTATTCATATACTATCTAAATCATACTAAAACTAGCATCTTCAACCCCCACCTCGAAAGACTTCCCACATCCTCTCCTCATCATTCGCTAGACCCTGCATATGGATATCTACTTTACCCGCAGTAGGCAAGCATGGATATGAGCTTCAGCACAGCTGGGGGACTCATTCAGACACAACAGACTGCATATGTAGATGAAGTTCTGAGGTCTTGTATGTATTTTACTACACTTCGATTGATTGTATACTAAGAGATTATTCAATAAATAAACATATGTTTTAATTTTTTTGTCCAGAATTTCTGCTAAAATCGAAACATTTAGGGTTACCAAACTGTTGAAAAAAAAAAAAAAAATCGATAATAAGGTTTTTAAAACAATAGACATAATCTAGTTATTCCAGGATGTTTTGAGCCCTATTTCCAACAAACGACGAAATCATATACGTATTTATCAGTTATCACTGAATAAGAAAATAAGAAATCACATAAGTAAAGGCCCTTTTTGATTTCGAAGAATTCGATTATTCAAATAAAACAAAAAAATAGTAAAGTATAAGTAAAGATATGGGTTCGTCTAAAATGGCGAAGGATCGTCCTAAGTGACATCTAGATTCAATAGATAAAGAAATACTGTTTAGGCTTTTCTAAATAATGTTCGACAGTTTAACTTGAACAATTACATGTTAAATATCGAATATTCATGCGGTATATATATATACCTCATATATCATCCGACAGATCGTAACCCTGAAGTAACAAATTGTTTCGCTTAGTGAGTTTTGAATAGGCCTCTTGGATCTATGCTTTTGGAATAATAATTTAGCATTAAATAATTAAATAGTTGATGTAGAAAACTACTTTCAAAGAAATGTTTGTGTACCTTTTAACCGGAATAACTTAAAAGAGAGACTTCCCTAGTCTCTCTTTACTTCTCCCCGACAAAGGGCGAGAGATCCCAAAATTGTACTCCTTGTGATATTTTCTTTTTGTGTGTGCACTGCACTTTCTCTACCATCTGACCTTCTTTGCTACATATCGCAGCCGCGAGTGTTTCATTTTCTATATAAATATATATATATATATACACACACACACACACACACACACACACACACACACACACACACGATATATGCTTTCTTTTCAGAAGCACTCTTTACAAGCACTCATTTCAGAATATTTTAAAGAGATTGTGCCTTGATTACTACCTGGATCATGGGATTCCTTTAAAAAAATCCGACGAACGCTTTTTATGAGTCTCATACACAAGGTTGGATATATATGCTTATCTGCACTTGCACTAGAGTTGTTGTTTTAAAAAAAATATCTTTACCTAATTTGAGGAACTAGTTTTCAAATGAGCACAAAGAACATAAATACATATCAATTTTACATTTTAATTACAATTTATCATCATTAAGAACTCAGCGGAAAAAAATGCATAATCATGTTTCTTGCAGCAATTAGGCGCGACGTCCATTCCGGTTTAAATTGCTTTGTCCATATGTAATTAATCGCTAATGTAGATTTCCATTGGAAATTGAATCTTCTTTGCTCATTTCATTCTTCATTCATTGCAAGTTATGTGTAAATTCAGCTAAATGAGATTTTAGGAGTTATATAAGAAGTAAACAAAGGGAGGTAATTAAAAAGCCCAACCTTCTTCATAGCGAATTTCTATACAACGTGGTTATTGAGATATTGAGATTGATTGCTCTCATTGCAAATTTAAATAAAAAATTGATTTTCGATATATTCCCTGATCCCACCTGTTAATGAAAAAAAAAGTCACTAATATGTAAATAAATATAATTCCAAATGCCTTTATTATAGACGTGGAATTATGATGATACCTAAGCAATATGAGAGAGAACTACTGAAATTTATCATGAATGTCTAAAAAGTGACTATTTTTTTGAGGATAAGAAATAGAATATATATTTAAATGGAGAGTTTTTTGACCGTAGATATTATTATTATTAGATGTTTTTCTTTGTTGGGGTGCGGTCAAGGCAGATAAAAAAAAAATTTTAAGAAAAGTGTATTTTAAAAAAAATTATCTGCCTGACAGATAAAAATAGCAGATGATTTTAAAAAATACACTTTTTTTTTTAAATTTCTATTTTTTTGGAACTACCTTTACCGAATCCCAACAAAAAAAAAACATCTAATTAAATATGTATTATGTCATTTTTGGTGTCATCTTTGAATTTTGTGTCATTGATCACATTTTTAAATTTAAAACCAAAATGATTTCTTTAAGTAATCAAATTAATTAGTTTTAACACATTTTCTTGATTTTTGGCTCAAATCTGATACTCAAGATATGGTAATCCCGTAGCAAAAGTTCTAGGTTCGATTCTCACTAGAGCACTATTTTTTTTTGTGTGTATGAGTTTCTGTTTGTAAATAACCTGAGATTTTCTGGGGACCTAAATATATTGAATGTGAAGAAGAGTGAGTTGATCTTATCTAGTGCGCCGTGGGTGCGAATAAGCACACCCTTAACATATGTTTTTCTCGTATGGAAGAACTTAAGTATGGAAGTTCTGTTTGAATCTCCATACGCTTTCACTCGCAGGAGCATTTTGTATAGTAGTTAATATAGTACAGTATCTATAAGTACTATTTATATTTCAAATATTATTTATAATAACGACTTCCGGTACTGAGTTATGACTATTGAATGAATGATGAGAAGTCATGGTCCATCTGATTCAGTAATGTATCATAAGATAATTCTATATTCCATAGTAAATATGCGATTAAATAGGGGAAACAAATATGTGGGGCTTAACTTTTTAACATTTTAAAAAGCCAAGTTGTGGAACTGAAGTTACAAGTGAAAATGGGATCTTGGTGACACAATGCTCCCTCTTGCCTTCATGATAACCCTGAAGATGGCTTACAATGTAAGCCAAAACGTTGGCAGATAATTTAAAAAATACAAATATTAATTTAGTTGTGGTGTATCATCCCACGTAAATTTTAAAATATTAATGCGAGGGAATAGAATAAAAAACCTATCTATCCCAGCCAGGACTCGAACCTGGATCTCCTGCTTTTCGGGCCGGTATGCTTCCATTACACCACCGGGACGAGCTAGATTAGTTAATTAATTCCCCGCACTAGTGTCGAGAGTCTAACCTACGAGAAAGACGAATATATCGTCTTATGCTCGAAGGAGCTGACATTGTTGAGCTATTTATCGACTCTCGTTATTTACTTTCTATTTTCATTTATAAATAATAATTTAGTTGTGGTGTATCATCCCTTTTGACTTTATAGTATATTTAAGGAACTATTTATAGCAGTATCTCCTGCCCAAACTATCTATGATTAATGTGCCATGACTAATTGCGTCACTTATTCAGCCTACTTTCATCCACATAATTAATATTGTCTTCCTCTAATATGTAGCGCAATTGTCTTTCATCTTGTTTCTTTTACTTCAAATGCACATTTAATTTAGATAATCATCATGGAATTCAAGGGGGAAATAAATTTTATTATTACATATTTAATAAAATAAACTATTGTGGAAGAATTAAAAGTTTTTTTTTTTTTTTTTTTTTTTTAAATTGAATTCGACCTGAATAGCTGAAATATCTCAACTCTATAAATGGACTAAGTCCACTTTTTAAAAACAAATTTCATTTTGTACCTATCCCCAAAACTTTGGAAACATGCGGGGTGCATGTTCCCATATTGACTTAGGAACAATGTCTGCAAAGGTTATTTCGTCTTGTCTCTTCCTTGCAGAGTGCTTGAAGCACTCAGGAATCTCTATTGATTATTCTGAATTCCTGTCTTTCCTCCCTCTCTTGGACCCTCGCTTTCATTTGTGGACTTTCGTTATTAATGAGAAAAATTACGGCTGGTACAACAGTTGTTAACTAATACTAAAGTATTAGTCATCGACAGAAATATCGGTATCAAGTAGCTCTAGTATAATCGTTAATACACATATATTATCCGTGAAACTTCCAGCTAATCTACATGCAATATATTTTATTTTTTTGATCTCAAAAATTTCAATTATTTATTTTTTTAATCTGAAAGTAATCAAGGTATGTTCCACAACATGGAATCTAAAATATCTGTCTATATAAAAATATGCTACCAAAAACGATATCTCTCTCTACAATACGAACTCTCTCTCTCTCTCTCTCTCTCTCTATATATATANTGCATAAATTAGAATAGATGGCGCATTTTGGATAAGAACAATCCGGGATATATATATATATATAATGAAACACTCGCAGCTGCGATGTATAGTAATCAAGAACAAGTGGGATAGAGAGTGCAGTGCACACACAAAAAGTAAAAATACTTCTAGGGAGTGTCCTATCTCGCCTGTTCTTGATTTATATATATATACGTATATAAAACCAATGGAAGATGGGTGATGGGTATTGGGTTAGAATGATAACCCAATAATAATATGATAAGAAATCTACCTTGAAAGAGGGAGAAGCGATATGAAATTAGGCCGAGGACTCCAAAAATTATGTACTCTGTTCGTTTAGACTTGCTTTAGTAATGTTCCATCTGTAATTTTGCTACATAGCAGACCTCTGTTACATTATTGCCTCTTGTGTTTAATATGTTCTCCCTGTGTGAACTTTGAGTGAATATTGTACCTGAGATAGCGGACGGGTGTTGAAAAATATATTTTGATATGGTTATTAGATTTCATCTGTCCAAGTTGGGATCATTTCTTTGATGGAAGTTGGCTTTAATAATTTTGGATATATTTCTATCCAGACATTTTATCCTTGACATCAGTTCCCCCATTTATTGCACAATTACAAGAGGTTCTCTATGGTAATAGATATGCTTTTCGAGGTCAAGAATGGATTAACTTGTCATACGGAAGGTGTTCGGGCAATGCAGAGGATGAATAGGATATGCCTAAGCACACTGGCCTGTGAAACACCCCTTTACAGTAATAATAGAAGTAATAGAGTCCTTGCCAGTATTTAAATTAACTATTTCAGAGGGAATACTTTAATCTTCATAAGATACCATTTTGACCTGCCTGGCATTCTGGTAAATATCCAAATAGTGTCCCAAGCAATACCTTAGTGTCCTCTATTAGAGATTAAAGAGATTTAATCTGTTACATGAAATACTTGTCGGTCTGTGAACAAAACCAAATCGAAAACTATTGAAGATATTGAGGGATTTAGTTATGGCTAGCATAATTTTTTAATTAATAATCCTTTAAAGAATCTTGGAAAATATGGGCAATTCATTTATTTATCAAAAGAACTGGGCGCTATCGGTTGGTTTTTATATATGGAAGAAAATCCCATATATGGTATTTATGAATATATAAAGGTGGACGCTCTTCACCTTCCGGTTTCTTGAAGCCAGCCTTATCAAGTCCATCATTCATTTATCCTTTTTTTCAGGGTATCTTTAATAAAACACTAATCACTAATTTAATAAAACACTAATCAATAATTTAATAAAACATTAATCAATAATTTAATAAAACACTAATCACTAATTTAATAAAACACTATTCACTAATTTAATAAAACATTAATCACTAATTTAATAAAACACTAATCACTAATTTAATAAAACACTAATCACTAATTTAATAAAACACTAATCACTAATTTAATAAAACACTATTCACTAATTTAATAAAACATTAATCACTAATTTAATAAAACACTAATCACTAATTTAATAAAACACTAATCACTAATTTAATAAAACACTAATCACTAATTTACTAAAACATTAATCACTAATTTGATAAAACCCTAATCACTAATTTACAATAGCTGATATGTCAATTTACGCTTCCATTGAGTGAAATTTAGGGGTTCTTTATTAATGTCGGTTATCCTTACGAGTTTCTTAATGAATGTATGAAGTTATGTTGAGTTTACTATTTCCAATCAAATGTGCATCTGAATCTTCTTCATATTCTTTCGGTTTTAAAATTCTAGGTAATTCCATCATTTTTCTTCACATTGGTGGAATTTTAACTATGTAATATTCAAGATATATAAACACGATTTTTAAAAAGTTGTATTAATTTTTGTTCAAGATTATAGTCATTTACTGAGACTGTTTGACCCTAGGAACGAGGAATTACACATACAAAAGCATTATCCTGAATGCACGTAAAATAACGACCTTTCTGTTTTGTTTTTTGTAAGCTGTATTTCCTTGAAAGGCATCAGGGAAAAATAAACTGGACTTCGACGGAAAGATTAATTTTTAAAGCTTCTGCCCGCATTCCTTAAGTGCTAATGTCTTTATCCGCGGATTTTATTGATACGCCTTGTAGAAAAAAAAAATAATACTTTAAGTATTTCAACCTTTTTGGTTACCGTTCCAGAAATCATTCAGGATAACAAAGAATAGTCATTAATGCTTCAAAAGTATCATGGATAAGTAATGGATTGTTTCGCCAAAATTTGAACGCATGTAGTGAAATAGATAAGTGGCCGATATAATAAAAGTTGTAAGATGGTATTTTGATGGAAGTTCCGACGAGAGCGAGAAGCCAGAGAGCCGCCGGGTCCGGTCGGGCCGCTTTGAGTTCCAGCGCTCCCCCCCTCCCTTGCTTTTTTCTCCAGCGCTATCGGGTCCACGGTAGTCCTCCACTTATCATCCCTCTTGTGGCTTTTTGTTCGCCGACCCCCCCCCCCTCCCCTCCCCCTCTTATCGCCGGACCTACGACAAATAAAATGGAAAAAGAAGAGTTTTCCCTCTTCCCTCACCCTATCTTCAGGAATAACGATCTTGTTCGACCATTCTAATTAAAGTATACCCTCGTCATAAAATGCCCTGTTCCTCCCTAGATGAGTGGATAATCAATTTAACTGCTAGGGGAATAAAGGTAAAAAATATAGCACTGGCTTATCTGAGTCACATAATATTTATTCATTGGTGACTATAAGTTTTGGGGTGGATGTCATCATCAGATAAGCCTCACAAAGTCACTAAACAAATAAATCAGAATTAATAAATTCCGCGGTTTGGTATAGCTCTATGACAGATTAAAACGGAGAGTAATGTGGTCTTATCTGTTGTGTCTCCCTATTTGTAAAATATACTTCTATACATATATGTGTGTGTGTGCTATGTGTAAACTGATTCAAGTTTTTTAATATTTAATAAAATTTATTAGGATACTTAAACTGATTGTCAACAAATGTTTTATTTTTTGTAAAACAATCAGAGACAATTAATTCAGTGGTTTCGACCTACATACCATCAGATGAACATTGCAATCTGTGACAAAGACTGGGCTACAAGGTTGCATTCTTTAAGTAGTTATTACAAGAACTAATGATGAAAAGATTTATATTAAAAAGCAAACCATTAAAACTATTACCAACGTATATTTTCAGGGGGTATCTCAACCCCTGCGCTTAATAATGTATGAAGAATTGATAAAGAAATCTCTCTTGGATTAGTATTACAGAATATTTAACGTAATATGCAAGATGAATTGAACAAATCACATTATTTGTCAGACAAAATTTAAGATACCTTAGACTATATGTATATTTACAGTCAATTTATACAGTGACTTATGAATCTGAGTTATATGTTACTGGGGATTATACTCTCCTTCCCACAGACTTTACTCTGAACAGATAAAAAAATTTTACAATCTAAAAATTTAAAGAGCATATTAATACAAAAACAAGAGTTTGTTGATACACACACTTCTACATGTTCATTATTTCCAACGTCTACAAATTGTAAAATAATCGATCACGAATGGAAAATATATACCTGTTTCTTTCAGTTAAAATTTTAGAAGTAATTTATTCTTCTTCAATGCTAGCAAATACTTGTTTAAATAAGAATCATATATTGAAATGTCATGGGGTTAGAGCTTTCTTTGTTATGTATCTGTACGGATGAGGGCCTAGCCCAGACTCAAGAGCTCGCACGAGACTCATTAACTTGTACATTTAAAAAATATTTAGTACTTGTACATATCATGTCGACGCTAATAAAAGTTCGATAATACACCACTACCAACTAATAATGATGAAAATTTTTCCTCATTCTGTAAAAAAAAATAATGAAGCTCGTATAATTCATTCAATGTATAATGGCCTTCCCTAAATAAATAAAAAAATCCATTCAGTGCCCATTTTTTTTTTTTTTTTTTGCAATAAAGTGAAAATAGTTATTAATTTGGTACTTAATTTAAACCGTAGAAAAGTATTTAAGTGAAATTCAAAATCCTCACTCTCTCTTTTTGTACTAAATAATACAACTTAAAGAATATAAATATTGATAATTATTCTATGTGTATTGTCTGTTAGAGATCATTCATCCTCCAAAGATAATAAAATATTTATTTATCTTTCTATCTCTCTCTCATGCTCCCTCTATTCAAAACTCGTTCCTTTACAAATTTACATAAAAATGTGAAACGTCCCTAAATGTGTTTTTGTAAGCGTTTGTATGAGTGCGCGCATAAATAAATATATTCAAAACATCATAATATTACAATTACAGTAAGATTAAAGATACTACTTTCTCTTAATGGGTACTTTGGAGAAGTTCATTAGCAAATTTGTTTTCAGTTACAGATAATTTATTGTTTCATATTTAATTTTATTATCATTTCATTTGAAATTCACTTCCCTAAAATTAGAACTTGTGTTAAATTTGTGTCGCAGACTTTCAATATTTATAAAACGGCTAATAATAGCTTTATTATTTAGGAAATATCTTCCAAAATTCATCATTTTCTCTTAATTCTGCCAATTTTAATGCAATTTAAAATAATTATTCTTCTAATTACAAATTTGACCATTTATTATCCTTAACACTACCAATAAAATTGTTTTGTTGTTTTTTAATATTTGAATAGAAATAGAAAATTGATCAGTGTTGAGAATTATTAAAAATATGCAAAAAGAAGTGATTGATTTTAATTATTTGGGATTTATTTTGGGAGACTTTATGCGTACGCGTATTTCTCATGTATTAGCTTTAGGAAATAATACTGAATTAATTAGGATCTCTTGTTGAAATACTTAAACTTTCAATAATTAAGTTCACTCCAGCATAGAAATTCCTCAAGCTCTTACTCGCACAAATGTCCTTATGTAATCAATCTCCAGCAAAAGAATTTGAATTACGTAACGTTTGAGGTTGCAAACAGACATTACAAACATGAAGTGAGTTCTGAAGAATAACTTTATTTTTCCACTGCAACAGACGTTATCAGATAGCTGAAGTTTTATTGCACCAAAAACCAATGCCAGCATGAGCATGGGGGTAAAAGTCAATAAGTGTAAGAGGCTTAACTCAATTATTTATTTTCTTTCGTCTTCTTCTCGCTAACTGTTGAATGAGTTCATTTTTGACTGAAAGGGGAGTGGGATTTAGAGGGATACCAAATTAAAAATTGTTAATTGGAGTTTTAAAAAATTAACTAAAATAATTATAAAGCATAATTAAGTGTTATTATCGAATATAATATGTATGTCAGAAAATAACTAAGTGTTATTATAAAACATAATTATTGTCTAACATTTATACAAACATTTTGTAAATTAATCGCGACGTGTTTATTATTGCACTTCATAATCTCCTGACCTAAGCATTGCCCTCTCAGACCCATGAGATAATCCTGATAATCCTCTCTTGACTCGAACCTGGATCTCCTGCTTTCCGGGCCAGTATGTTACCACTTGCACCACTGGGACTGGTAAAATAACCTATTAAATTCCCAACACACTAGCGAGACTAACCTACGAGAAAGATGAATATATCGTCTTATGCTCGAAGGAGCTGACATTGTCTAGCTATTTATCGACTTTCGTTATTTACTTTTTATTTTCAATTTTAAATATCTTTCTTAATACACTTTAAATATCTTTATTTTTTAAAAATGTTACAAAAAATTTACATTTAACACTTATTCATTTTTTTAACCGCTCATAATAACGAAGATTTTAACGCTTGGTTTTCCCCTAATATTATACAATTATATATATTTTTTTTAATCTTNCTTTTTTTTATTATTTTTTTTTAATATTAAATGGACCATATTTTTAGCTTCTAGGATTGGTATAGATCTGTTGAAAATTTTCAAAAGGTGGTGGTACCAGCATGAATAGCTTGATTTTCACGCGGTAAAGGAAACATATAATTCATAGTACTTTGGTGTAGTCATAGCTCTGTCAAAGGATCGACGGTTTGAAGTATTTTTTGCATCAGCACTTCTGAACAATATCTGACAACTATCGGAAATGCCATGTTATGCCCATTTCCCCCATATCATCATTCTTTAATCTTCATACACCATTGCCATGAAAGCAATTTTCTCAGTGGACGTATCACTTCGAAGTTAGGTTTTATCTTAACTTTAACGCTGGACTCTGTGAGGATCGTTCGCCTTACGGTAGCTCTCAAACGACTTTTATCATGCCTCCATAGCAGGTCACTGGGAAAAAAAAAAATAAAAAACACAAAAATCCCTGGAGCTACCCCATCTTGGGGAATAACGATCTTGTTCGGCTGTTTTAATTAAAGCGGAGCCGTCTCATAAAACCCTCATCCCCACTCCCCTGGCAGCTTATCTACCGGTTACTAACACCGTCGTACTTTACGAGGGCGACATTACCTATCAGACTGAGGGGTGAAGTGGGTCCTTCCTCTTATCTGTATGACTGACTTCAATTGCTCTGGCTCCGCAGCCGTAAATCTGTCCTGCCGATTATCACCTGCAGGGCAAACTCCCAGCAAGGGAAAGCATTCGTCCAGAACTTGCGGAAACCGCGCCTCTCGAGAGTCATGTGTGTGCTACTTTTGTACAAATCTGGGGGATATTAAAAATGAAATTGTATGCAAGAAGACATTCCAAACCCAATGACAAATATGGATTGATGCCTAGAAAAGAAAATTAAGTTTAGTTTATTTTTTTTTCCTATCAAAATGGTACAAACCCACGTTGGTTTCTTCGATTTCTGATTTTGCACAGGGTTTTTTTCTTTAAAAAAATTGTTTTAGTGCCACAAACGATACACAATTATTTGTATCCAAAATCTTGACTTATCTGTGGTTTATGTAAAATCATTCTGCAGTTTTCGTGTCTTCATTTTTACTTCCTCTTGTGGGATCTTCGTACCATCAAAATTTGAATAATTTTTGGGGGAAATGTGCCACATTTTTGTACAGTTAGAATTTTTAATAATTGAAGGTGGGTAAATTAAATAAGAAATGGTCACAAATCTTCACAGTTCACACATTTATTTTTTAAGGCTCACAGTTCACACAGAGCGCATTTAAAGCTCAGGCTTTATCTTCAGTGTCTAAGGTAGCCGAGATGAATTCTCTTTTTAATAATCATTTTAATGTCCATTAATTTTAACACTTGTTTTCTTCATATAATCATTAAATTTAATTCTAGTATTTAAAAAAAAATGATGTCTTCCTGTTTCTCAAAGTTAAATTTTTCAATAGTTTAAAAAATATTGAAAAAAATGTATTCAATTAAATTTAAACATAAATTTAATAAAAATTGTAAAAATTGAATGGAATCTATTCGCATTGGCCTCATGACACGGCTTTAAATAGATTGTTATCAGATCTTCCGGATTTTTCTTCCACATCCTATTTAGAAGAGATTGGAAGTATGGATCGTTCAAAATTTTATGTATATATACTTAGGTATCTACACACACACACACATGCGTACAACTGTCAGGTATGGAACCCAAAGTCCAAAGGTAATAATTTTGATTCCTCTTTTATTCTCATTACTATCTCCGGCTTACAAGATCTAGTCTAAACATTAATGCCCAACTTTAATGGAAAATCAGTTTTTTTTTTACTCAGCTCTTGTGTGATTGACTTTTACAATATTCCAATAACATACAGAAAAAAAGTCCATTATTGCGAGCAGTCTTTATTTTAGAAAAAACGAATATCTATTATTGTCCTTGTTTACATAATAAAATATATCTTTTTCCTGTTATTTGTGTTTAAGAAGAATATTAAGCTTTCAGATCAAAATGTATCAAGGAATTCTTAGATGATTTTAGTTGGGGTTCGGTCAAGGCAGATCCAAAAAACACAAATTTAAAAAATGTATTTTTTAATAAAGGATTATCTGCCGACGTTTCGGCTTACATTGTAAGCCATCTTTAGGGCTATAATGAAGATGAGAGAGGTCGTCCTGTCCCTAAACAATTAATGAGAGGGAATAGAATAAACAAATCTATCTGTCCCAGCCAGGAATCGAACCTGGATCTCCAGCTATCCGGGCCGGTGCACTTGCTATTCCCTCCCACTTGTAGAGGGAATTGAATGAGACAACTAACGCGTCCTGGTAGCATAACTGGCAAGAGCACCGGCCCGGATAGCAGGAGATCCAGGTTCGATTCCTGGCTGGGACAGATAGATTTTTTATTCTATTCCCTATCATTAATTGTTTAAAATTTACGTGGGATAAAATACCACAACCAAATTAAATATTTATAAAGAAAAAATTAAAAGTCCTGTCCCTAAGTTCACATTTCCATGTATCAAGGAATGTTTAGCTTCGTTTCAGGAATAGAAGAAAATTCAAAATTTGCAGAACTGTGATTAGTTCTCTTCATGTGCAGTTCCATGTGTTCAGAGTCTTGATTACATATTTGAGGGCGTACCGAACGTAGAAGGTTGCCTGGCAGCTGATCGGAATCGCAGAGCTGATACTCTTAACCGACTAGAAATCTGAAAGTTTTTTTTTTTTTGCCCCCCCGTTTTTTTTTCCCCTGATGTAGGTCCACTTTGTCTTAGCGCGACCCATGTATATGTCATCGTTATTTACTGCAACTCCAACCGAGGAGCGATAAAGGCTGGTCGTAAAAACGTTTCACGGGAGTCATAATAAAGCACAGCGATAAGAGGGAGAACTTTAATTTGTTCTCCATTATTAATAACCGTACTTAATAAAACGCATGCAAACATTTTTCAATCCCCATTTCCATGTCTTATTTAATTTTCGCCTTTTGAATTTCGCCCCCCTCCCCCCCTCCCGCCGGACAAACTCAAAAGTACCGATTTATTCTCAATTAAACGAACTTAAAAGCAGTTTTCGGTGACCTTCTAATTCTTGTTCTTAGCTGTTTTGCTTCCAAGTCTTTCTTCATCCCCTTGGACACACAGGAAGTGTGTCCTGATATTTCTGATGTTACGATGCATTCATATCTCTGTGTAGGATTTGTAAGAGTTTTTAATTGCTAACTTCTCTGATAGAGCTTATGTCTGATTCGGTTAATGTACTTTGATTAAACAGTCAACATGTTCTCAATGAAGCATTTATTAGAATCTTCTTTAGTAATACACGTCACGATTAATGTCCATTTTTCCAATATATATTTTTTTAAATATATTTTTATATTGCTATCTTTCAAGCCCTCTAAGAAATCAAGTATACTCATTTTTTTTACCATGACGCAACTTTTGAAAATATCTTCTGATCTTCATAGAATTTTCTTACGTATAAAAGGAAGAATAAGGTCTACTAAAAATTACACTGACACACACAGCACACACTTTTTTTTTTGTTTCGTTTGTTTGAACTAAAGTAAAAATTATTTGTAAGGACTGTACTATTTAGCTTATAAATATCAAAACTGTACTGACTTCTACCAGTATCATAAGGCAATTATGTCATAGTCTTAGCAGATTTTCCATAAAGAAATGAAGCTATTCATGTGGGCATCATCAGACGACTTTTGGAATATTTTACAGTTCTTCATATAAGAAGCTCACAATTTTATAATAATGTTCTGTATTGGATACCATATTAGTTGTTTTAGTTCATTAAGTATTAGACTCCGTATATTTTTTTCTGTAGCTTATAGAAAAACCAGTTAGGATCATGGAGATTGCTGCTATAGTAGATCTATTTTAAACAACCATGGGACTGGGCAGGCATTCATTTCTCGATTTATACCTCATATTTTTTTTCTCAAAATAAGTGATAGCCTCCCTTTCAACCACTTTAATTCATTGCGGAATGGGCTATCTACAGGTTGCTATCCCATTCTTAACATCCATGGCTCAGGGTAACTTTTTACTTTTCTATAAAAGCTTGCCCAGGGCAGGATTTGAACCCCTAGTGTCTCTGGCCCCCCCGAATGTATATTAAATCAGTGACTTGAACCCTCATCTCGAGGACTGAGAGATCCGAACCTATCCCTTTATCTAACCTGGCGCACCAAATGTATTTTCAATTTTTGAATAGAACATGCATCTCCTGGCTTGAACAGAGTTCAAGGGCCTAGCCACAGCCCCATGTAAAATTTTTGTTATAGCTTCAGGAATATCTAAGTTCAGTACCGTTCTCCAAGTATTAACAATAAACAATATATTTATGTATTTAAAAATTTCCAATTATAAAATCAAATTATTCACGCGGAGTCATTAAGTACTGGAGTACGTTATGTACCGGCGCTCGCAATTTTTGCAGATCACAGAACAAACAGAATAAACACACTTGGTATTCATGTTTCTTTTCATATTACGAACTTATTTTTCCTCTGATTTCATGAACTAATATTATATGAATTATACCAATACGTGCCATAAGAGTTCATGAAATAGGTCGATCTCGGAGGGGATATTTATAAGAATCGATATTTGTAAACCGTCAATATCGTCATTAATTGTTATAAGACACAATAATTATTCAAAATTTTATAAATTATTCGTATTAAATAATAACAATAATTTATTATGATAATATATGTAAAATGTAATTTTATAGAAATTATATTCTCGAAAGGAGAGTTTTTGACCGTAGATATTATTATAGATGATTTAAGTTGGGGTTCGGTCAAGGTAGATCCAAAAAAAAAATACAAATTTAAATAAAAAGTGTATTTTTTAAAAAGATTACATGCCAAAGTTTCGGCTTACATTTTAAGCCATCTTCAGGGCTGCAGAAATAGAATTTCATGAAAATACAATAATAATTGGCAATATTATAATATTGAAACGTTGGCAGATAATCTTTTTAAAAAAATACACTTTTTTTTTAATTTGAATTTTTTTTGGATCTACCTTGACCAAACCCCAACTAAAGTCATCTATTAATTATATTCCGAATTTTTTACACAATAAGCACACACTAACTAGAGAAACGGGGGAATCACTTATTTTTAAACACCATTCAGTAAATTTATTACTGCGGCTGCAATCGGATGAGTAAGTAAGGATTTTAAGAGAGGAGCAAGTAGAATATTCGTCACTACTTTTTTTCTTATTAATGTTACAACAAAAACTTGTAGATGTTTCATAAGTTTATGTCCTATAACATTTATACAAAAAAACGACTAGCCCAAAAAGATATTTGAGCGAAGCCCGGTTGGCGGACGACTTTCCTTTGGGGTTTAAAACGAATTTCCATGTCCACATCCTCTTGAGTTGTGCACAGTTTCATGCGAGACGCCGCGGCTGGGCTCATTGCACTCGTCACACAGTCTGAGTATCCTCCGGGTGCATACTATCCAATTTTGGTCATCATTAATCCTAAATATAAGGGCAACCATACAATTATCATAGTGGTTGATATACTCAAAAGATTCAATAATATATTCGTGAGTTGAATGAGTATGTCGCCCCATCATCTACTCAAAACTTCCAATCATTAGACAAGTGAATAAAAAAAACCATTTGATTATTAGTGGCCATTATTATTTTTACTTCTCGGATTATATTTACTTTTTCTTTTATGATCAATTTAAATGAATACGAAAATTAAACTTACTTTTTTACACTGCAATGTACTGGAATATATGGGAACGTTTATGGTCACATTTCCGAATGCAGAACTATAAAAAGTTTATACATTTTTTTTTGAGGCATTTAATCCCACGTAAATTTTAACAATTTTTTAGTGCAAGGGAACAGAATAAAAAATCTAACTGTCCCAGCCAGGACTCGAACCTGAATCTCCTGCTTTCCGATTACGCTACCAGGACAAGCCTGATAAGTTATTAAATTCCCCACACTAGGGTCGAGAGTCTAACCTCCAAGGCAGACGAATATATCGTCTTATACTCGAAGGAGCATAAAATAAAAGAATAAAAATAAATATTAAGTTAATATAAATATTAAGAATAAATATATTAGGAATTAAACATCTAACTGTCCTGGCTGGGACAGTTAGATTTTTTATTCTGTTCCCTTGCACTAAAAATTGTTATAAAAAGTTTAGTTAGTGACCATAAACTTCCCTCAGAGATCTCTCCAAGCATCAATATCTCCCCGGTGATGACTTACACGTTAAGTCGAAACGTTTGCAGTAATAAAATAAAACAATTAACCAGTAATTTTGGAATATTTTATTTTTCTACTCCTGGCCGAAACCCTTAATAATTTCTCCACCATAATCACGACGGCCGATAAACCATCAACCATTTTAACTTGACATATTTTAAAATTCTTTATTATGAAGGAATAGTTTTTTTTTTTTT
>KZ806867.1:607951-621232 GCA_000696205.2 Oncopeltus fasciatus
AATAAGTTTAGGCATTAAGGCCCAGGAGGTCGCGAGGCCATCTCCGTTTTAGTCGCCGGGGAGGATTGTGGGGATTGGAGTCCGACGACAGGGATTGGGCAAATGGATTGGGATGAAATTGGAGTTTACTATGGAAGAGTTTGAAGCGGGTGGAGATAAGGTCTTTGACAAAAGGAATATTAAAGTCGTGATGAAGGGTAGAGTTGGACACATAATATGGAGCGTTAGCAATTATTCTAAGAATTTTGGATTGTATTCGTTGGATATTGGAAGAAGGAATAGTAAAGATTTTCTTTTATAAGTCATAGTGGAAGCGGGAAAAGGTCGAATGACGGAAACTTGTCATATAAGAAAACTTGTATCTGAGCTGCATCTACAACAATATAGCCGATAGAAGGTAGGCTACTGGAGAGCGTGCAGTACTATCAGTAGCCCTGGAGCAGAACAAGAGCGAACAAGCTGCGACACCTCAATATGTCCGCCGGGAAATTCCAGCAATTTGCATAGATAGCAGCAGGGGGGGGGGGGAGGCGAGATGCTATCTCCGTGACGTACGGCCCGCCCTCCCCCGGCGTGAACTCTTCATCTGCACCGCCGACGGGCGTAATGCCGATAGTTACTCTCTCGTGTACGACAGACACATGTGCCGTCTCAGAGGCTCCCAACCGTCTCCGTAATTAATCCATTTGAGAGTTTATCATGCCGTTAGTCCTGAACTAGCTGTGTTTGTAATATTTTATGCATTAATCGTATCAAATGTATATTTGATAGAATATTGATCCAAAATTGAACCAAGTTCCCACCTTCAGAACCGAGGAATCTCTGGAGAATAAATGCAAAAGAGAGATCCATATGTAGGCTAATAAAAAAATTTAAAAAAATCCAATACTTGATATTTTAGCTTTGAAAATGTAATTTATGATATTAATTTAGACCCAGTTAAACAAGAAGAAAAATATTGGAACTTATATTGTGCTTGGGAAATAATATATATATACACACACACACACATATATTTTTTTCTTTAATTTTTTACAGCCAGAATATTCAGTGCAGTTGCTTTTTAGGTATTTCCAGTGACCTTGTTGCTACTCTACACTATATTTATCGATTCTAGGGATTTTGTTTTCCCTAAATTTAATTTTTATATACCTTCTATAAGTTATAGTTATGAAATTGAATATGTTTGAAAGATACCCGATTTGCTTCTTTACGAAATTTATATTTGTACAGTGTCTGAGTATCTCCATAGCGTTTGAATCTTGGGGAATGATAACGGGGAAGATAAGAAAAAATAATCCTATCATTTCACAAACTGTTGTTGTAGTTGTGGTTTATTATCCCACGTAAATTTTAAACAATTAATGAGAGGGAATAGAATAAAAAATCTATCTATCCCAGCCAGGACTCGAACCTGGATCTCCTGCTTTCGGGCCGGTATGTTTCCATTACACCACCGGGACGAGCTAGATAACTTATTAAATTAATAATTTATGATCGAAATATATTAGTTTTTATTTGAGATAGGAAAAAGTTTACAGAACATTTTTGGTGTAAAATGTATTTTTATAGGGCTATGTTTTCTCTAACATTTTAACGAAAAACTTTTATGTAGGAGGAAATTCAGGAATGTAGTTACGATATGTGAGCGCCTCCCCCACTCTACCACAAGACAGTCTAGAGCAAACTTTAGTGTTTATACCTTTATACGCCGTTGTTATCTCCAGCTTGCAAATTATTATTTATTTTTTTTTTTACTGTGTTAGCCTCCCTTGCAACCACTTAGGGTCATTGGAGGGAGGGGCTATCTACAGGTTGCCACCCCATTTTAAACACCCATGGCTCAGGACAAGCTTCTATATTATATATAAAAGATTGACCTGGGCGGGATTTGAACCCGCGGCGTCAGGATTGCGAGACCCGTACGGATCCCCTGAGCTAACTTGGCGCCCCAGCTTGCAAATTAAATTTCTTCATTTATAACGATATCTAGTGGAATATGGAAAAATAAAGAGATCATCAACCTACCCCCGCGTAGAGGACTTTTTAATATAATGATAACGTTTTTAATTGGTTGTTCTCAGTCAGGGTAGATGGCTCATTCATTTCGCTGTTTCAAACAACAAGTAGCAAAAGTTTTCATACTCATATATAGGAGACACAAGCGTTTAACGAATTATATAAGTTCAGGTAATTAATAACAAAATATTTGGTCCTCTGTAGTGGTAGTTCGAGTTTGCTTTTGTAAGATTTCTTCCACTCGTGAACGGAAAAAGCAGCGTGTTTTATATTCTCCATCTAATTGGTATGTAATGAACTAATTAAAACACATATTTTGCTGGTAATTGTAAAGTGAGCAATAGTCGTATGATTTTAGTCCTGAACAAATAAATATTTATACCCCATCAAGGTATATCTTACGTGCCGATATTTAGTTAATTCTCCTGTATGTGTTTTTTTTTTGTATTTTTTTTTTCATAAAAAAGAACAATTAGATTTCCAAACGCTCTAGATTCTTACTGGAGTGGCCGTAGGAATGGCAGTAGATGTAAAAGGTATGGAATTCGGAATTTGCAATTAATTCTGAACGGGGAGGCACGCCGGCCGTCATCGGTAAGCTGCAGTAATTCAACTATACCATAATCCACGACCAATCGTTAACAGTTCTAGCAGATTTCAAGGGAATCAAGATATTAATATTGCTATCATGACAACTCATTTCAAAACAATTTTTAAATATTGACCGGTTCTATGTCTTCAAGTGAAGCCAAAAATCTAAACCGGTATAAATTACAAAAAAATTAATTTTGAATGGACCATATTTTTTTAGCTCCTCCTATGCAGGATCGGTGAATTTTTCAAAAAAGTCGTGTCCAACGTGAATAGCTTGATTTTCAAAAAGGAAATCTGTTAAAGTTGAAGCAATGAAAAGCATCTTTACGGCCGGTTGTATCGCAAACATATATATATATATATATAAATATATATATATATATATATATATATATATATATATATATACATATATATATATATATATATATATATATATATATATATATATATATATATATATATATATATATATATATATATATATATATATATATATATATATATATATATATATATATATATATATATATATATATATATATATATATATATATATATATATATATATATATATATATATATATATATATATATATATATATATATATATATATATATATATATATATATATATATATATATATATATATATATATATATATATATATATATATATATATATATATATATATATATATATATATATATATATATATATATATATATATATATATATATATATATATATATATATATATATATATATATATATATATATATATATATATATATATATATATATATATATATATATATATATATATATATATATATATATATATATATATATATATATATATATATATATATATATATATATATATATATATATATATATATATATATATATATATATATATATATATATATATATATATATATATATATATATATATATATATATACATAAAGTTAGTTGGTTATTGAGGATTTAGGCCAATTAATTTTGCATACTAATTTAGTCTAGGCCAATATTTCAAGAATATATTTTCTCTTCATCATGTGGGAAAATACACTGAAGCAAATTACAAGTTTGAATGATAAACATTTTTTATTTATATATTGTTATTATTTTGAAATTACAGTCAACTTACAAAGACTTATATATTAGTACTTAGAGCTAAGTCTTGTGCGAGTCCACATCAATATATAACCTAACTAATATGTAACCTACCCTCAATATCAACGTGACCCCAGCCAGTACTTACTCATAGTACTGTTTTTTTTTTTTGCTGTGTTAGCCTCCCTTGCAACCACTTAGGGTCATTGGAGGGAGGGGCTATCTACAGGTTGCCACCCCATTTTAAACACCCATGGCTCAGGACAAGCTTCTATTTATAAATAAAAGATTGACCTGGGCGGGATTTGAACCCGCGGCGTCAGGNAATGTTACATAAACGTTTTATTAATTTTATAAATAGTAATAATTCAAAACTGTAAATTGTTTGTGTATATTTTCAGCTCTGATGAAGAAAAAATATATTCTCGAAATATTGATCTAGACTAAAATATTGTAAAAAATTAATTGATCAAAATTCTCGATAACCAGCTAATTTTATCTGAATCTCAAAAAGATCCATAAATTGTTGCAATCAGTAATGGTTTAATAAAAATACTGGTGTATGTACCCAATCACTCCCCTCCCTAGAGATATATATTGGGGAAACGAGTATAAATGGGTTCAAGATATTTTCAAGCGAAATCTATTTAGTTGTAATGATTGGTGGCTGTAATTAGCTTCTGCTAAAGGAAAAACATCATAAGAAAATCGTCTTGAAACAAAACAAGAAATTAATCTAGTTTGTAAATAAGATTTCTAAAATTCGTTTTAGGATAATTTTATTGTGTTTTGACTCCCTTTTTTTTTCTTATATAAAAAGGATTAAAAAAAATAAAAGAATGTGGGGGAAAATAAAGGAGCAGTTGATGTCATTGTTTTCAGAAAGCAGAGAGATAAGGAGCGTGGCACCTTACACTTACTCATGCATTTATGTATGCAGTTGTAAATACCTCTACCATATAGGGGTCGGCAGGCGAGAGGAAAAAAGTGGGGGGGAGAAAGAAGATTTAGAATTATGCAGGAGAGCCGTCTAGTTGTATATCTCGGGGCGGACAGGGGCGTGCATTCCCGGCAGAGATTAGGGTTGTAAGGAGGCCCTCGGATCCATTTAGCGAGATCTGGCGAAGGACCGACGTGTCAGCCCTCGAAGGGATGATATTCCTCCAGAGAATACATAGAAACCTAAGTTTTTCCAGAAATAATCCTCAAAAATAAATTAAAAAACTATTCATGGCATATCCATAGATTCTCGCCTCAAATTTAAGATAAGTCAATTAATTGCAAATTAAATTAAAATTAACTTTTTTCAAATAATATCAATAAATCTAAACCAAGAGAATATTTAAGTATAGATTGATGTATCGATTATTTAGAACTTCCAAACGATTTGACAGCTCAATATATCTTTCATTCTATTTCTTTTCAGCAAAATAAACCTCTATCCTTATTAATATTTGTATTTTCAGTAATAAATTAAGAGGATGTATAAAAAGTAACTTTAAGAAAGGGAGCAGCTACGACTCGTTTTTCATTAATCTTGTTTGATAGGTGGGAATCGGAAGAGTCATATACAATTTATAATTCTGCCATTTAAGTTTGTTTTAGTTTTTTTTCTTTTTTTTCTTTTATACTTTTTGTTTATTTTCCCTATTTTATTCAACGTTTCGAGCCTTTTTTTTTAACTTTTAAATAGCTCATTTTCAGGTTTTTTTTTATAACATACAATTTGTTGTCCAAATAGTCATCTAAAATATCAATTGCCTTCTCCAAGGCACTTGTCCACATTTTTTTTTCACATGACCTAAGAGGATAAGTTACATATTTAAAATAGAATTAAAATTAAAATGAATGAAGAAGAAGACAAATTTAAAAGCCTTCCAAAAGAAATTTAAAAAAATTTGGTCAGGCGCTTAGGAAAAGATACATGATATTTTAGATGACTATTAAGACAGCAAATTGTAAAGATAACCTGAAGATGAGCCAGTTAAAAGTAAAAAAATACGCGAAAAGTCAAATGGCATAAGGAAAATATACTAATAGGAAGAAAAAATAACCTCAAATGGCAGAATTATTAGAAACTTATTTTCTTTCAAAATTTGCGTCTAAATCAATTGTAACGATGAGTTTTTCATAGATTTTTCAGATAACTAGTATCTTTGAATTAATATTTTTGCTGTGACCGATAATTCTGAGACGTTAGCATGTGAATACTTCAGAAGAAGAGGTAGGGAATTCTCGTTCGTAGCCCTTGAGAAAGTGGTTAAGTCGCTTTTCAGCAGCAGTGACTTAAGTTTAAGCTTGTGGTCTAGAAGAGCCCAGAATGTTCTTAAGAGAGTGAACTCGATCCCACATTGAATTGTACGTCTTTAGCAATCCGGCAATTTATAGAGTGTATTTCTCGCCTTAAATAAGGATTCTAGAGTACAGTCTTACAGCCACTCTGACATAACGTGTAAGTATCCTTCTTTCTTTGTCCTTGTGGCTCTAAGGCGCATGTCTCAGCGACCAAGTTACCTAGAATTCTTTGAATCAACAATATATTTGAGGTAGTTTTTAAAATTAATTCACACCCCATAAACGGACAAGAATTGTGAAAGATAAATAAATTGTCTTCATACGGGCAAAACTAAGGAAGTCTTGAAGAGGAAAGGACAAATAGATATTTTGAACAGATCTTACATTTTTTAATAAAAGTCTTGAGATCTGTGGGATTTTTAAAAATTCATGTCAGTCAGTCATTGTGAAAATCTTGATGAAATCTGCTAAATAGGAAAGCTAAACATTAGCAATTAATGAGAGGGAGTAGAATAAAAAAATCTATCTGTCCCAGCCAGGACTTGAACCTGGATCTACTGCTTAGCGGGCTGGCATGTTTACCAATTACACCACCAGGGCGAGCTGGATAACTTATTAAATTCCCAACACACTAGCGAGAGCCTAACCCAACGAGAAAGACAAATACATCATCTTATTCCCGAAGGAGCTGACATTGTCTAGCTATTTATCGACTCTCTATTTATAGTGTGTTGGGAATTTAATAAGTTATCTGGCTCTTCCCGGTGGTGACTTATTGGTATCTAAGCTTTTGATTGTCAGTTATAGAAATTAGTCATTTTTGGTTGAATTCGGATGATGGGGAAGAGAGAATTTAGAGGTGATCAACCTCTAAATCCTCTCTTCCCCATCATCCAAATTCAACCAAAAATGACTAATTTCCATAACTGACAATCAAAAGCTTAGATACCAATAANAAGACAAATATATCGTCTTATGCTCGAAGGAGCTAACATCGTCGGCTATTTGTTAGACCCTTGTTTTTTTTCTCTTATATTCCTATATATAAGAGTATTTGCATATTACGTATTCGAAAATACATTTTAAAATATTTTTTTAAATATACATTTTATTTTATGGATTATAAACATTATCAAAAAACATTAATACTTAATTTGTAAATTTTTTCGGATCTCTAAATTAAAGACATTACGATGTTAAATTTTGGTTAAAAGTTACGTAATTTAAACGAACATGATTTACTTAGCTAAGAGTTTAATTTGCACACACACATGTCAGTACTCCAGAATTACTCTCCTCCAACTTACACGAGAACTCGCACTGTTCGAGCGAGGAAGTGCTCCCTGGAGGACCTCAGGCCCTGACTGTGGGCGAGAAGAGAGGTCCACATCTGCGCTTCACTATTTCGGCGCCGACCTCTCAGAGGGCGCTTGTCCTAATGGCTCTCATCTCTCAAATCTCTCCCGGCATTTGTCAGGCTCCGCTGTTCCAGCTCGCTTCATTTGTCAGCAGCCCGGATTTCTGGATATTACCGGGATTCCGGCACCGAGGAGCACACGTGCTTCTGCTCTCGTCCCAGTAAGCAGGAGTGGGGAAATTGAGAGGAATGACGGTACCCACCCTTACCTTGGCTGACAGCATTAGTAATAACTGGTTGTAGATTACCACGCTACACATCTGTACCTAAGTATCTTGATTTTTGAAAAGTAGTACTAGATCTTCACCGCTCCTACACTGGAAAAGCTGAAAATATAGCCCGCACACACACACACACACACACACGTACGCACGCACCGCACGCACGCACGCACGCACACACACACGCGCACACACACACACACACACACACATATTGTATGAGTGTTTATATTTTTACATGCTCTAGCGTCAGCAATTTTTCAAAATGATTAAACCAAATATATATTTCATAAATATGTATAATTAAAAAATATTTTTCTTTTTGAAAACCGTTTGATGAGTTTATTAATAGCTGAAATCGGTTGAATGGGAGAGGAGACAAATTTAAAATATTAATACTAATAAAAATTTGTGAAAAATGTAATTATACAAAATTTATATTCTATTTCATTGTTGTGCGGTCCCTCTTATTTTTAAAACATAGAAACGAAATCCGGTAAAATGAGGCTTTTGATTAATTCATGTTCGGTTAGAATTTACTGAGATTGTGGAAGGTTTAGGGGAAGATTTTTATAATATTTATATTTTCGTTTAAATAAAAACGAAACTGAAATAACAGTTTTCAAACATTTGTACAACAAAATAAATGCAAAATACACTTTTCTTCAATTTATGTTCTGTAACACTTTTACGCTAACACAAATTAAGGAAGGTATTTACTTATTAATTAATTCAGCTCAAAATTATATGTTTGTGTGTGTGTGTGTTTGTTTCTATACAGGCTAGTTATAAGCTTATAACAAATTCATCTCAATCATAAATTTCAGCCTTCACCTAACCCCCTCCCCCCGTTGGTCGATCGACTTTAGTGAAAAAGAAGTTACTAATTAATAGCTTTTTTTTTTAAATATATAGATAGCTGGCGTAATATTATGTTGAAATTAATGAAAACCACCACCGATTTCTTTATTGATAAAATAAATATTTTATGAGTTATAAAACCAGTAGAGTTGACTGAAATGTCAAGTACGAGTAGAAGCAGCATTTAGTATGCAGGGACCGTAACAAATATTTCTAGTTACGCTGACCATATAGTTTAGTGCAACAGAGATTTGTTTATTGGTGAAGTATATCAATATGTGTTTCACGACATGGAAAGCGAAAATACAAATATACATAAACTATAATACTGAGGAATTCGCTTAGTTTACTCATCTTCTCCGTGACACAATGTTTGTGGTTGAAAAAAATATACACCAAAATTTGGAGTATTATTTTTATTTATGCCAACGTTTCGGCTTAGCTAGTAAGCCATCATCAGGGCAATGGCGTTGAGTGGAGAAATCTCCCCAGGGTGGTTGTTCACATTGTAAACTGCAGAAAACAACTGAATTCAGTTGTTTTCTGCAGTTTACAATGTGAACAACCACCCTGGGGAGATTTCTCCACTCAACGCCATTGCCCTGATGATGGCTTACTAGCTAAGCCGAAACGTTGGCATAAATAAAAATATTACTCCAAATTTTGGTGTATATTTTTTTCTTCCTGGCCGAAACCCCGACCATTCTCACATGATATTCGAGACGGCCAACCAACCATCAACCATGTTTGTGGTTGAAGTTAAGAAATCTTTTTCTAAAACACTTTTTATGGAAGACATTTAAGAATGTAAATAAGAGGAGTGAAAGACCTACGTAGAGTCAACCTTTTCGAGCTTACCTGCTTGCTATCCTTGCCACTTCTGAAATCGAAGTATCCTTTATGACCGTCTTAATGAAACTTGAGAAATCTGCATGGTTTATGCAACTGCTGAATGAGAAACTGAATATTTAAAAAAAAATTTTTACTTCAAAATATACAAATTTATATCCCCCCAAAATATATACCAGTGTTAATGCCATATAAAATATGCTCCATGACACTTGTTCTCTTTTTATTCCCTTTTAAGTAATTCTAAAGGCTTTGTCACTCTCTCATCTTCGATTCCGACAAACATTTTTTTTAAATATTTCATTGCCACAGAACTTTATGAGTAAAACAACTTATGCACAAATTTGGCAACAAGATATTCTTAAATGTTAAAATTAAAAGTTCTTTTGGAGCATTTTGATACACTTTAAAATACATAAAATACTAAATTGTTTGAATGGTCGTCTTTAGCGTTTCATCTGTTATGAATTATTAGGATAATTCATTAACATTAATAATTATGAGTTATTAAATGATGATTTTAGTTGTGGTATTTAATTCCACGTTAATTTTACACAAGAAATGCAGGGAGTTGGAATAAAAAATCTTACTACCTCAGTCGGGTATCGAATCCGGGTCTTCTACTGTCCGGGTAGGCACGCTGGACATCTACACAACCGAGGCAGGTTAGATAATCTCTTCTACTCTCCGCACTCTACTGGGAGTTTAAACCCCCAAAAAAGACAAATATATCGTCTTATGCTCGAAGGAGCTAACATCGTCGGCTATTTGTTAGACCCTTGTTTTTTTTCTCTTATATTCCTTTTTTAAATACTGATTTTAGTTGTGATATTTATTCAAATATTATATAAGAAACGCAAGGGAGCAGGAGACTCGGGTTCGTTTCCAGGCAGAGGTAGTAAGATTTTTTTTATTCTAACTCCCTTGCATTTCTTGTATTATGAATTATTATTCTTCGCGCATTACATGAGGCAAAAGGTCGTGTCCCTGCCATTTAGTACCTTCTCTACCACAACAGGCTGTTTGTAAAAAAAGATAGATTCTTATTAAGCCTTTTTTCGCCATTAGAAATAATAAAAAAAAATACATATCTTCATTTACCTAATGTTTTAGTTTTTTCAGTATTCAGATGTATGTATTTTGTCATTTACATAACCACAAAATATATTTTTGTTCAGAATTTTTTCTAAATATTCTAATGAGGGGTCACATTTTGTAAAGTCCATAAATTTTTGCTCGAACTCTTTAGGTTATCATGCTCCTTCTGATTGCTCTGTTAACGGAAATGCCGAGTATCATGCTTTACTGCAGTTTGGTTAGTATCGAATAAAGATATATTACAATATATTCAAATTTATCAAGTTTCGTTTGACCAGAATTCAATACATTTATTATTTGTGAGATTGCAATCCAAGAAAATAGGTATAAAAAAAAAAACAACCCCCCTCTAATCATATGTCCCTCAAATAGAAGGCGTGCTGCACATTCTCTGAGTGCCTCATAGGGTTGCATGCGCAGGCCGTATTAATATATTTATGTGGGGTCGGCAAGGAGGAGGGGCCTTATATAAATAACGGAATTAAATAGGGCTTCTCTAAATGTTAACGGGTGGAAATAGATAAGGGGTCGGCCGAGTTGTGTTTTCCGAGCTCTGCCGCTGGTCCAAATTCCTTGCGTGCCGGCCAGTGCAATCGCATGTTCCGCGCACCTCCACATCCGCAAGGATGTCATCTAGGCGCCTTGTCATTTCTTTTTTTTCTACATTCAATGTTCTTTAGTCGAAGTTTGGTTTGTAAATAAATAAGGTTATTTTTATTTTGACAATGTTCTTCAAAACGTGTCCCAAACATCGCTATCACCATATATAGATTATTTGCATACAATTTTTTTCTCTAATAAGCGTGTTTCGCGAATTAAAACATCCTTAACTACTTATAGAAATTATTTTACCATGGGTCTCTACAACCTGTTGTGGAAATTTTTTATTTTTTTATTATTTAACATTGCTTAAATTAGAACTCGAAAATATGTTCCTACCTTTTAAAACTTTTAATACCTAAATAAATTTGTAGGTTTTCTTCCAGTATTTCTTTCGTGTTTACTTCCGTAGATGAATTGTCACCTGCAAATTGGTGGATCTTATCGCATACATATGATCATTGCCGTAATCATTGAAAACCGCATATACTACTTCCTCAGGAGAGAATACAATCTAATAACTCCTGCTGATTAACTTTGTTAGTTACAATGAGAACAGACTACACTAACCGGTATCTTGGGGAAGTTAAGGGTTCAAACCCGAAACGTTTGGCAGCGAGAGTTACTCTATTAACTACCTATAAAGTTTAAAATGGATTTTGAAATAAATAAAGATACGAAATCGAAAAATTTGAATTACAAAGTAACACAATTAATGAAAGACATATCTTGCAAAACAATGTCAAGACTAAAACATTTAAAATTGCTATAATTTGATTTTTGTTGTTTGACATTTACATAACTTTTAACACAAACCTTATCTTTAAGAGAGATTTTCTTAGAACTTGCCTTGTTGTTACTAATATTGTCTCCTAAAATATCTGAGTGAGTATGTGAGTGTAATGTTTTTGTTACCTTTGGAAATTTAACCTTTACGTGTAGTGGCTTACCTGTACTGTCAAAATTAAAAATATGATTTTTTTTTTTTTTTAAACACTTTATTTAGAAATTACATCTTGCACAATTGCAATGTGCTCAAAATATATAATAAATATGTACTAATATAATAATAATGTACAATATGAATTAATATTAAAAATATTTATATATACATACAGAACTTGAAAAAAAAATAATAAAAAATTTTAATTAGCGTGTATTTCGCTTGGTGGAAAAGCTGCCCAATGGCAGTACTCCTACATCACTATTTACAATTGTTTGTTTTATTGTTTTTTTTTTTTATAATTCTTATTAGGAAGTGTTGGTAATTTGGTGGTAACGCGGCCATTTCCAATTCAGGCGACGTATTGGATGGGTAAGGATGGGTAATACTAGATAGAGTTTGGGCTAAAGGATTGGGATGCATGGAAAAGTCAGAGTGAAATTTATTAAAACGGGTTGTGATGATCTCATTAACAAAAGGGATTACAAGGTCATTGTGGAGTAAGGAGTTGGCGACGTAGGATTTAGGATTGGAAGGACTGTATTCTTTGGATGTTGGGTGGTTTAGCAGTTCCCCAAAGTTCGACTCCATACGTCCAAATAGGTCTCAGCAGTGTCTTGTAAAGAGTTAGTTTGTTAGTCACAGTTAAAGTTGACTTGCGGTTTAACAGCTTGTAAAGTTGCCCAAATCTCCTATTTAGTTCCTGTCTTTTGATTTTTGTATGTGTGTTCCATGTTAGTCGAGAGTCAAGCTGAAAGCCGTTTCCTTCCTTTAAATTTTATATTGGGATATTTTTTATTTTTTTGTCAGACCTGTTTTTATGTTTTGTTTATATGATTATTCTATTACTTAGCCAGGAAGAAGAGCAGAAATTTAGGGCAAAACGTTGTCAATAATAAAAACTTTTTTTTTTTTAATATATTTTTTGTGGCATTTAACCCCACGTAAATTTTAACAATTTTTTAGTTCAAGGGAACAGAATAAAAAGTCCAACTGTCCCAGCCAGGACACGAATCTGGATCTCCTGCTTTCCGGGCCGGTGCGTTGCCTGGCTAGGACAGATCGATTTTTTTATTCTGTTCCCTTGCGCTAAAAATTGTTAAAAACTTTTATGCTTACAAATTAGTTTTTATTTTTAAAACTTTTTTATTTTCCAAGATTGAATCCATGACAATCCTTCATCACAAAATTCTACGATCCCCCAACTATCTCTAAAAATAAAGTAACATTTGAAACTCAAATGCAAAAAAAAAAAAAAAAA
>KZ806867.1:636254-650132 GCA_000696205.2 Oncopeltus fasciatus
TTTTTTTTAATGGGACTTAAATTTCTCATCTCTTTTCTATCCCAACCTTATCTATGGTCTACACGGTACAATAAAAGTTTTACACCTCACGGTCCAATATCTCCTTCCTGTTTTCACTTTACTTCTATTTTCACTGAGAAATTGGTTACTGTATCTTTAACTCCACTACTGAGCAAGAATCAATGCTGCTGGTGAGCCGAGGAATCTGTACCTGCAAAACAAACTTGATCACATGCGAAAAACCCGACTAGTTTGTTTGAATCTGCAATGTTTTTCATCAATTTTTTAGCATATTTCCCGAGTAACGTTTATCTAATGAGTAGATTTAAGAAAAATTTCCTCATCCATCCTGCTTTGGAAAAGCTAAAAGATGATTCAGGAACTACTACTTATTTATATTTAGTTTATCCGAAAATAGAGTATATTCCTTTTGGAGGAAATTCAGGATTACATCGAAATAAATAAGACTGAATAAATTGCTAATTTCTGGCAGGAAATCTGTTCTGTTGAAATAGGCAAAAGACCGAAGCCTTGAGCTACAATCTTGTTTCTTGTTGAAGGCACTTGATACGCGTGGAGCGAGGAATGGTGTCACTGTCACCGTGCCACTCGCTGCCGTGCCACGTGATTAGCGCTGCATGTCAATTCACGCTGACCCATTCTTACACCTGTCTTATGAGAGATCTTGTAAAAACTGCCTCCCGTTTCGCCCCTATACGCCCAAATATCCTCTTTCATTTTTTTAGAGTGAATTACAATTTTATGAAATATTTATCAGCTTAAATGGAGAGTTTTTTTTTACATCCTAGGTATTATTATTAGATGTTTTCTGGATCTACCTTGACCGGACCCCAACAAAAAACATCTAATAATTTGTCAGCTTAGTTCAATTTTGTTATAAACAGTAAAAAAAAAAAAGGGCTCCTTAAGAATCATTCGTACCTTTAAAATGTTTGCGTTCAACCGACTTCAAAGTCTACGCTTGGCTGTGTTAGTATAAGCGGGTAAAAACTCAAGAGTGAGTTCTGTTGGATGTCTTTTCCTTGATGGGTAGTACAGGAATGTATTATCTAAAATTTGTAAGAATTTGTATTTAATATTTTTACAATGCGTTTTAATATTAATGAGGAAGTGAGTGGAAATTTATTAGTTTGCACCCCAAATGAATGTTGAAGAGCGGAGAAAAAATCATACCTTTTAGTAGAGTAGAAATTTAAAATAATAATTTTTTTCAGTACAAGTCTATATTGAAGCAACAAATTCAAATGGCTGATAAAAAAAATTAAAAAAAAAACTGGCCAGGGCTGGGACAGTTAGATTTTTTATTCTATTCCTTTGCACTAAAAATTGTTAAAATTTACGTGGGATTAAATATCACAAAAAAATAATATTTAAAAAATTAAAAACCCTTCAATTTCATTTTATATAAGAGTTTTCATTAATCGTGTATTGTCCCTATCCGCAACCGTCATAAATTTCAATTGTTTGCAGACAGAGAACAAGAGATATATTCCTGAGAATGGGAAAAGTATATCGATTATACCCCTCAATTTACGATCGTTACAAATCGTTTTTAATATAAAAGCAATAAATAATTTGAAAGGAAAAGGAAAAAGGTACTGTTTCTTGAGAGTGTTGAGAGAGGTGAGATACGGAGGATAGAGTGTCTTATCTGATAACCCCGCTCTCCAGCGAACACTACAAATCAGCTGTTCAAATAATATAGTCGGTTGATCGGAATGTTTTTTTAATTATTATTATTAATACTCTGTATTTGTGCAACATTTTGTAGTTTTGCATACATACCGTATAATTCCGATTGACTTATTAAGTCATCCATTTTCCCAGCGTAGTCACAAACTACAATGATTATGATACATTTTAACATTGATCAGACGGAAATTTAGTAATACATAAATTAGCAAGAATTAAATACGAAATTTCAATTACACAAACTTATATTAGTGAATTATACATAATGTACCATTATAATTATTAAACTTACTGAATATGTGCTCATGGAATATTAAATTGCTTCTCGGAAAATATTAATGTGAAATAAAGAGAGGATAGGTTGATCGTTTTGGACTTTGATGAAGAATTTCGGCCTGAATTTCAGGTCTTCTTCAGGGCAGGAAACATATCCAGGAACTGCAAGAACTACAAGAGTTCGAAGAGCTACATACACCTCTAACCTACGCATATAACGTACTTGGAGTCACAAATATGTTTTTGCAATACACTAATGAATGATTTCGGATCCTTACATCCTGAATTTATGGAGTGTTTCACGATATCCTTAACGCCCTTTTGGAGCTGCAGTGTATGACAAGAATCGTTTTGCAATCTGCTGTAGCCAGCGACTATTGGCTCATGTGTAATGACACTCTAAGCCATTAGCTAGGAGTAAACCTACAAAATTTAATGATGATTCTTTTTTAATTTTTTTAAAGAGGTTTTTCGTTTGGATTCTCAAGTATCATGGATTGTGAGCTCATTAATGACTTTATTATAAGGATTGACGCCATAGTAGTTGAATAGTAAACAGTTGTATTTTACTAAAATTTGTATTTTACTAAAATCCCCCCCCCCTCCCCTAAATCTAACACAAATTTTTCTGGATGATGTCTTTCATTATGGATTATACATAAACGGATTTCTGAGAAAATATGAATTTATATATATTTACTATCATATGTCATTGCATTTTATATATGATAAGTTTCATTTATTTATGTTCTTGGTCAATTATCTTAATAATTGTTGATGTAATCTATTAAATTATTTATCTCACAATAAAAGTTTTACACCTCACGGTCCAATATCTCCTTCCTGTTTTCACTTTACTTCTATTTTCACTGAGAAATTGGTTACTGTATCTTTAACTCCACTACTGAGCAAGAATCAATGCTGCTGGTGAGCCGAGGAATCTGTACCTGCAAAACAAACTTGNTATGTATATATATAAACATAATTTTCAAAGGTCATGTAGAAATTGAGGTAAAGGAATCGGATTAAATTGCTGATGTACGAATATGAAGGGTGCCCTTAGCCTCCTCCTGGGCAAAAGAGCTGGTAGCACTGGCTAGTTACCTACAGAAGCGCAGAAAGAAGATGAATCTGGGAGCTTCAGTTGTGAGGGGCCTAGTGCCGTAACCATTACCCGCAACCCATTCCCGTCACTAGAAGTCCTTTCGACTCTCCCTTGCATTTCTCCAATCAAGGTGGAGAAGAGTTGGAGGACAGAGAACAGGTTTGTGTCAGTGGATCTCTGTCCGGGACAACTCCAGATAGGTCCGACCTTCAGTTTCACCTTTCCTTCCTCTTCTCCCCCCCCCCTCCCATCACTCTCTCTCCCCCTCTCTCTCACACACACACACACACACTCTCTCTCTCTCTCTCTCTCTCTATCTATCTATCTCCTTCTCCATCCTACGATCAACTCTACTTGTTGGGGTAACTAGGTACGTTAAGTTCCTGCTCTTGGAAGACGCCTAAACAAATTTTCAGTTTTCAGAAAGTCTACACATAGTAGATAAATGAATAGAAAATATTTTACCGATCCAATAGTAAATGCATCTTTGTTGTTGAAGTTTATCGTGTAGAGCAGACAGCGGGAAGCTGGGCTTTATTTTGTATTGTAGATTCGTATTCTATAAGTCATCAAATGTAAAAGTCTAAATATCTATACGAGCTGGATTCAACCATGCAGGCATTTTCGGAGAACTTCGTGTTATTCTCCCTTCTGCTTTGATCTGTCACTCAAAGGTGTGATCAAACCGCATTTCATGAACAATCAGAAAAATAATGGGACTTGAGATGCTCCCTGAAGCAGGAGGGAGGACTATTTAGTCAGCTCGGTACGGTCGAGAGCCCCGACATTTGGAACTCTCCTGGTGGCCTAATTAAGTACCTATGTAAGCCAGTATTTCTTGCTGAGGTCGCCCCCTATCGGACCGGTTATCTCTGTGTCTACCTGAGCTACCGAAACAGCTGGCTTTACGTCCAGGATACCTGCTAACTACTCAAGATCGGGTCGGTTGGCTTCTTAGCCACCCGGAGGGGGCATTGCTACCGTCTGGCGAGATGTCTTCCCCCAACAGACTCCTGAAGGAGCGATTGCGTCTTCACAAAATGTTTGCCAGCCTGGAAACTGAAGAAAGATCTGAGCAGCCTTGTAGTATCAAGATCAAGTCGCCTCCCGCTTATTGCTTAAAACTCGGTTCCCTGAAACACCCTCAGTTAGGGGATTACAGAATAGTGCGATCTTTAAAACCATTAGCAGTTTTTGCGTAAAGTTTTTTTTTTTTTAACTCCCCAATTTTTATGTTTTTGTACATTATTTGTTTAATCCTAAGATGATTTTAGTTCGGGTTCGGTCAAGGTAGATCCAAAAAACACAAAATTAAAAAATGTATTTTTTAATAAAGGATTATCTGCCATTTGTAAGCCATCCCCAGGGCTATCATAAAGATGAGAGATGACGTCCTGTGATTATTTGGATTATTGGATTATTATATTAGTATTGGATTATTGGTTTAAAAATATTAACGAACTGGCGTTGTTGCCTCCGACCCTTCTATTTTCTCCGTTGCTAAAATTTTGAAACTATTTAACGATTGAAATTCAAAAATCTGCCAATAAGAATAGTATCAACTAGTTATGGCTTATAAACCTTTAAATTATAATTCATGTCTAGTGTAAAACCACTCTTTAATTTTTCAAGTTTGCTATGTGTTCCTATTGTGCTATGTTGCGTTTCATTGCACTATCTCAAAATTACGCCCTCTAAATCAAGAGGGCCTTCTTTAATCGTATTTGTTGTTATAGGAAAATTTTTTCTGGTTTGGTCCTAATTTGTTTCTACAACAAAATCTTATTTTTATAAGTTAGTGTGACATGCTTAATTCCATTATGAAAATTAAAAACTGTGGACAAAAGAATTTCATAGTCAAGCACACACACACGCGTAAAGTTTAGTTACTAGTAGTCTATTTGGTAGGATTGGAGAAAATAAAAATTTAAATTCATCAGAGGTGGGAGCTCAATAGCTACACTCCTCTGCTAAAAAATATCAATTATTATGCACCTTTGAAAGTTTAGAATGGTTTGTATTTCCTTCTTTTGACTTTAGTGATAGCTTTAAATCAAAATTAATTTTTATTTGCCTTATAGGTACATCCACAGGGTCCTATCCGGAGTCAATTCTTCTCATACCTTTACCAATTATATTATATATACTTCCTTAGTGTGGGAACCTCAAAGCACCGTTATAACACTGATTTGTGTAAAGAATCAAGATCAAAATATAAATATGTTATTTAAACCTAAAAAGGATTTCGTACTACTTCCTGATAAGTTGATCCACTTGTATTCTTACATCAATATTTGTAAGATAACATGTTAAGATAATTCCTGGTCTTTTTTTTCTTCTCTTTGGAATGCCTATGATTATCTCTTCAGCGAGGTATTACAAGTTTGTTAACATCGTTGCCTGAAGTGCAACTCCCTGGGAGAGGGGACACCCAGCCCGGTTATCAGATGCGCGTCTCCATCTTTACGGGCATCCTCGGGCAGAGTCGTATATCCTCGTTGTCCGGGAGGGTCAAGGGTTGTATATAATGCTTCTATCGGAAAGTGTCCCTGAAGATGAGGGTCGATACGCTGCCATCTGATAGCCCCTCGCTACCTGCCCGGATAGTGGGAGCCCCCACCATCTAGATCACATTTGGGAAATGTCAGCACGGTCTTTCCCACCGGCCGGCACACATTTCTTATTTGTCGACTTGTGATTGGGATCTCTGTCCGACCGAATACCAGCTCAATATTTTCAGGGAATTACCAGACCTACATAGGTTTTTTCTTGTTGTTCCATTCCCTCTGCTCACGAAGATAATGTGTTTAGAAATATTCATATTATACGTTTTCCAAACAGTTAAGTCGTTAGTGGTGGAGAGTAGTTCCTGATCCGACCCAAGATCTAAAGGAATGGTCCCAGAGCGAATTCTACTAGAGACTAGGAATTCCAGAAGAACAAATAATTATATTTCCCAAATCAGTATTCCATATCCTCATCCAAAGTTAATAATCAATAATTTAATTGAAATCATAACACTTTTCTAGCTAACTAAAACTGTCATATTCTTTTATTTTATTTTCCATATTTAACACCGTCATTTTAAAATAATAATTAAAAACTATATACAAGCTATATGTATTAGATTTCCCTAAAGGAAATTAAGCTACTGCTGTTAGTATCATAACCCCACTTATGTTAAATATTATCTTCACCGAGCTTACATAAAAAACGATAAACTACGTGATGTTCAGTATTGAGTGTGCGTATATACATACATTTATGTTATTGTTCATAATGTATGCAATATGTATGTATAAATGTGTGAGCTCAAGTTGCGTGTTTCTTGCTCAAAATAAAAAAAAGAATTTCTATATTTGGCCATATTTATAACAATGGGAGGTTTTCCCCCCTCCTTTGCATCTTAAAAAGATGAGAGGTTTATAGTAAGACATGATTGAAATATTGTTGATTCTTCGTAATAAAAACTTGTCTGAAAAAAATTAATGGAACATAATAGGTGTAGAATTAAATTTAAAACATTTATGATGAGTAATATTTAACGCATGCTAATGTTCTATCATCATAGTTTAGTGCCTACCATTTTAATAATAATAAACAAATTTGGTCCTTAAATATCCTCATATGTTAGAAAAAAAAATCATAACCATGCAATGGGGAGAGGCCCGTTTATTTTATTTATATATAANTACTCGTTTTTTTTATTATTTTATTTTATTTATTTTTTATTTATTTATTTATTTTTATTTAGGGGTGGGCTGGATTTTTGGGCAATTTAATTCCCTTGCGGCTTATTTTCGTTGATTCATAGCTAAGCTACTACAGTGATTTTATAATTGTTTCACAAACTGTATGGAATGATATGGTTCTTCATTAAGTTTCCTCTGTCCCATTATGACGCAAGGATGGTGTCAAAGGACGAATTTCTTCGATAAATGTATTCCTGGTTTAGTATGTTCCACCATTTTTACCTTAAAGACCGCTAAAATAAATTTATTTTATTTTCTAAGAATAAAATTAAAAAAATCATTTTAAAATTTGTTTTTTTAATACTTAAGAAAATTAAATATCGTTGAATAATTGAAACCGTTTCATACATGTTTGTGCCGTGGAACTCACGTGGGAAATGCTTTTAATTTACACATCTCTTGTATTTATTTTATTTTGCCTCTCTTTGAAATGTTGTATAAAGAACAAGACTAGATAGATATTCTTGGAGAAATTACCCTATAAGAAAGTATGTTTAAGGGGTAGGAGAGGGGGTATGGGCTAGAAAACATCCAAGCCGAGGACAAAGGTCGCAAGGAGCCAATTAGAAGGCGAAGAGAGCCCTCTATCGGCAGCCGCTATCTCCACAGCTGCCAGAAACCCGGCATACTTTATGCTAATACCATAAGAATTCTATTTAAATAAGCCCCACTGAATACGTAATGAGGAGGCACTCTCCCTGCCGGCATTTATGACGACTTAATTTGTATCTGGCCATGTTTAATTTGTTTGTAAATAAGCTCTCATTTATATAGGAACAACATCTACTCCATTTCTTTCCGCTCTTCTTCTAGATGGCCGTGCCCTTACAGTAATGAATTGTTTTCTTATGGGGGATTCTTTCCGTCCCAAGGAAAGTTTTTTTTGTTTTTTTAACAAAAGTTTTTTTCCATTTCTGTAGCTAGTCACGTGCCAGAATATCGTGATAAGTGATCTTCCGTATAACTGTAATTATGGGCACAAATGACCTTCTTGCACGATATATATATATATATANACACACACACGCACGCACACACGCGCATACACACACACACACACACGCACACACACACACACACACACATATATATATATATATATATATATATATATATATACTAGTTAACCACCGTTTCATCTACGTGCCGCATCTAGAATTAATCTAAAAAAAAAAAGTCAGAAAAGGCTTACTTGCCTACAATATTTACATATTTAATGTAGGAAGCAACCACGAAAATTTGACATGGTTTTTATATGGGGAGTATAGTAATTTGCCAAATATAAATTTCTACAGAAACCTGTATTTTAAAAATATTTACTCTGAAATAGGCTCCTTCTTGAGCACAATTTCGACGAGCCCGTTAACTTTTCTTCTCTTTGTCAATGCTTATTAATAAAATTATCGATATGATTATCGATCATGAAAATGAACGGTCGGCACTTTGATAGGCGGTCTTTCAGCATGAGATAACCTTGTCCACATTCATCTCCAAACTCAAAACCAGCCGTGCCACTCCGAGTATCTCAAGTACTGGACCCATTTTTCGTATTTCGGTGTCTATATATCCAGCTATATTTTATCAAATATTATATTAAAGGCACAGATATTTCTCCATGATTCTAAAACATTTATTTTAAAAGTTTCTTTTAAGGGAGTCTAGCTACTTATATTCTATGACGCGACTTTTGATAAATTTCAATTCCTGTTCACTAATTCCCCAATGTAGAATCAAAGAATAAGTAAAAGATTAGGCTGGCCCGGTCATATGCTACGAATTAATCGTATGAGGATGACCAAGAATGTTATGCAAGAGGAGTGCACCTAGAGCTATCAAGGCAGGAGCATTTATTTTAAGGTGACTGAGCTCCGAAGATGGAATCATTGATTCTGAAAGTGCCCAGGAATCAGAGAAAAATATTAAGTGCGAAGTATTGGATATTGTTTGCCCCAGAAAAATTAGATTTTGCAAGCAGGTTCACTAGCATAATTTTCTTGGTCATCCTCAAATCAGCGAGTCGATGCACATCGTAGAGCCAACATAATTCTAACCTACAATATCCTCCTATTTTATCAGGTTAAGTAACTTATGGTTATTTCTTCTATACTACATACCTTGTATGCATACAGGATCATAGTTACGTCTTTGGAATCTTCTCCGATACACTATTAACTCTGGTGATTCGGGAGACTTAAGGGCCATCATTGATCGTTTTACTCCCGAAGTTGATACTACCACATAGTTTATGTTTTATAAATGTGTATCTTTTTACATTCTTTATACATGTATCCTGTGATTTGCCATAGTCTGGCAGTTATCCTTGTTAAAACTACACTTAAGTACTATATTTCTTATGGCTCCGTGCATCTTTAGATTGAACATGATCGCAGTGAGAACCTCGCCTTATTTCACTTTAGTGGATCGATGACCGATAGGTACTCGGTAGAGTGCTTGAAACATGGTCACTTTGATTAAATTAATTATCTTTTTAGAAATTTTAAAAATCGTTCAAGTTGTCATTCGGTTCAGTCCAAACTGTATAATGCTTGTTTGAAATCTATAAAAAGCATATGGCAGGCGCTTGATTTATTTATTTTTATTTTTTATAATTATTTTTTTCAAATTGATCAGTTCTTCCTCTTTCAGACCTGAAACCATACTGATAATCATATATGAGTATATGGATATTAAGAGAATGCCTTATATATCACTCTTTCTTTAAAAAATGTGGAGTTAGATCATTCCCCAATTCGGCCATCTTTCTCATGATTCTTACCTTGAGGATTGTATTTCACATTCTATGAGAGAGGTCCTTATCTTCTACTTTTGAGCTCTTAAGCTAGGATATTATTGTCAACCAATTCTCTGCAGTTATTCGAAAGATATACGGCGTCTTCAAAATCTTTAATTCAATATGAGGATCATGCTGGGCGGTTGATAATTTTGAAGATGTTTCGTGACTTCTACAAGTCTTACAAACATGAACGTATTTTTAATCCATCTTTTCATCACTTCTATACCGTCTTCAAGCGAATCTCTTATTTATTTCGGTAAATATTAATTTTTTGTTAGAAAACATTACTCACTCTCCTCGGCTAATAGAATTTCTTTTTATTTTCCTTAATCTGCTTTTGCTCCTCTAAACTTTTTAATTTATTTCATAGCCATTCTTTTTTCTTCTTTTTGTTGATTCAGTCATTTTTGCTTTGGCCGTACTTTTTACAGTTTTTCCATAACCATGAGCATTTCCGTGTCAATTTACCAGCTTCTTTGTTCATTTAATTCTTTTTACCAATCAGAGCATTGAAGTCTCCTAATTTTACAGTGGTGTAATATGTAAGGATCAGTCCACGAAAACTATTATAGAAGGTTACTTTTTCTTAGTCACTTTTGTCATCTATGGGGTGCATAGGCCGCGATTATTGATATATTTATACATTTTTCTTTTATCCTTTTATTTTATGGAATGATATGTTGTGATTTGAAATTTCCTTTGTAACCCTACTATGTGACAAGCGGTATGACAAGGAGCGCCTTTTATCTTTATTCTACCAATGATAATTTTTTGCATAATCAAGCAATGCTTTCCTTTTTTGATACAATATATTGTTTCTTAAGGTAATAATATATTGTTTCATAATGCCCCTGATCTAACCTCTTTAGATAAGAGAGTAATTATTTTTAACTATTTGCCATCCCTCGGATCATCGTATTTCCTGGATTGCTGTCACAAAAATTTAAAATTTAACTAATTCAGCAGCTTTTTCTCTTATTGTTCCTTCCATGTGGTCATGGTCAGATCTTTTTTGGTGTTTCTCTTTCTTGTCTCGGTAATTGCCTTTCGAATTCGGTGCGTTTTACAAAATTAAGGGGAGAGGGGGGGGGGGATTGGACCTTAGATTAGCCCCCGAGCTAGGAGGACCGGTGGCTTTGATTTCGGGGTGTCCTCCCCTAGCAACATAGAGTTCTTCCTAGCCTTCTCCAGTAGGCATTCTAACTATACCGAGAAGGATGCAGTTCATTCTATTTCGGCCTCTTCCGCAACCTCTCACAATTTCTATTATTATTATGCTATATATGTATATATACTTCATGTATTAATGAAAACTCTTTAGTGAAAAATGGGAAATAAGCTTAGTTTACTCTGCTCCAATTTGACAGATTTTTTTTAATGCTTTAACGATGATAGTTATATCTGAATCTTTTTCCCAATTTAAGAATACAGCTTTTTGTTTTCCACAAATTCTTCAAAACTTCTCTTTGTAATTACCACTTTCTGATTTGATGTCCTTTTTCCAGATTGGTCACCTATGACGTCGAGGAACTTCCCCCCCTCCTTCTGGAACTCGAATAGCAACAGCGGTAGCAGCACGGCCAGCAGTAGCGAGTACCACGGCAGCGAACCTGCAGCCATGTACCACTGTGCCACTCCATCCGAGCCTTGGCACTCCCACTACCAGCAGTACCATCACCACAGGTGACAATCGTCATTACACCCCTTTGAATTGAAAAGAATTTCACGTGTAATTAAGGCCAGCGTTTTTAGCTAAGTCACTTGACTCCATTTAGGCATGATTCAGTTATTTCATCAGTTTATGAGTGTCTATATGAGTTTCGCGTATGAGTTAAGATGACCTGGGGTGGTTTAATGTTAGTTTTTGAAGTTTATAGCATACCTACCATGTATTGGTAAAATAAATCAATATGCAACAACATTTAGACGCACTTTGTTGGATTATCTTGAGATCCAATTTAAAAAACCCTTGAAAAAAAAAGAAAAACAGTATAGCATTTTGACAAAGATGGAACAGGTGAGGGGGGGGGGGGCATAGAAAGGGAATATTCAGAAAAAATAATTTTTTCTCAAACATAATTTAGTAGTTATTCATTTCATCAGGTTTTTATAATGATGCTAGGATGCACGTTTTATATAAATAAAAGCAAGGGGAGAGGAACTTCAGAGAAGAGAAATATATTAAGATATGATATTTAAGACATATAATTTTTCATTGATTATATATCTATTACTTGTAAGAATAGATATATAATATAAGAACTTATGGTATAGTTGAGTGGAGGGAAACCCACATTTTTTTAAAATGTGTTCGTAGAGGTCTTTATGAGGACACGGATCTTTATAGACAAAAAAAAAAAAGACTAATTTCTGATTCAAGATATATCATATAATAAAATAAGCAGTATAAATAAGTAGTTGTTATATTTCGAATGTTTTTTACAATAACTTTTAGTATTTTCTATCTTAATTATAAATATAATGTGTAGCGATATCCTCATTGGACCTTCATTGAAATATTTATTTATTGACAGTTCATAAATATTTGCTCATTTAGAATGATAGCTCTATAATTTAAAAAAAAATTCTAAAAAATAAAAAAATCAATCACACGACAGGTCGTAAGGACCCACGGAGTAAATACATACTAAGGGTGTATTTATTATCGACTCGCAGCACGCTAGAGGTGTGTGGTCAGCATACCATTCTGAACGTCTGATTCTTTCCCATTCGATGAAGAATGGTTTCCAATTGCGGCTGGGTATTCTCTAGGAGCACACCAGGATTCCTCTGGGAAAGCTATTAACAGAAAGTACTGTAACCATTGTACCTGTAACACTTTTGGCTCAGGAGTCCATCACATTCACCAACAGACCACCGTACTCCAATCTGATGTAAACCAGAAATGTATTCGAACAACACTACAATAAAAAGCTTAAATACCAAATTAGGTTTTATTATTCTCAGCCAAGTCTACTTAATTCTTGAAGACTTATTGTTTGGAGAACATACTATATTCCGGCTGGGACCACATTAGTCTTAAGAAAGAAGTTAAATACTTTGAAACATTGGCTGAAGGTGTTTTTTTTATTTTATTTTTTTATTAGTGACCGATGACCACATCTCAATCTGCATATCTATATTTTCATGAAAAAAAGCTGCGATACAGTTCCATGCTCAGAGCCCATCAACCTTCCACACGAGAGTATAGCGATGAGCTACTATTGGAGTATTTCCAATACCTCGAAATTCTCACTTTTAGCTGTTAGTCTTCCCAACATCCCCTAAAACAAAACCCATAATTTTTTTTTTTTTTTTTTTTTTACGCATAGAAGATTAAATAGGGGAGAGACTATTTCAGATGTACGTTCGAAATTATTGAAATTTTTCCTTGATGAGGCAAAGCAGAAACGGTACGCCGATAAAGTTGGATCCTTTTGGACGACAAGACGGTAGCTAGAGGTCCGGCTGCCGGCTAGCGGTCCCGAAGCTCGTCCGCGAGGTGACCTTTCCCTGCCGCTATTCCTGTCCCTGCATACCTCGGGAGGCGGTCACTTCTGACGACAGCGGACATACACCTCCAGGCTCACTCTACGGGAGGCCGTACCCGACCTATCGATTAGTCTTATCGATCTGTTCGGAGAGTGAGAACTTCGTTATACTATTATAATTCTACGAAAATGTGTTGCCGAAGAGTGTACCTGTATATTAGCGTAAATAAGAAAAATAAATATTATTTAATTTTAAAAATAAATTACGTAACTCATTCACTCATTAATGACTGAATTCAGTCAAGATAATATCTTTGTTATACTTAAAGTGCAATTNCGTTTTTCGTAAAATTTTATAAATTTAAACGTTAGAAAATTGTACTTTAATATTTTTGAATGGGCAAGGAGGTTCAACATATCACCTTGGGGACACTATTAGACAAGTATGGAAAGTACAAAGGAAAGATAATGTACAAAGGAAAGTACAAAAGCAAACTTATGTGCATTTTAAGGGAAACAAGCATATATGAAAAAATTTAACCCAACAGTCAGGGCGTAATAACCATGATGTTGATCGCCCTATAACCTGATCCTAATCCTAATCCTAATGTAATAATAACCTACAGGTCATTTGTCATTAATGAGCACCTATAAATAATATTATATAACGTATATACTCGTACATACACATGTGACTGTGTGTGTGTGTGTGTGTCACAAAAATAAGCTTGTATGTATAAATGTATA
>KZ806867.1:676693-698671 GCA_000696205.2 Oncopeltus fasciatus
TTATTAAAGCGGGGTGCTCTCTCTATCTCTCACTCTCTCTCTCTCTCTCTCTCTATATATATATATATATATATATATAGTAAAATTATGAAGCAAAATCAAGAAGTCCAGATCACATGAAAATTTCCTATTTAGAATGAGTATATTATATATTGAAATAAAAGTACTATTTTAAATTTAATAATAAATATTAAGATAATGTCGGAATATTAAAATAATACGACTTTAATAAGACTATTTGACATGAGATTAATCGATGAAATTTAATAATAGAAGAATATTAATAGAGTTAGTTTCTCTGGGATATGTCGAATTTATGTCTCTAAAAATCGTTAGTTTAACATGGAGTAAAATTGCATGATAAACACCAAAACTAGTCATGTGTAGGAGGTTACTAATGAATTAAAATTCAAGATTTCACAAAGAGATTTTTGAAAAATCAACATTTTAATACAGAATGCTGAGTGTACAAATATCATCTGACTTCTGAAATTATTTTAACAATTCGTAAAAAATACTATGTATACATTGACGATAATTTAGTTTTATGGGGAAAAAAAGCTGTTTTTACACGTGTTCTAGTAATATTAAATTTATACTGGATAAATTAGTCGAGGAGTATATAAGTATATAATTATGTAATATAATGGGTAATATAATTATTATTTTTTATACTCCAAAATTATCGAGAAATTATATTTTTATTGCCGACATTTCGACAACTCGTAAGTCATCATCAGGGCTGAAATAAAATCCACACTATTACACTTATAGGATGTAGATTAGAATGAACAGAAACAGGTGTGGTATGTTATAAAACAGATAAGATTTACAGATTAAACTAAAAATTTTTTAACTATTGAAATTAAAAAAAAAAATTGAAATAGAAGGATGTACCGATAGTGATGTCTGGATAGATCTCCGAGGGAGGTTTTATGGTATTTTTCTGTTGAATAACATACAGCATCTCTGTCTGTTCATTGTAATTTAAAATGCCTCAGTGTAATAGTGTAATTATTGTATTTCAGCCCTGATGATGACTTATAAGTTAAGTTGAAACGTTGGCATTATTAAAATATTATGCAATTATTCTAAGATGATTTTAGTTGGAGTTCGGTCAAGGTAGATCCAAAAAAACACAAATTTAAAAAATGTATTTTTTAATAAAGGATTATCTGATAACGTTTCGGCTTACATTGTAAGCCATCTTCAGGGCTATCATGAAGATGAGAGAGGACGTCCTGTCCCTAAGTTCACATTTTTTAAATTTGTGTTTTTTGGATCTACCTTGACCGAACCCCAACTAAAATCATCTTAGAATAATATCTACGGTCAACAAACTCTCCTTTTGAATTATGCAATTATTTTGGAGTATTTTATTTTTCTTATTCTGGCCGAAACCCTAACTAAAATCTCCAGCACAATACTCGACGGCCAACCAACCCCAACCATATTAAATATTATATATATGTATTTGCTATTATGGTAAGGGTATTTTCAAACCCTCTTTCGAAGGATACGCGAACTGAATTAATTCTATTTCAGAGAGATGTTTACAAAGTGTTTCCCCACTGGCTCTTCCCCTCCATTTACTCGGGAATGGATGGCGAACAATGCTGTCAGAACGACGGACCCCTCTCTCACACCCCCGCACCCCCCGGCGAGGGGTGGGATGGCGGTCCGCCCGTGTCTGAGGCTCCCTTGACGAAATCGATGAGGCGAGCCGGTCCTCCGATTGGTCAGTCCCGGCCCCGCCCACCTCGCCACCCCTGCTCCTTCTCTGCCTCGTCTCGGGAATGCCAAGGGTTAGATCCCTCAAAGATCCACTCCAACGTAAAAGAGCGTGGAATTTTCAACGGATCTTCAAAGATAATCCACCCCCTGTACGTGCTGAAACGCTCTTCCGAAGCTGATATCTTTCCCAAACCGTATATTACTTGTAAAAATCAAAGTATTAAAATTAAAGTAATAATCAATGTATCTATATATATATATATATATATGTTCATAGTTTTGAACATATATAGATACATTGATTATTACTTTAGTTTCAATACTTTGATTTTAAAAGTTTTTTAATAGCGCTATTTAAATCTATTGTTAAAGCTCTCTCTTAACAAATAATTATACTTTTCACAAATAATTTCCCTGAGTAATTAGGTAGATGAATATATATTTCCTAATGTTACCAAATTTCCCTAAAGCATTTCAAGGAATAAAAATATACAAAAATATACAAAAATATTAGGTAATTCGCTTTAAAAATAATTAATTTTGCGTTATAAAAAATATATATTTTTGAGAAAAAAAATTATTTAACATTGCTTTCAAGAATAAAAATTTGAAGTTACTGAAAACGGATTTTTGACGAATTGCATATTTCCTCTACTTAGGGGGAGAAATGTCAATAACATAAGGATATATGGTCTTGAATTTTGTTGATAGAGTCAAAACATAGTGACCAATTTATAACTTTTATCTTAATAATTTTCTAAAATTATCAAATAAATGTCAATAGGTCTACAATTTTAACACTGCCAAGGATTTTACAAAATTTTATTATTGATTTACACTTTCTAAAACCTAGGCTATCAATGACGTCTATTTTTTTTTTCAAGAGGTTATGTATATTTTCCTTCAAATTTATGAAACATAAAGGAAAACTTATTTACATGCCTTCATCATTAGAAACTTTTCTATCTCCTTCTTTTTGGAGATTACGAATGAGAGAGAAAAATAATAGTCAGGGAATTTTGGGAACGTAAGGATTCCGCCAGTGTGCATCGCATGTTGCTCAAGGATGTAAGAAGCTTAAAATTTTTTTTCGACCCTCCTATATAGATACTTTGTATGTTCACAGTGTACGGTTAAACCAGGATATCAGTGATGTCTAGGTACAAAATAAGAGAATATGGTATATCATTTGTGGACAAAAGCTGGATGCTTTGGCAGAAAAACCAAAGACGGAAGTAGAAAAGAATGTAAATAGGGTATAGTGAAGCATTTATATATATTTTTTATAATTTTCATGAGAAGCATACTCAATTTTATGTATTTTCATAAATTTTGAGAATTGCGAAGCACGAGAGAGAAGATAAAATCATCAATAAAATAAAAATTAAATTTCACAAATTAATATTTCATTTTTTGTAAATATTTAAAACATAATTCATTTAAATAAATAATTGATTTTTACTAAATACTCAATGTGTCTTAATTGTAAAGAAGGTAAAACAAGCCTTATATAGTATGAGTAAATATATGTACTGGAATTAACACATTTTAAAACATTTGATTTAGTAAAAATTACTGTATCATCTTTGATGCCACGCTTCCATAACTTTAATTTGCCAGTTTCACAAACTAAAAACAATTCTCCATTTCGTGTCACATGAATGCAAGGACGAGATTTTTTTCTTTGCTCATCAACTCAACTTTTTGGAATTTCATTATTGAAATGAACTGAAAATGAATGGCTCAGAATATGTGTTCATATAAAAAACATTTTACCTGCTACATCAAATATTTTTGTTGTTCCTATATTTTGAGAAAAAATAAACTATATTGGTCATCATTGCCCAAAGAAGAGAAAAACTCGGAAAATAGAAGGGACACCATCAACAAAGATTGTTAATATAATAAAGACCAGTATTACATTATTTTCTAAGGAAAATACAATAAATAAGGAAAAAAAATAAACATTGCAATTGATATTACAAAATATTGAAGACAAGAATTCCCTAGCATCAGTGAGGCTGTCACCTCATGAAATATTGTTGATAATTGTAGAATATATTTATTCTTGATGAACTGGCAGATTGGAACAAATCCACAAAACTTTCATTTTAAATACCTTGAAAAATCTCATTTTAACATTATTTTTCAATTTTGAGTTCTCTTGATGAGTAATTTATTTTCTCTTATCAAAAAATAGTGAATACTGGTCCCATTCAAGACCTTTTCTAACTATTTTTGTATATATTTGATGCTTTATTTTTGTTCTGTAGTAGCCTAGTGACATATATACTTTTATGTGTCTGATGAAAGCTTATTTATATGAGTTCGCAATGCAAGTCCTTGGCAAATGAACTCTGGACGATAGTTCCTCAGAAGTTACTCCCTTTTAAGGAAACTTCCTTGGCCATCGAGTTTAACGTAGGAAAATGTGCTCCGTCAAGCACTTAGAAAATATTAATGATAATTACACTTTAAATTAGCGGATTTTAAATTTAATATATTTATTTTATAAATGACTTCGCATGGATTTATGGAAAATCATTAGCAAAGAGCATTAGGATTATTACATACATATATATTTTAGTAGGAGTGAATGTTGATTATTAATGTTTTTATTTATAATTACTATAATTGTATAAAATACCAAATAGAAAGTAAGCGTTAGACGGAAAATTGAAATTTCAATAAACTTGCATTAATTAAAAGTAAAGTTTAGGGTATTTTATTGATCCGTCTTCTGCCCTCCACACGTGTTCTTCTGGATGGGGGTGGTTTGTGGTGTCGAAGATGTTCTTCTCGAACCCCTACTCTCTACAAAAGCTTAGTTACCAATTTGAGGAATCTAACCCTTCCCCCTTACTGAACCTAAATAACCTGGCATATTTTAAAACAAGGTTCTCATCATTAGAGCTCAGAAAGGAAAAAAAAAAAAGAAAAAGAAAAGTAATTATCAGTCAATCATCAATCAAATAAACTGGGAGATTCCAGAATTCAGAATATGGGATCGCAGGTCCTGAAAGCCCTCAGCTGTTTATTAAAGCATTTTATAGTACCGTTTATTAAAATTAAAGCTTCGCCCCGTTACAAAGGTGAATTACATAAACAATATTTTCATTGTGCAATATATTATTATTAAATTTTGATGTACATATTTTATTATTGACCTTTTAGTATTTATTAACTTAATATAATTACGAAATAATCTATATATAAAACGAATAATGTATTTTATGGACCAATATCACTTATAGAATTTTGCTAGACTCGCGTCTGTAGTCTTGAACTCTGATGATGGACTTATATGTTTCGAAAGCACTGAGCTTCCGTTTTTATGTAATTCATTGCTAGACTCACTTATTGAAGATTCTAGAACTCTGAAGATTTGTATGTTCTAAAAGTTCTCAGCGTCTGTTATGAAGAAAATATAAAATTCTAGAGGTAAGTTGACTCTTCATGTCAATCCTTCTAAACCTAAAGTTTTTCTTTCTAACGAAATTTTTTGAGACGAAACCCAAAAATTTTTCCTGCCTAATAATCATTAATGTTTTCTCGAAAAGATAAGTTAAACTAATCGTGATAAAAATTTAAAAAGGCTATAAAGAAATTTGAAACTTTTTTTTATTTTTCTATCTTTGTTTTATANTTATAAATATAATTATAAATATAAATTATAAAACGCTTATTGGGAAAATATTTAAGAATTTAAATGCATTCCCCAATTAGTCAGGATTTCGGTTAGGGTTCGTCAAGGTCCGGAACCCTGACTAATTTCTCTAGAAAATTCTCGAGGTACAACCAAACCTCCAACCATGTAAATTCTAGAATTGGTCAAGTCCACCAGTTTTAAAATACATAAACTAGATTTGATAATTTAGCTTCGCTTTGCAAATCAGTTTAATGATTTCTTTATGGTTAAACTACAATGTCCTCCGTATGTTCGTTCTTGAGCCAGATTTACCTTTTGTCCTCTGTTCTGTATGTAAGAGTAAGGGTATCTCGATTGCAGTTCCATTCTCGACAAGCTTTCAACAAGAAACAGAAGTATTTACCATTTCATCTTCCGGGTTGGACCGAGTCAAATTGTTCTTATTTGCCGAGCTTTCGCACATCATGTGATGGCTTCTTCAGGGCTGAAAAGAGAGAAAGACCATTTATATATATCATATTTATCTTGCTTCCTAATAACAAATGATGGCGCTAAGCCGTTTGGGTGCTACAAAGGGAGGATTCGTACTCCGAAATACTTTCACAATTATGCATTTGTGGTGAAATTGTTACATAGTATACATTTTAGATAGCCAACTTTTGGATTGTAATGTTTCAGAACTTTTTTTACAACTCTGATATGACGAAAAATGTATAATTATAACTATAAAAAAAATTTACGATTCTTTAATTGGATCTTTCTCCAAACTTTTCTTCCCAATACGAGTGTTACATAAACCAAGAGTAAATAAAGTCAGCTTTCTGCAAAAAATATCTTTTGATAAGGGGTATCTATTTTGAAAAGAGGGAATCCTTGGAGTTGTACCTTAAGTAATGTTCTAATATGTTTTTGAACCCAACACCAATTATGTTTCATACATTTTTTTGTAATACTGATGCTCCTCTTCCAACAATTTTTGATATTCATTTGGCTCTCTCATCTATTTACCTCTCCAACTCCCTCTTCCTCTCCAATACACTCTTTCTCCCCCCCCCCCCAACACAAACTCACTCCCACACTCTCTATCTCACTCCCTTACCTATATCATCTCTCTCCTCTCTTTCTCTCTCTATGTCATTTAACTCCTTTCGTCATTTACTCTCAACCTGTAACACTCTAAGGCATTGATTAGGTTATTTTTCCCTCCTAGGATGGACTAAAGCCATCCTTTTAGCCAGCTGTCTTCCCCAGCTAGTTTGAACAAATTAATCTCTTACTCTTGTACACGTAAATCTTTAGCGAGACTGTGAAAATCTGCTTAGTTACTGTATCTCCAGTGTGACGGATATTTTTTTTTTTTTTTTTGCGATTTACCTAGAGGAACAGATCTGCCAAAGTCTATTAGTCTGACAACAAAAAATCTTCAGAATCAGCCAATCACTTTTATGACAAATTGTGAACAGAAATTCTTTCGAATATAATATTGGAAAATGCTCATGAAATTTAAACCTAGTCTGTAACTTATTTTGAATTTTTTATTCTAAAATTTTATTTATTAATTACATTCTATTAAATAAAAACATTAATTAATTTGATAACAATGAAAAGTAAAAATTACATTCAACGACAATCACATGAGGAGAGAAGGTGACCAATGACACCACTCTCATTTTATAGAACTCGCAAAATTGTAATTGTATTATAATATTAGAGTAGCAATTTCAAATCGTAAAATATTAACCTTAAATGATTAATAACTGTGCAAAAAAAAAAAAAATTCTGGATTAGGACCAATTTCAAATAGCCCTTTTCCTGTTTTAGTTGTTAAAAAAAAATGTGTATGGTAACAACAATGTTAAATTCAATATGATATATAAACATAGGCTTATGAATTCCTAAGAAAACAAATATGCAATTAAAAGGATTAAATGTTTTATTTCTCTAATGGTAACAACATGAATTTTTCTTCATTACTTTTATGGAAATTCGCTAAAAACATTAATTTAAGTGACTGAGTAGTTTGTCCAGAAGAAACGTACGCAATAAAAAGTTGTGATTCCTCTTCTGAGTGCTGAAGAGGCGGTGGAGGCCTCTGATGTGTGGAGGACAAAGAAGCAGGGGGTAGTAGCCAGTCCCCACCATATTGTTTTGGTGGATGTTTTATTGTGGAGGCTCCGGCAATAACCTCGCATGCCTGGGATGCCACCACTCCAGCTCCAATTGAAACCTCCCCTAGCTCCCTCCCTCTCCTCTCCACTTAATAAGTTTTATCATTTCCCGCCCCCCCAAGGCTCTCGACTTATTTTCTTCACAGCGGCAGTCTCACCCCCTCGAGCCCCGATTCTCCCCTAGCCACTCGAGAACGGTGCACGGGCATCACCCTGCACTTACTTCCGCTTCGCTGGCACATCCGTCTGTCTCTGCCTTTAACATTGTGCGACATGCATAGGGCGAATATACGTCACGGATTACAGGGGTGTTCCGTATTACTAGACCATGTAATAAGAGGGGGGTGGCTTGTAGTGCTTAATTGTTCGCCACTCTTTTCCATTAAAAAAAACAAACATTTTCACCGTATTTTAACATTTTAGAGTAACCATCTTAGAATAAAAATCATTTTCCCTTCTGTTTAATCAGCCATATGAAAACTCTTTTTCAAATGATTGCTTTGAAAAGATTTTAACTCATTAATTGTGTTGCTTATGTGTGTCAACAACTATGCTGATTTTTATTTTTAATGGACAATAAAAATCAATTATTAATTTTTTTTGTTGGGTTTCGGTCAAGATAGAGCCAAAAAAATGCAAATAAAAAAATGTGTAAATTTTAAATTATCTACCCAGAAAAAAAATACAGTTCTTAAAATTTGAAATTTTTTGGATATACCTTGACCGACCCCCCATTAAAATCATCTTAGGATAGGTAGTACCTTATTTTACAACCTTGCTTCCGAAGTATTTTAGACTATAAGAAGAGTCAGGGATTCGGTCTTCGGAGCTGAAGAATCAAAACTGATTTGTAAATATAAAAGTTCTTTTTCTCCAACGTTTCGGCCCTTCACCAGGGCAAATAGAGTGAAAGGGAGAGAGACTCCTGCTCTACAGGAACTAAATTTATATGATTGTTACTATGATTGTCTATAGAACGTAGTTTTATTTGTGATTTGTTTATTTTTGCTTAAAATTGTAACTTGTATTCCCTCAAATGTAGCGCTCTTAGTCGCTAAATGAAATATAATTAATTTTTTTAAATATTTAAAATTTAATTTATAATTCTTTTGTGAGGATTTCAACATTTTTATATATGTTTACTTTTATTTGATTTGCTGAATTTCGATTCCTTGTTACTTCTTTGACACACTGTTTTCGTGGCTTTGACAAAACTGTTGTGTGGGAACACGGTAAACTAGCGCAACGAGGTGGAGGGGGGAGGACTGTNCGCTAATATCCTCACCTAATACAGCTGATTTATTGGCGGGCCTTATTGAATGAGCTCGGACAGCTGTCTGCAGGGACAATGCCGCTACACTTGACTGGGCGGAGTGTGGCGGCTGACTCCGCGCCCCCTCCACTCAGAGGCTGTAGGTCACTATCAGGGTAGAGATAAGACCGGCGGGTGGATGTTATGCCGGTATTAAGAAACGGAGGAAGGTGAGCCATTGCTCGAGGCAAGCTTCTATTTCTTGTTCACGTAGGCTTCGTCGGTCGTCAGATGTATTTACCATTTCATCTTCCGGGTTGGACCGAGTCAAATTGTTCTTATTTGCCGAGCTTTCGCACATCATGTGATGGCTTCTTCAGGGCTGAAAAGAGAGAAAGACCATTCTCTTTTCAGCCCTGAAGAAGCCATCACATGATGTGCGAAAGCTCGGCAAATAAGAACAATTTGACTCGGTCCAACCCGGAAGATGAAATGGTAAATACATCTGACGACCGACGAAGCCTACGTGAACAAGAAATAGAAGCTTGCCTCGAGCAATGGCTCACCTTCCTCCGTTTCTTAATACCGGCATAACATCCACCCGCCGGTCTTATCTCTACCCTGATAGTGACCTACAGCCTCTGAGTGGAGGGGGCGCGGAGTCAGCCGCCACACTCCGCCCAGTCAAGTGTAGCGGCATTGTCCCTGCAGACAGCTGTCCGAGCTCATTCAATAAGGCCCGCCAATAAATCAGCTGTATTAGGTGAGGATATTAGCGAGCGGGCACAATGGACCGGCGGGACAGATCAAACAGATTAATTACACGGCCAACAGCCCTCTCTCAACCCTCCTTGTAATGCTGTCCCAATATCACCGACCTGCCTTGTCCCTCTGCAAGGAAGGCCTTTTCAAAAAGTTTGCCCTTCACATAGGCTTTAATAAATAGATATTGCTATGAGTCTGAAAACGCTCGTTCCCCTGCTAAATTTATAATCAAACTTGATTCTCCGTTATATTTGCCCATCACATTCTCTCATTCAACCTTCTCTCTCTCCCTCTCTCTCTCTCTCTCTCACTCTCTCTCTCTCACTCTCTCTCCCTCTCCCATTACTCTTTCTCTCTATCCCTCTCCCATTACTCTTTCTCTCTATCTCTCCCTCTCCTCTCTCTCTCTCTCTCTTTCTCTCTCACTCTCTCTCCCTCTCCCATTACTCTTTCTCTCTATCCCTCTCCCATTACTCTTTCTCTCTATCTCTCCCTCTCCTCTCTCTCTCTCTCTCTTTCTCTCTCACTCTCTCTCCCTCTCCCATTACTCTTTCTCTCTATCCCTCTCCCATTACTCTTTCTCTCTATCCCTCCCTCTCCTCTCTCTCTCTCTCTCTTTCTCTCTCACTCTCTCTCCCTCTCCCATTACTCTTTCTCTCTATCCCTCTCCCATTACTCTTTCTCTCTATCCCTCCCTCTCCTCTCTCTCTCTCTCTCTTTCTCTCTCACTCTCNCCTCCCCCCCCCCCTCTCTCTCTCACTCTCAACGTCTCTCTCCCCTCTCCCATTACTATTTCTCTTTATCCCTCCCTCTCCCCTCTCTCTCTCTCTCTCTCTCTCTCTCTCACTCTCGCTGTCACTCTCTCCCCTCCCATTACTCTTTCTCTCTATCCCTCCCTCACCCCACTCTCTCGCTCTCTCTCCCCTCTCCCATTACTCTTTCTCTCTTTCCCTTCCTCTCCCCAGACACTCACTCACTCTCTGACTCTCTCAGTCTCTCTCTCTCTTACTCTTAAGTTACGCCCCTCAGTATTCTTTACTCATATTTTATTTGTATCATTCTTTAATTATATTATTAATAGAGTAATATGTCTTTGGTATTGTTATATATAAATTTTATTAGTAGATTGAACATTACCATTTCTTTATAATTAATGTAAAGTTGTTTTTTCTTTTGTTTTGTTTTTTAGTGTGGTAATTAATGAATTTAGGAGTATAAATATTCTCTGTAAGAGAGGACTCATCGTCCTAAGTCAATGAAGTATTTCTCTATCTCCCTCTCTCTCATTGTTCTCGCTCCCTCTCTCCCTCTCCCTCTCTCCCTCTCCCTCTCTACCAATTTCGACTTATCAATCTCTTCATTTCCCTCGCTCCCTCTCCCTCTCCTCCCTCCCACCCTCTCTCTTACCCTCTTCCTCTCTATATGTCACTCAACTCCTTTCGTCATTTCTTATCAACCTGTAACACTCTAAGTGAACTAATGTCCCTCACTCTTACGATCCCATTTTTATCAAGTCCTACTCACCCATCGTATATCTAACTTTCCAAGCGTATAATTTTTCCAACAATTTTGTTTTGTGTTTGTTTGTCTTTATATCTATATATATATTGATATTTTATTTATTTTCTGTTTCAGGACTTGAACCGCAGGTGCAGGAGAGTTCGAAGGACCTCTACTGGTTCTGAGCAGACCGCCGCTGTACATAGCTCACTCGAAGACCTGGTCCTTGGGACATTTCTCTGGGCCTCAACTGTAGGACAGCTCAGTGAGGCGTCATCGCCCTCTAGATGTATGCAATATGAGTGCCAGGATTGTCAAATTGGTTCTTATTTTCTATAAAATATTCCAAAATTAATTCATCTATGATGTTGAGTTTAAATGTGGAAAATAGTGAAAAACGGCCGTTGAATATTTATTTTCGGGAACGTTTTTAAATGCTGAAAGTAAGCTGTAAGTTTTATCATACATTTAGAATGTCTATATTGTAAATAATTTTTAATGAATTTTAATTATCATTACTTTGTAAATAAAACTTATAGGCATAACCTAATTAATACTCGTAACTAGTATGAGTCGTTTAGATAAATAAAAATAAATCCAAAAAAAAACAACAACAATAAACTATGAATTCTGCCGTGAAATTTAATATCATGTTAGAGGAAAATCCTGTTTCCATGGAACAAAAGTATTATAATACTTCGAATTAATTCCCATAAAATAAGTTTTGCAGCGAGACATCCTTTGCTAAAATTATAGAAGTAATCACACTCGCCTTCCTTAGTTTTATTTATTTATTTTTTTTAACAAGAAAATAAAATAATAAAATAAATTTCCAAATTTTAGCTCATATACTTTACAGGAGTAAACCATCCAGCTTTTTTACTGCTTATCTTTCTTTTATCCTTAATTCCCGTCCGCTATGAGCGGTTGCTAGGAGAGTTATCCCTTTCCGTTTTTTGGGAAAAAAAAGTCCTCGAATCCTTTTTATATTAACGATGTAATCAACCCAGAGATAAGCATAATAGTATCTCAAAATTTGGAGTTCATCTCAAAGTTTGCTTAAGACAAAATAAGTAATCATACACATAATGATATTTTTTTAGAAACATTTTTTTGTTATAGATTTTATTTTTGTACTATTTTGTTTATGCTCATTGGTGTTATCCTCAATTTAGGGTGCGAAACGTATTAATGTAATTTTTACTGAGAGTTTATTCGTAATCGCAAATTATTTTTTCCCATATGAATTTATATTTTTTAATAAATGTTCGATGGCTGTTCTTCAAATATTGAGAAAAGTTTGACAATCAAAAATAACTGTAATAGTTAGCAGAGCAAATGATAATTCCCTAAGATCTAGGTACTTATAACATATTTAGATAAAAATGAGGTTCTTCAATTTTTCTAAATATTATGCTAAGTGGACCCATGAATGTTCAATTCCCAGTCCTGTTTTCCATGGTAAATCCCTTGCTGGCCAGGTCTTTTGTATATTGCGCTCATAGTAGCAAATTGTACCATGATTAGTATTTGTATGTATTAAAAAACAAAAAAAAATATATATTTAAATTTAGCCCTTTGGATATAAATATATATAGTATTTTGTTTAGTCTCAATTGTACTTCAAATCTTGCTGTCGTTACAAACTCTTTGGTACTGAAATAAGATTTTACTTATCAATGAATGATCATCAGAATTACTCATCAAAAATCTATTATATTTGGACAATAGCGTATCTTTAAAAGCTTTAAAAATACAAAAATTTATTTACCGTTTCTTCTTCCGGGTTGGACCGTGTCAAATTGTTGTTATTTGCCGAGCTTTCGCAAATAACAACAATTTGACACGGTCCAACCCGGAAGAAGAAACGGTAAATACTTCTGACGACCGTCGAAGCCTACGTGTACAGTCTATCTGAATTCCACATGTGGCCACTGGTTGTCGAAACTGTTAAAAACTGTTTTAATGGATGTAGATGTGACATGATTTATTCTATCTTGATCCGGACTAAATTCTTTTTAGATCTATTCCTTCGATACCCAATGAACTTCAATCAATATATTCGTTACATATTCGATATAATTCACTTCTTTTTTTTTTTATAGAAAAATTCAAAGATGAGATAAATATCGTTGACCCCATGGAAAAGGAAAACCCAGCAGCCATAGAGAAATAAGTGGTTGGAAAGTGTCCAAGCGCCATATTTCCTTTCTGCTATAACTTCCGTCAACTATCAAGGTGGCTTTAGCTTGAGAGGAAATATATTTTTTAATTTATCGNATATCATAATTATATCATGTTTATTAATATATATATATATATATATTTAGTACTTGGCAAGAATTCCTCCCTGTAATCGTCTATTATTATTATTATATGGAGCAATTGAAATGTTATTTCTTCTTTTTTTCGACAAATCTGCGAATTAGGTTTATGCATATAGTAACACTATTGCTAATTCTTGTAAAAGGTTGATTATTGAAAACGAAACTAAAAGTATAATACTTGACGTTTTCAACGATTTCTATATGACGTGTCTGTTTTTATTGTGAATAATAAGGTCTCTCGAATTTCAATGTATTAGTGGAAATAAAATTTATTGAAGTGCCTATTCTTAAACAAATTTTGAATTTAACTCTTATGAAATTAGGCCTAGCTAAAGTAAGAAAGTAAGTAAATTGAATTTAATCTCTTTGACGGCAAGGTTTGAGCAGTTGCGAGTTTAATGTATATTATTTCAGTGTTTAGCTTAGAATTAAATAACATGTATATGTGCAATGTAAAGTTAGCTAATTAATTCTGTTAGAGTCAAAGAAAGTATTTGTCTTATTGGTGAAGTCAAATAGACCTTTGTTATGGTTTACTTCCACTTGTCTGTGGGTTGCAACGGCATCTATTGTATATGTATATATTAATATAAATTGTTTATCTCGTGTAAATATTTTATGTATAATCTTAAATATGCGTTTTCATAATTTTATGAATATCACTTGGTTGATTAATTAACCCAGAGATGTTCACTCTTTAATTTTCTAAGAGCTCTGTTTAATGTCAATTTTTTTAATGTATAATTCTAATAATTATAATTAAAGGTATAATTATAAATTAAATCAATATTTTATTTTCTTAAGCATGAATATTTCAATATATCCGCTTAATTATTCGAGAATGTCATTTAGCTTTCCTTAATTTAAAGTTAAATGTCAACTGATTTTACAATAATAAAAACACTCTTTAATAGTCTTTTGAGCCTTTTTAAAAATTAATATGTCTAAAATTAAAAATAAACATTATCTTTCTGTTAGAATCTAATATCATTAAAGTGTTATTAAAAAGAATTTGGCAATAAATGTGTCAAAATATTTATTTTGTGTACGAAAACACATATAAATTGTACTTTGTAATTATTAATATAACGCCAGAATTTTCTTTCTTTCTTCACATCACGCTCTTGTTAAAAATATGTGTTTAAATACATTTGTTTTATAGGTAAATAGGAGAAAGGAAGTAATATGAATTAACATTATTATGGAAATATGCTATATGAAGAATATTACAATTTAAGTAATTTTTCATTTATAATTGCTAATTATAATTTCTAAAGAAATTAAAACAAATATATGTAAAGAAATGTCTCTGCGGAATTTTAAATTTTATATTCAACCCTACAAAGTATGAAGTGATGGCTTAAGGAGCAAAACAGGATAGGACATCATGAACGACACAGTGACGAGAGAAAAATCAAATACAGTGTATGAAGTATAAATTAGAAAACAAGAGTAACGTCGTATACTTTTTAATGTACATAAAGTTTGTTTTTAGTTTTTTTTTTAAATAATCAAGTCTGAGTGTGTTTTAAAAAATTTAAACTGGCAATTTTCAAGTTATTTTAGTACCCTCATACTTAAAAGGGGGCAATACTTTTTTTATGTAATAAATTAATTCAACATAAATTGCATTTTTATTTTGAATATATTCAAATGCGATGTTCAAAATGCAAATGCAATGTACATGAAACGAATCATTTACATAAATTACCGAATTATTAGTGAAATACAATATAACCTTCATTTCCAAATGTTTGAAAATTATTTTATTAGGATTATTGTTAATTTTGTATTTCTTCAGCATACATTTCATATGGTTTTTTTTGACAGTATAAAATAAATTTTTTTTTTTTTAGATGCCGTTTATAGAATATTTGACTAAGATGAGTGATGCATGTACAGATTAAATTAAAATGTCACACTATCAATATTATGTTAATTATTTTTAATTGAATTTCATGTGAATTTATTGTTAATAAATTATCAGAACTGTGTTAAAAATGTGATTATTTTTTTTCATTATTCCTTCTTATTTACATATTATGGATAATGAAGATTTCATATGTTTTTTTTTGGGGGGGGGCGTAAAATAGTTTTGGACGAATATACGCTCCTACTTGGGTGGTATTTACACAAGTTGAAGGAGTCAAATATTAAAATTGTTTGCAGAAAATTGTATTATTTATAATTTTTTCACAATTTCAACGCATGAGACTTCTAAGATTAGAGGAAAGCTTCCAGCAATTCCTGGTTTGTTGTTGACAATGGAAATACCCCGTAAGTCTTCACTGAATGAACTCAAGTTATTATTGTAATTATTTTATTTGGATAATGATTTATATTATTTGCGGATGTTTGAGAAGTTCTTCATACAACAGCAAACCTAAACTATGAAAATTTCCAATATTTCAATGAATACGGGCATGAATAAGATTGACTGTCTAATTCGATGGAACCGAATAGAGGTCAGTGCAGGGGGGATTTGACCTGGAGGAATGAATGATCAATCTGTCATAGAATCTTTGTTTTTGGTCTCTCGAGGAATCCGCAGGTCAGAGTAATTTTTCGGGCTAGCACAGCAACCATTCTTGAGTATACGACTCCATTCAGGTATCCAAAGAACCATTTTTCAAACATAAAATTTCTTCTGTCCATCCCATTATTCTTGATGAGTACCAAAATTTTGCAACTTACATATGGATTAGAATAAATTTACTGTGCTATTTATCACACTAAACATAACACCCAGGAAGTCATGTCAAGGAAGATATATAATTTAAACTGTATGCATTCTACGTCTTTATATTCGAAAATAATCAAGTAACCTTAAAAATGTAACTTGAATGACTTCCAGTTTCACAGCTCTAATTTAGCACTGTCTCAGCCGATATGCGTGGAATGTACTTGCCAGACGCACTGAACTCATCACAAATCAGAAGTTTTTTTTGCTTTTTTTAATAGCTTTGTAGCGTTGTTTAAGATAAAATAATATATCAAGTAAAAAATAACTAATACATTTACCAATCCACTCTCAGACATCAAGGAGAAACAAGCAAAAATGGCACACTTCTTATTTATTTATTTTTTTTTTTTTAACCAAACCGCAAAAATTTCTCTACTAGTAAAGATACTATGAAAATTCAAAATTTATTAACTAATGTTGAGCCCTTCACCCACACAGTAGTTTTTTCCGACCAGCTTACATAAGAGCGTCCATGAAAAATTTTTATTTTTTATTTTTCCATGAAAATGAATCTTACTAGTTTAATTTTATAAATATAATTTTTTGTGGTATTTAATCCCATGTNTATAGGTTGGCTGATGGCTAGAGTCCTGACTCGCATACTAAAGGCACTGAGTTGTATTCCGGATTGCCCAGCTCTTTTTCTGAAGTATCTGTTGCCTAAGGGAAGGCTGGCTTTGCCCTAGGTGTAAAAAAGAACGATCCCAATCCCCCCTCGGATTAATAAGAGGAACTAAACACTAACATAAATATTATCAATTTCAACCTCCATATTTAGTGGGGTTTGAAGCAGGTCTTACCCTATCGTCTAACCAAATAAGTTTGCATAGACCCCTTAGGTCTGGTCAGATGTACTGCATGAAGTGACTGGGGATTCCTTAGTTCTATAAAGCCAAAAAAAAAAAAAATTATATTACTAGTTTAAGCTTGTTCTGCATGTGATTTTTTTTTTCTTTTTAAGATTTATAATAAGCATACATAACAGTAACACACACCTTTTTCTGGTATTGATGGCCATATGATGAGAAAGTTATAGATCTTCTGAGAGTATATATGTTGCTGAAAATGGACTTGAAAAATGTAATTCTAGTCTAGAAGTATACAGGTAACTATGAAGAACAGCTTTTTTGCCATGAAAAACAGCTCATTTTTGTCGGTTACTATTTAATGAAAAAAAAAATTCGTTTTTTAATATACAAAGTACGAGGGCGGGTCATTAAGTGCGTGACTTTTTGAATTTCCCACCTTATAATCAGGTTGGCAACACTGCTCCTGTCAACAAGCATCTATCAGCTGCCTCCTGTAAAAGTTTGAACACGCTGGGTCTTTTAGTTTGTGTTTGGCAGTCTTTAAAGACAAACAACTTCGTGAATTGTGGAGAAAATAGAGAAAAGTGAATTTCGTGTGCTCATCATGCATTATTTTTTGCGGAAAAAAACCATCACTGCAACAAAGGCTAAGCTTGATAAATACTATGGGGACTCTGCACCATCGATACCAATGGTAAAAAAGTGGTTTACAGAATTTCGTTGTGGCCGTACAAGCACGATCGATGCCGAACGTTCTGGACGACCAGTAGAAGTCGCTACACCCGAAACAATTTTTTTGTTTTTGGTTGTTACATAAAAAACAAAAGTTTTTTTTATCAAAAAACCTTTGTTTCATTTAAAAAGTCACGCACTTATTGACCCGCCGTCGTAGTATCATTCTTATCTCAATAAGAAGGAGTATCAAATCTTCATTTATTCTTAGCCGGATATCCCAGTCAGATATCTGGAAATCCATTTTCGTAGATAATGATTTACTTCGAATAGAACTGCAGAAAATTATTACTTTTTCTAGATCTTTGGGAAGGAGGCTGAAGGATGTACTTCTTTACTGGCTATTGAAACAAACACGAATGGTCTGCCATATGAATACTTGATACAGTTTTACTCATTTCAAGATTGAAAGCAGATACAAAGAACGAGTTAATAGAGACATTCGTTCGGCTCGAACTATAGAAATTAATGCGAGGTCGCACCATACCAGAAGTCTTTTGGAATTCACAAGATCTTTGAAGTGAAGAACTCCGCCGGGGCAGGTAAACTAAGATGGAGAGCGTAGATAAGGTCAACTGGCTCCTTTGGTCTTAGAAGCCAAAAAGGGCAATAAGGGGAAAAGTCGCAGTGGCTTACACATACCAACCTTGAAGGATATGATGAGGGGGGTGATATGAGGGATAAAAATGGGATCGGGGAATGGGAAAGATAGAGGGGTTAATCAGCTCTCAATTTTGATTGATTAATTGATGAATATCAGTTCGTATTGCTATGGGCTAAGAGTTAATAATGATTAAAAAAAAAAGATAAATTGAAGTTAATTTATTATAACAAAGAAATACACCTGCTAATTACAGATAACAATAGAACCTACGGCCCTTACTAATTAATAAATAAATAGAAAATATAAATTACTAACAGCTAATTAATAAATATACACAAATAACTTAAATATATATTTTTATTCCAAAGCCTTCTCTAAACAACTTGCTAAATCGTCTATGCTTACTAATTACTGTCACTTAGCGTTTCACTGTGACGGGCCGGACGTTCTGACATTGGCGAGCCGCTTTAATAACTGTATAGAAGGGTTTAGACAGGCCTAGATGAATCCAAAAGCTGTTTCTGTGTAAATGTGATTTTATCTTCTAAGTTAGAAAACAGATGACCACCTTTGGCCCCTTCCCGTACAATTCGTCCTATCGTAAGTGCTTCCCCAGTCTTTAAAAATAATATGTGTTCTTAAAAATATGATAGATTATAGAGTTAAATTTTTCACTTATTAAATTTTATAAACGTTTAATGACATTTATGATAACGAGGAGATACATGATCTGCCTCTTAACTCTCCTCCCACAACGATACCAATATCGGCCAAAAATGTCTCGTAGGGAAATGAAGCTATTCACATTGTTACCATGATAAGAATTACCATTTTGGTCAGTTCAAAATCACACACTCATACAACTGTGTTATATAAGCAGATTTCCCTCGTTTCAATAAAGATTAATTTAAAAGCAGTAGAGAACAATGAATGTAAAAAGTATATCTCGTAAAATGGAGAATTTTTTACCCTAAAAATTATTAGTAGAGAATTTTTGTTGGGGTTCGGTCAAGGTAGATCCTGAAAATACAATTAAAAAATGTGTATTTTTTATTATCTGCCGACGTTTCGGCTAATATTGTAAACCATCTTCAGGACTATCATGAAGGCGAGAGGGGACTTGTTACCACTTGCATCAAATGTTCTTGACTCAGTCAATGTTTCTCCAACATTTTTGCAAATCAAATAGTAACGAAATTTTACTTTTATAAATTATGGTTTCCCCCTAACCCCCTTTTTTTCTTATTCGATTAAAATAAAAAATTAATTGATTGGGTCAAGAATATTTTTTATTATATATAAGACGATTAAACACATAAAAATAAATAANGCAAGAGAAGTTGCCCCTTTTAAATTTTATTTAAATGTATTAGCTGAATATTAGTGTAACTTGGTTCCATTCAAGTTTCAAATGTATTCTTAGCATTGTTCCGTGTCTAAAGCTTGCGCAATACTGTATCTCAAAAGTGCCCTTAGTTCGTGGCCACTGTATCACTGCTGAAGAACAACTGAGTCCAGAGACATCTTCCAGACCAGAAGTGGATATGTCCAACCAGTAACGCCCGTCCTCCTGGTTCTTGCGTTTGTATCTATCTGTTCAGCAGAATTCCATGAAGGAATCAAGCTGATTTCATGGCGCTAATCTTAAAATTTTGAGATTCTAAAGGGATGTATGTATAATAAAAATTATGATAAGATGATTTTATTTGGGGTTGGGTCAAGGTAGAGGTTAGGTTAGGTTAGGGATTTTTCTGGGCAATCAACTACAAGGTTATTATGCCTTTTTTTTTCCATCAGGAAAATTTGCTAGAAGTGAATAATGAATTTACGATTTATTTTTATTTGAAAATATAAGAAATTATTTGTCATACTTTAAAAGAATGCGCAGAACTCATATTAGTCTACGTGGCTATGTGGCTATTTAATAGTTTTTCTCTTTTTTTTTATTATCCCTTTTTTTTTTTTTTTTTTTATTCCTGCTGTAATTCTCCCCACTCCTAAGTTGGGAGGTCTAGCTCCAGCTCAGTGGCGCGTTCTCTCGGCAATTACCGCCACTAACGAGAGAGATTATGTGCCAATATTCCCCTCTAATTACCTCTTTGGAATGCCAGCAATACCGTTAATTACTAGGAATAGGACTTTGATTCACGGCTCCTCCGCCAGGGGCTCTCCTCCTGGGAAAGCCTTTATTGAAAAAAAAAAAAAAAAAAAAAAGTCCGTCACGCAAGTGCTGCGTAATATAAGCAGATTTCCCATGTTTCATTAAAGGTGGATATATAAACAATAGTAGATGAGGAAATTGAATTTACAAGTATGAGAAAACTGTGAGTATAAAAGCTATAACCATTAATGTTCTCCCCAGCCGGGAAGGAGAGTGGGAGAAGCGCCCACACATCTTAGTTACATTCGTAAATTACATCCCTAACAAAGGTTTTTCGTCAAAATAACTGCATATAACTGTATAAACTTCAGAGAATAACTTTTACACCTATAATGATCTAGGAACTTTTTCTCAATTCGAATAGCAAAGAAGGTATTACGATACAATATTTTGGTCACCATTCAAACCCCCGTTTTCTCTCCTTAAGAGTCATTCTTTACCCTTAATGCAGGAAAATACTGATTTCGCTTTCTACATCTTAAAAATAAGAGAGCCTGCTTGGCCCTCCTTAAGTATTAATAAATTCTTCACATACATTTTTAAAAATAAATGTTATGGAATATAGATGTGATAAATTTTGTCTCATTTCTAAATTCTAGTACCAGTAGTATGTTTAACTCTTTCTCGGAAGTATGCCCTTCTATACTTTAATTTTATAGAAATTGGTAGGGTAATATTTTTTTTCTGAAACAATTTAATTTAAACTATAAATTCCAACTCATATATTCTGTTTATGCCCCCTCTGAAGTACTTCTCCACTGCATTGGTTTTTTAAAAAAATGTATACTCGATGATACCATTCATTTGAAAAATATTTAAAATAACGTTAACACTAAATAAGGAATTTTAAAAAGTTTAGGAAAAAAAAACCTTTATTCTTTATTTTATATACATAGATTCTTCTGTCGTCCTGGACTGTGTCGAAAATTGTATTTTGCTGAGGTTTCGAACATCCCTTGAACTGTCAGGGCTTAATGAACGGACCAATTCTTCAATCAGTTTCTCAATTCATATATACAAATATGTATATATAAATTTATAGAATGTAAATATGGGCATGGCATGGATTCTTTACTCTCATATTGTTCACTGAGTACTTGTACTCTACCTGATATTTCATTATTCTTAGTTCTTATCAATCATTCTTCTATAACCAAAGAATATTAAGGAACTTATGTGTTGTAAACTGACCCTCCGATGGGATGTATTGCTGAAATTTGATTACTTCATGAATACTCTCATGGTTTCCAGAAATATTCATAGATTCTTCTCCCGGACTTGAATGTGTCGAAAAGCGGATTTGCCAATGACCTTGCGATGGCTTTTTTTAGGGCTGAATGTATAATAAAAAAAAACATTTTTTCTACGCGTTTAAATCCAGAAGAAAAATCTACAATAATTTTAATTTTTTAGATCTAAAAACCGTCCCTCAACCTGTTCGATAATAATCAAACGATTTGTGAAATTAGTTCAAATATGGAATTTAGTGTCTTTGGTTTTGAAAATTTCAGAACACACTCGATATATATATATA
>KZ806867.1:708856-731686 GCA_000696205.2 Oncopeltus fasciatus
TTTTTTTTTTTTTTTTTTTTTTTTTTTTTTTTTTTTTTTTTTTTTTTTTTTTTTTTTTTTTTTTATGAGACTATAATAGTTAACTTCAGAAGAAAATAAACTAATTTATGGATAAGCTTATCGCAAGTAGCTGGGTCAAAAACAATCCCTATGGTCTAAGCTACTGGTTCCCTAACTGAGGTGGTTGCTGGAGGTGCCGACACCTTGGCGACTCGCGCGCCCCCTGCCGGTAGCAGTCACTAATTGCGGCGGGGCGAGGCGGCAGAAGAAAGCAGATAAGATGGCCGCCGCAGGTATTTGCATCGGTCGGCCCCTTTGATCTCCTTTTTCTCAGAGCCTCCGCACCGCCCTCTCCCCAACAACAGCTGATTTCGTCCCCCCCCCCCCCCCCCCACCTCTGTGGGACTCTTTTATTTTCTAAAAAGGAGGCGGGTCTCGAATCCTCTTTTTATCCCGGTCGACCTAGCGAGGGAGCCCATCGGTCTCTAGATCATCGACAACTCTTTATTAGGATGGCTGTCACTTCCGCGGCCGTCCACGTACAAATCCCCGGATATCTGGGATGCCGGGAGCGCATTCTTCAGCCTCTTCTAATAGCACTCCCCCTGTATTGTCCCAACAGGCCTCCTCTTGTACCTGGCTCCCTCATTTACTCCAGCTGCAGATAAATCTCCTCCCCCAAGGCTACAACAACAAGAAACTACAAACAATAATTGCCTTCATATGTCTTTAAAAACAAAGCAGTATTACTAAGTTCTTGAAGATCGAGAAACAGCTCAATGCAACAATATCGTGATAGTATTCTGAATAACTGGATTACTGAAGTCTGTCCTGCAGGAGCCACGCCACCTTAGAGGATTTCACACGTTGATCAGAGGTAGACATGGTCAAAAGTTAGTGATTAATTTGTTCTTACAAGAAAAAAAAGAAAGAATAATGCGTAGGAAAGATCAGAATTTTGTGGCAGGCACTAAATTGTTTGGGTAGAGAAGTGGGAAGCCACTAACGCTGCCAATTAACTTCTCATATATCTAGATTAATATGTATTTTAAATAAAAATATTTAGAACATAATCGATAGAAAATGATGCATTAAATCTATAATTTTTTACAATTTTTTTGAGGAAGTTAAAAACAAAGAATATAATGATTTTAAATTCAGCTTCAACGAGATATACTAGGAATTTGTCTTTTTACACTAGTCACTACCGAGTAAACTTTATTAAATGTCTAAAGAAAGAAAAATAGCGAATTTCGTTCCTATGTATTTAGAAGGGTAGCCCTGATTTCTTAGTTACAGTATCTCTTAAATATTTTTCTGTAAATTTCATGTAAACTTTTATTAAAGTCAAATATTCTCAAAATTCATTTATACTTATTAGTCCTAGAAATATGTACTATGACGCTAATATTAAGGGAGATGGGAACTATTTTTTTAAAAAAAATTTTGTGGTATTTAATCCCATGTAAATTTTTAGAGCAAGGGAACAGAATAAAAAATGTAACTGTCCCAGCCAGGACCCGAACCTAGATCTCTAGCTATCCAAGCAAGATAAATGGAAGGCCGGTGCGTTTTCCATTTATGCTACCGAGACAAGTCAGATAAGAAAATTTCCCTGTCCAAGCTGGGACAGTTAGATTTTTTATTCTGTTCCCTTACTCTAAAAATTGAAACTATTTTAAATTTGGTCTTCTCCTTAATCTCTTCCACCCTCGGCTGATCACCCAGTAATAAAATGACTTGAAAGTTTGAGTGAAATGTTGAAATTTCACCCTAGTATTTTAAATGATGGACACCTTTTGGAATTAAACTTACCGCAAAAATATTAATTCAAATTTATTTCCCGTTTGCATTAACAATAAAAGAGTAGTAAGAATGATCATTAAAACAAGATTTTTTCATATTCCTTTTGATGGATTATAAATACTGATTAGTTTATTAACTCTCATTTTTTTCTTTTTTATGTAAAGTATGGTTTTTAATTATCAACAAGATTTTTCTGGGTAAAATACCATATTGCTAAAGTTCATCCAATAAAACATAAAAATCCATTCTTTGGTTAAAAATAAATTATATNAAATAAATTATATATATATATATATATATATATATAAATCATATATAGAAAATGAACTACTTGCGGCTGCGATATGTAGTAATCAAGAACAGGTAGGATAGAGAGTGCAGAGCACAGATGAAAAGAAAAAATCACAAGGAGTGAAATTTTTGGAGATATCTCGCCTTTTGTCAGTGAGGAGTGAAGAGAGACAAGTATATATCCCTAAATATATCTGGTCTATAAATATAAAGATAAAAATACAATAATTTAGTGAAAACTTCAGCTTTACTTAGCACGATGTATGCACCAGTTGGCCATTAGTTGAAACCTGGGTGTAGGAAAGATGATAGTACTGCTGAAGATGGATCCCTTCCCATTGCGGACCACTTGGAAACGTGATAGAAATATACTTACCAAATTCGGCCTAACAAAAGACACCAAGCAGAGCAACACGTGCCGACTGACTCGGCTCGAAGAAGGGTAAGGCGTTCGTCATAACAAAACTGAAGGAAAAACTGGTCGAAAGCGCCTGTCGACGTAAATGGGAGTCCTCGGCCCTTGAAGAAAAAGAGTTGCCGCGGATCCTGGCAGAACGGAATCAGCAGAAGTTTTGAGTGAGCGCTGGACATGACTAGCTGAACAAGGACCTTCTTAGCAAGTGGGGCGTCACTAACCTCCCCTTGAGCCGGTGAAGAAAACCTTATGGTCCAGTGTACCACTTCCTTATCTGAAGTAACGCAGGAGCTGTGTGGACTGATAACATTTCTCACGTTTCATTAAATGTGAAGGTAAATAGTAGTTGATGGCTACTCTCTTCTTAAGTGCCCAAGAGAGCTACAAAAGGAAAATATATTTAAATTTTTATATAACTTGCTTGTTATAAGTATTTCGAAAAAATTGTTAAGGAACATATGTATTACAATATTACATTACAACTGTCATGTGTTTTTAATACATTTTTTCATTACTCTACCCTCACCCCTCAGCTCATTAACTATGGAGATATTGAATAATTTCTGCTGAAATAGAATATACTCATTGGTTTGAAAATAAAAAATTAAATAAAAAACTGGATTTTGTTTCAATGTTTTAAAATGAGAGGGGCCCGGTAACTCTCTTAAATGCATTCTTAAGTAACTTTAATAATAGACTTAATTGAGATATGGGATACAGAATATGACAGTTAGAGAATTACATTTTAAACATATTAAGCGTTTAAATAATTTTTTTTTTTTTGTTAGGCTTGAAATAAAGCAAATATTAGGATTTCAAATTCTGGTGTTTGTACCTTAAGGCCTCACTCCTCCTCGACTGATATCTAACAACAAATTAGGTTTCTCTTTCTATATAAGTTTATAACATATACTTTTTCTCTTTTAGACGGGTTTAGTTTCGGAACCAAGTAGTGTCAGATATAAATATTCCCAACATTTAGCAAAAAAAAATTTCCTCAGCCTCTAATTGTAAAATTTCTATCAAGCAGGGGTTGCACAAAGATTATTCCCCCCCCCCCCTCATCAAAGATGGGCATGGCAGAATTACACTGTCAAACAGCTTTTCACTTCCATCACTCCTCAAGACAAGTAGAAACATTGTATATCGATAGGATGCGGATTAGTGGAACAAAGAGGTAATATACAAAGAGGTAATGAAGTCAAGATCAGCCATTCCTCCTGTTCTTTGTACCAAGGATACGTCATTGGCCAGGGATCCCCATTCCGTTTGGTCCCCAGTCACGAGAAGTTTTGGAGCACCCATACTTTTATGGGTGCGGCAGACTTTTATATAGTAAATATGTGGAAAACATTGATAGATGTTTATTAAACGGCAACTTTTTCAAGAGGAACCATTTAATTGTATAGCTTTGCTTGTAAATCTATCCTAAATAAAATAAATAACAAACAATCCATAAAAACTAGTTCATAAAATTGAAAGAGATAGGAATCAAACAGAAATTATGTTTTAAAAGTTAACTAATGACTGTGAACAAAATTTGAAGTGATTTCATAATTCAGGTACACTTACTGTTGTAGCTCCTATTCAGCTCTTGATCACTTCTTTACAGAGGATCAGAACCTATATAGGTTTATATCTTCTATGTAGATATAATTACAACATGTAGATATAATCGAGTCAACATCTCGATATGTGTACTCTAAATGATGTGTAATTTATAAAATAGGATTGAAATATCGATAATTTTTTTAGTTCCAAAGATGTATAAAATAATGCAGTAAAGTTGTACGTCTTTATTATCCACAAACTTGTTTTGCACTTGTTTGAAATTGTTCCAATGTTACCAAAATGTTTAGCTATACTAAAAAAAAATACATTCAGACTATTTTATTTTTTTACAAATCTATGGAAAATGAAAGAGTTGAAAAAAAAAAGCAAGCGTTTGAAGTTATTACGATTAATAACTTCAAAAACCTTCTTAATAATAAAATAACCTCCCCTGTAAGATGACGTACGTAGAGATTGTAGAATGAGTGCTTTCAATTGCTGTAAAGTCAGGCATCACGCATGCGTAGTGAAGTGCCATGCGCTAGACAAAATCGTTTTCTATATGTATCAATACAATCCCATTTCAATTGATCTGTATTCACTCTTGGCAGGAAGTGAGAATTGCCACTATTGCCAATCACCTGCATATGGGAGCTCCCACACCAGGAAATTTTGTGACTGGGGACCAAACGGAATAGCTATCCCTGAATGGCCGGTGAAGTATTCCTGGCACGCAGAACAGGAAGAGTTGTATCATCACCTCTTTGTACCACTGATTCAGGATCACTCTTTAGATCCTGTTTCCGCATAAGACGCAACTGGCTCCTTATTTATGTAGTTCAAATTTTCATATAATCTTCAGTTTCCTTTGATAATATAAGTGTTATGATGAGATGGCAACATATTATTCCAATGTTTTTTTAATGAGAATGATTAATTTTTTTGGATATTGTAAGATCAACCTGATTAATGCAAAAATACTTAACCCAGCATATTTTTTTATTCCATTCATTCTATTATTTATTTCGTCAATATATTTTACATATATGTTTTATTGTTACAATCCTATTCCAATGTTCTTTATTTACTCTTGACAGGAAGTTAGCAGTGTCACTATTGCTAATAACTTGTCTGAAGCACTTAGACCACAATTTTTTGGTGAAAAATCAGCTAAACATTCAAAAAGCTTCTTAGAGAGTCAATGAGTTTAATAAACATGAATAGGAATATATAAAATGGACAAAAGGTCTGTATTACCGAAGTGTCTGTAGTAAAAGCGGTAAATGAGATATGGATGTGTTGTGGGACAAAATGGACTTCTATTATATTAGGGAGTTTGTATTTTGAAATGTAATAAAGAGTTGTTGGAAGTATTTCCAATATTTTTTGGATTTATTGTAATATATCAAATGATTTAGAGGATTTTTTAGAGGTTTGCAATGTCCTTCGCTGAATACCGTTAGCCTAAATTTTTTCTTAAAAGTTCTTGTAATTCGTTGGTTTTTTTTTGTGTTTTTTCAATAGAGAATCCCAAAACTACAATCCTCTTCCACTTAATAGTTAAAGCCCAGGTTTAATATTTCATGATAGTCGTAAAAAAACCAAAAAAAAACAGGTCAGTTCACTCTCCTGTCTATCACGATGACTAACTATACCAGGATTCACAATCCCACCACCCAAGGCAATATTACTGTCATACTGGTAGAAATCATCCTAAAAGAGCGCTTTTGCGGTGGTTTAAGCTACAGTAAAACCCCTCCTCGTCTGTGGGGTAAAACGGTATTGAATTCTTTCCGAAAGCTGAACCGTTCAGTTATTGGAGATCATTACTGAAACATGCTTTACAGAGCCTCAAGCGAAATGGTAGGAGACGAACAGGTGTCATTTCAGCTAGTCTCGAGTATAGCGACTAGCAGACATGATCAATTGCTTTTGGTTTGATTATATCTTATTATATTATTATATGCATCCGTTTTCAAGTTAGTTCAACTGTTCAAATTCAAATATGCATCAATATGTTGTGCCTCTCAATAGAGGCATTTTAAAAACATTCCAGAAATATTATTCTTTGAATTTCGATCATAAAATAGTAAAAATGATACTTAAATTTTTATTCCTGTATATTCAATACGGAAGTACGAGTATATCCCATCTATAGAAACGATGAGCTTTTCATTTATCAGTTTTTTTTTCCTCGTGCGTTGCTTTTCCTCTTTTGCTTGGACTGTTATTTCTATAGGGTCAGACTCAAGTGGGTTCCATTTCCTCCAGGAGTATGTGGTATGTATTCATAAGTGGACGTAGCTGGAAATAATGGAGTGGGGAAGCAGGCGAGGCCTGGAGGATCAATACGGGCAGTGGACGTGCGCACTCCACCGACACTGCATCATCTCTTCATTATCTGCCATCCCGGAGGAGTTCTGACTCTCACAGCTTCCCATCAGACTGGACAAGGAAGTCGGACCAGACCAAGCAGAATATTCCTCTTGGTTGTTTAATACGCAGTCTTAATTCAATCCTGCAGAAACCGCTCCAGAAATAATTTCAACGTTCATAGAGTGATCGCTCAATACACTTTTGAATAAATGACGCTTGAAAGCCATATCTAAATTTTTCTTATGCAAATAAAAATGACAGCAGTTGCTTGTGGTATATTCAATTAAAATTTAGAAGTTTAGAAGTTAGAAGAAGAAACTCAACCCGAATTGCAATACCATCATTGGAGCTGGGACTTTAGTACCATGTGTTGGACGATTTTCTACTTCATCATCTTAACTAATCCAAAAAGATAGTCTAGCCGATGATGTAGGAGATTGTCCTTCATGATGTTTTAAAAGCCATGGTGATGTTATCATAATTAATCCAAATGAGATTGATTGCCAAGCAAGGTTATGGTTCCTTGTGGGTAAGATAATAATAAAATTATATATATATATATATATATATATATATATATATATATATATATATATATATNGTATATATATATATATATGTATGTATGTATGTATTAACGCAAGTTAACATAAGTTATTTAAAGGTTACCATGGATGTATGGATATATCTTACTCTTATAATGCAGTAAAGAGTAAGAGATATTCATTTAATCGTTTATAAAGAAATAATAGGTTTTCAATTGTCTTCGTTATAATAAACTTCTTATTTAAAAACACAAAACTTGAAAATATGTATGTATAAATGTGCTGAGTGTATTTTCCAAACGGCTAAAGATTTTTTTGTGTAGTATTTTCAGAGTTTCCATAAAAGTCCGTTGCGCAACAATTCTAAATGAATCCGAACTAAGCGAATCATTGCTAATCAAATGATTTTAATATGCTTGATTTTTGATAGAATGTTTAATTCTAAGCTTAAATAATTCAGGTTTAGGGAATCAGAAAACCTCAGAACCTCTCAAACTAAACTTACCTACCGTCATCAGAGTTCTATTAAATACAACATGAAGGGCGGTTTCCTTTTCCTCGTTTTAACTCCAAGGAAACAGTTTTTTCCGGAGAAGTAGGATTCATGAAGCTTCATAATGGTTTTTATGCCCATCGCTGATGATAGCATCTAAATCATCAAATGAAGAAATAAAAATATATCAGATTTTCAAAGAACTGTATCATGAACTGTCCTCTTCGCGCCTTCATGACAAATGATTAGTTTTTGGTTTGATTTCCTCTTCTCCCTAAATGTATATAAACTATTTCTTTATTATATGATTATTATTCAAATTGGAGACTAATGAGAGTTTATTCACCGCATTTGATTTAGATTTATTAAGTTTTAATTTTAATTATAAATTTAATTTTCTTGCTACTTCCTACAGTAATTTAAAAAAAAAATTATGTATCTGTTAGTACAATGAAATTCTTATTGCCATCTCATTAATTTATATTCTTTTTCATATGTGAATTAAGGCTTAAATCATACTTTTAGCTTCGGGTGCAAAGAAAAAAAAAGAAAAAAGAAATAATAGAACTCAACAATGCCGGAACAAAATGATAAATTTTTCATGAAAAAAAAAATTAAAGAGACAGAACTGTAAATGCAGAGTTAACAAAAATCTTTACAATAACTCCAACTCTAAAGTAAATTTATCATTAGGAAATATATTTACTCAAAGGCTGGTGAAATAATTGAGAAGTTGGTCAGTAACTTCCGCAGCTCATACATTTATTATCAAACCAGAGCGCTTTCGAGGCTAATGCCTCATCCTCAGTGCTCTGAGTTGGCCGAGGTTAACTCCCTCAGACCTCTGGGTATATTCTAGAATACGAGTAGAATATATATAGAATATAGTCTATCTAGAATATATTCTATCTATCTACTATATTCTAGAATACAGAATATAATATAGCCAGAGGTCTGAGCGAGTTAACCTCGGCCAACTCAGAGCACTGAGGATGTGGCATTACCCTCGAAAGAGCTCTGGATTGAGGAAAAAATGTATGTATGAACTGTGAAGGTTACTGACCAACTTCTCAATTATTTCAGCTTCCTTTGATTGAGAACCTTCACCAGCCAGCTATTATAAGAAAATATATTTTATATTTATAAACAGATTACAAAAGCGAAAATATGAGCTAGATATATAAAATTCCGAAAGTGAAATACAAATGAGGCACCTCATTCATTGTGCCCGGGCGGTGCCTGTGTATGGTTCTTGGGTCTTCTAGCAGCCTGCATAGTCTGCACTGGTACGTGTCTATCCCAACAGCGAGAGCATGTAGGAAGATACCTGGGCAAAACTTTGATGTATACCCTTCAAGCCCTGTGGGCCACACACATCTCTCCTACATGTCATATGCGTGGTGTCGCTGCACAGTCTGTCTGGCAACAACAGGTTTTGAACCGCACAACTTACATCCTGAACACACTTGTCGGATTCAAACCGGTGGGTTGTTAAATACACAATAATCCCCGAGGGAACATAGGCCTTGAAAGTGGCATTATCTGGTACAATCCTACTTCCGAATCCTGGAGGCAGGGAAGCCTATAGTTTAAATTACCCTATAATTTCAATTAGGTTTGTGGATTTGTAGAATCATTTTACAATATTTTTTTTGTTGCACAGATGAAAGGTTATTCACCGCATTGGCTTTAGATTGCATTAAGTCTTAATTTTTATTATAAAATTCTTCATTTTTTTTTGCTATCTCTAAAGTAATTAAATAAAAAAAGTAATGTATCAATAAATAAAATGAAATTTGCATTGTCATCTCATTAATTCTTTAATTAATTATTTTTTTTGTTTTTTTTATTTTTGTTTCATACTTAAGAATCTTTTTTTTTTTTTAATCTTACAATAAGCGCTCTCAAGAAAACAATAAAATGAAATAAAATCAATGCTAAAGGAGACATTCGAACGATATTAATGTTGGTGCCTAAGACCTATAAATGTCAAAATTTTATTCACACAAGTCTACATAATTTCCAATATATCTACAGTCAATGGAGAATAAATTAATATAACACAATTACTTATTATCAGAATTTCCTTACTTATTATTATTCTAGTCATTGTAAAACTTAAACTTAACGGTATAATAAGTTTAAAAGTAAAAATAATCCTTTAAGAATAATTATATTCAGAAGAGAATTTAGAATGTTTTTTCCACATATATCGATTTATTATTATTTGGGTGAATATTCTAAGTGGCCTAAGTAAATATGTATATAAAAATATGAGTGGGTTATTGGGAGAACGATTTTTGAATCTATGTGCGCTATGAGGGATCTTATTACAACAGGAGAAATTATAAAAGAAGTACAAAATGGAATTTAAACTCAATATAATAATCAGAGTCTCTTTTTGAGATTCTAAAGAAACTACATTTAACTAGAATAACTTTCCCTATCAGAAGTTCAAAATCAATCCAAACTTAAATATTTATGGAAAAAATAAATAACATTAAACTTTTGTAACCGGCCCAAAGATATATATTAAAAGTATTACCCCTATAGTAAATATAAGTTGATAATTNTCGACCAAACTTTAATTTATTTATTTTAGAATGATATATATAAAAATGGTCATATTTTTTAACCTTTTTTTTTAAATATCAATTTTTATTGTAAATATGTTTGAACGAAACTTTATATTTTATGCGGAAAGTCATGCTTTTGAAAAAAGTAACAGATGGTAATGTTGAAATAATGTAATCCTTAAAAAATAACTAATATTTTTATTTATCACAATAACTTCATCTAATCCCCTAAAAAGTTTGTTTATTGAGAGAAATTAGCAGTGAGTAATGGTATTTATTTTTGAATAGTTCCACAAAATCAAAAGATAAATTGTCATAAAAGGCACATTTGGATGGACAAAGGGGCCCATGAGGAATTAATTTTCTCCATATTTACTATTATTAAACTTTTATTTATTTATTAAATTTTGTTAAATAAAAACATTTTGTAATTTGATCACAATGAAGTATATATGACATTCAATGTCAATCACATGAAAAGAGAAGGTGAACAATTGTAATGGGGTGTCATTACACCACTCTCAAATTATTTACAGACTCGACGGGGAGTGTTGTAGGGGGTTGGATTTGGAAGACATGGTCTGTGCTAAAGTTCACTGTGGAAAAGGATGAAGCGGGAAGAAATGAGGTCTTGAACAAAAGGGATATTAAGGTCGTGGTGAAGGGAGGAATTGGATACGTAATAGGGAGCATTTGCAATTATTCTCAGGGTTTTAGATTGATAGGACTGGATTCTTTGGATGTTGGAAGGCTTGGCGGCAGTCCAGATTTCTACTCCGTAATTCCAGATTAGTCGTTATAAGGTTTTGTAGAGTGTCAGTTTGTTTTCCATCGTAAGATTGGAGTTCTTGTTCACGTCTGTATATACGTCCATACCGCCGATTGAGTTCTTGTCTTTTAATTTTAGTTCTCCCCATGTAAGTCGTGAGTCAAGATTGACCGGAATTTGAATGTGGTAAAGGGATATTGTTAAATTTTACAATTTCAGCGAAGTCTTTCTCCGCAGTTGGAAATTAACTTGAACGCATTTTTCTTCATTGATTTTTATTCTCCATTTGCCACACCATTGTTTGATTTTTTCGAGGTGATCTTGTAGATTTTTAGAAGCAGTTTTTGGATTGGGATGGGAGGATAGAATAGCTTTATCGCCCGCAAATAGAGCTAAGAGGGAACTTGGATGGGTAGGGATGTCAGCAGTGTATAGGATAAATAGGATAGGTCCAAGTACACTAATTTGAGAAACTTTCGCTTCCACTTAAAAATCGGAGTAATCTAATCCTTGCCAAACTCTAAAGAAACAGTTGGATAAGTAAGACTTAAGGATAAGGAAACTGTTACTAGGAAGTATGGATTTCAGTTCAAACAGGAGACCACTGTGCCAGACTCTATCAAATGATTGGGAAACATTCAAAAATACTCCTGGGCAGTACTCTTTGCGTTCAAGGGAAGAGGAAATGTAGTCTTCGACGCGAAACACTTGCTGGACAGTAGAATGCTTACTTCTGAAGCCGAACTGATGATTTGGGAGGATATTGAAGGGTTCAATGGAAGGCATCATTTGTTTTAACAGTATTTTTTCAAAAACCTTAAGAAGTGAAGGAAGGAGACTTATAGGACGATAAGATGAGGGGTTATGTGGTGATTTTATACTTCCCCTAGGAAGGTCTTTCTGCCTTGAGAAGTAATGGCATGTTTAGGAACTCCTCAGTCTCCGCGGCATTGGACAGGTCTAAGGGATCTGTATGAGGAGTAAATATTTGCTTGAGGTGCTAGGCAAACGACCTTGTCTTTATCAGAAGAGGCCCAGGAACCATCTCCTCGACGCAAGGGAGTGGAAGCTTTATGGTTCTTAAGGATTCTGCGAGTAGCAATCCAAAAGGATTAGTCTCCTCCTGAGAGAGTAGGCAGAGAGGCATTAAAAGCCTCATTTCTTAAAACACCTAAAGATAAATATAGCGGACGACGCTGAAAATGCTTTAAATATTTGACGAATGACTGAAATTTATATGTTCTAAATGGAGAGTTTTTTGACCATAGGTATTATTATTAATAATAATCATAAAAATTACATAAAGAAAAAACGAATAAAAACTGCCCTCACTAAATATGCTTTCGAGAGCTTAACCATTCTTTCCACTGAACCCCATTAACACAAACGCCTTTTATCTGAAACCGTTCACATTAACTTACAACACAATCCAGTTAAAGACAGAACGGACATAGAACAAATTTCTTCAACTTATTCAAACATTTTCAACATCCTTAAAAACCATTAGCCCTCCTTCTAAATAAACCTGTCAAACATTTTTCCCAGTTCCAAAACTTACTTATCCGCAATAACACCCTTCCTTTTTTCTTTGTTCTTTTATTGCCCCTTTTGATTCAGGCCACTCTCCCTTTGCACCTTCTGCCTCTTGCCATCTCCCCACCTTTACGCGGTGCCCTTCATATTTTTCCGCTCAGTCATGAAAATGTGAACTTGGGGACAAGACTTCCCCTCTCGTCTTCATGATAGGTAGGCGTTGGTCAATTAATGTTTTAATTGTATTAATAGTATTTTAATAGTTTGTTTTCTGCATGTTGAATTCTCCTACATAGCTTACTACATTCATACTTTTGATATCATATTACATTATGGCAATTCCATATTATAATATTGTGAATTATTATTGTATTCTCATGACATTGTATTTCAACAGCCCTGAAGATGGCTTACAATGTAAGCCGAAACGTCGGCAGATAATTAAAAAAAAAAAAAAAAAAACACTTTTTTTTTAATTTGTACTTAAGGGGGGGGGGGGGAATCTGCCTTGACTGAACCCCAACAAAAAAAAACATCTAATGATGACTTTAATTTATATATTGACAGCTGCTAATTTCCGTCAAATTCGGCTGCATTCCTTCTTGTTACATATACAAGAAATAATAAGACTTCATCGAGTTACTTGCCTACATACATTTTTATGTATCATATGCATACTCTATGTTTATTACATCGAAACTGTTGTTGTTCACAGGCATTTCAATGCATGTGCAATAAACAAATTAATTTAGGAGAAAAGTTTTGCCTCGATGAGCCAGAGAGGGGAGCTCGGCCTGAGCTGCTATATTTAAACGGAAGAAAGGAGATGCAGTTTATTCCTGAGAGTGTTCGCAGAGCGGCTGGCACCCTTTGTCAGGGAGCGAAATAAAGTAGAATTCTTCAGGGATTGACGGGGAGAGAGAGGTCCGATTTAGAGGTGGCCATTGGGCAATAGATCCCGGCTTCTTGGCAGTGCACGCCACTGGATTTAGAAGCGTCTCATTCAGCCCTCTCTTCTCAATAAGAAGAGACTCAATGGCTGTGGAAATTCTCTCGGATCATTAAGAATCCTAGAGGGGGCTTCTTTGGTGTGATCCTTCCGCAATTCGCTTCGTCCTCAAATGAGAAATGTAGTTCGGAGAACATAAAAATACATATATTCACGTAGGCTTCCACGGTCATCAGATGTATGTACAGTTTCTTCTTCCGGGTTGGACCGTGTCAAGTTGTTGATAGTTGCCGAGCTTTCGCACATCCTGTGATGGCTTCTTCAGGGCTGAATAGAGAATGGGAAACAACCTCTATTCAGCCCTGAAGAAGCCTTCACAGGATGTGCGAAAGCTCGGCAACTATCAACAACTTGACACGGTCCAACCCGGAAGAAGAAACTGTACATATAAAAATACATAGTTTCTGATTCCAATTTTCTGCGGGAAGACGATACGGTCGCGGAGGTCAATCAGACACTGAATCCATCCACATCCATTATAATAATTACTCTTAAGAATGTGCATGACCTCATGTGTACAGGAAGGACAGGTGCAACCTTCATTAAAGTTTTGAATTAATGCTGAACTAAAGTATAAAGTAATATCTGGAGTGGAAATCCTTGGAAGATTGCTGAATAACTTTTTTCCCAGTTGACTTTATTGACCAGTGAGATCATTAGTTGCCTCATGCATGCTTTGAGAGGCGAGAACTCAGAAATCTGTACTCTGTAATCCTTACCTTTACAGAGCCCAGAGCAAGGGCAAAGCTAGTTTGCTAGGTATAAATGGCTAGGTTGCTAAGTATAAGTCGCTGGATGTAGTTTGCTAGGTATAAGTAGCTGGGTTGCTAGGTATAATTAGCTAGGTTGCTAGGTATAATTAGGAAGGTTGCTAGGTATAAGTTGCTAGGTTGTTAGGTATTCTATACATGGTAAACTATTTCTCCTTTAAGAACGAGTCACGCTGTGGTACATTAAAACTACGGTTAGAGAGCATTCTGGGGAGTAATTCTGGAAATAATTTTTTAGAAAAGGGCTGAGAGAATCGGGAAACGATCTCGCAATCTTTAGCAAACGCTTTATGGGCAAGATTTAATTCTAAAAATTTATTATTGAAGTTAAATTAATTATTGTAGGCATGAATTCATAAAGTGGAAAAGAATCAATCCACCATCTAAGTTTATGAAGAATAAATAAAGGTAGTTTTCCTTTTAATTTGTAATACATAAACTGCCATCTATTTCGTCATACTTTTTTATATTTTGACGTTTTCCAGTATGTTCTGATATTTTCAAAATTATTATTCATTTCTTGTCTTTAAGTGATATTTAATTCGAAATAATTTAACAGGATTCGGTTTACACTATTGTTTGTAGCCAGTTTTATCCCGTATCTAATATTATATTGTCTGTTAATAATAAAGAAACAGACTGGACAAAAAAAAAAAAAAAATAGTCCACGCTGATCCTGTTGAAATATTTTAATTAAATACTAAACGAAAATGAAAGTCGGCAAAATGTCATTAGTGTTATAAAAGCTAGAACTGGGTGGTTATCTGTGGATAGCCCCTCCATTCACGACACAAAGTCATTGAACGGAAGATTTTTAAAAAATTTATAATTTTATAACTTCAGAGAAAAAAATAAAAAGCAGATCTACAATCATCTAGAATAAGATTATGATTTAATTAACCCCCTCCCCCCCATTTCAGCTATAACGTACTCATCCAAGATGTTGAAATACCGAATTTAGTTTCTTAAACCTAACGGACGATATTTTTATCTCCTGCAACATAGGATTGGAAGATTCGTTGAAATTTTTCATAAGTCACTTCATGGTACCAAAGTGAATAGCTTGGTTTTCCCTATCTAATAACCTCTTTCATTTTTAAAATATAGAAACTAAATCGCAAACCTCAGAAAGAATTTTTTTAATGAAGTTTTTGATTGAAAATATTTGATGGGAAGGGATTGTTTTGAAGACCAAAATTTGTAATATTGATACCTATGCTTTTTGAAGTCATTCAACATTTATTTTTATTTTTATCCTGAAATTATCTTCCTTATATTATTTTTATTTTAAATGTGAAAAATTNAGAACAGACAAGGTCCTAAAGAAAAACAAAATTATCAAAATCATTATTTCATAATAATCTATAATAAAAATAACTGATATTTAAAATAAATATTGTTTTTTTAAAAGTTTTTCTATCTTTTAAAAGATATATAGAAAATAAGTTAGTTACATGTGAGCTGTGAAGTATAAGCAGATTTTCCATGACATTAAAGATGGTTATCAATAAGACTAATTGATGAAATTTAATTTATAAGCAGTAGAGAATAATAAGTGTAATAGGTATAATCACTAAGAACTGTCATACCTTCCATTGTCCGTCTTCATTGGTTTCTGCAAACCAGTGAAGACGGACAATGGAAGGTATGACAGTTCTATATTCATTGGTGGTGGAAATAACCTTTTAGATTAATAAGTTTTGAGTTTTTAATAGTTTGAGATTTTTGGTATTTTGATTTCTTATTGAACTATAATTTTACGAATATAAACAAGGAGAGAGAGAGAGAGTTAGGTCACACGGGGGAGAGAAGGAATCCGTTGTTGTTGTTCAAATACTCTTAAGCCAATCAGTTAAACTTTGTCTCTAGACGTGATAGCACAGTGAGTTAAGCTTTGTCCCTTGCCGTGATAGCACCGTACTGTTCTAGTGATTCTCGCTATTTCCCTCTATCGGAGACATTTCAAGTTGATTGAACATTTTATTTTCCTGAAATAGCGACATTTGATTATTTAATTTTTTGAATCATTGATTATTATCATTACGGAAGAGTGATAAATCAATTCCACGCTAGTAATCCAACAATTAGCGCACTGCCAACATCTCACCGAAGCCGTACTTTGGCCGACGCTGCCTGCACACCTGTCTTTGACTGCCGGCCGGCCTCATCAGTTCAACCAGACGACGACGTTTTCTTCTTCACACAGTTTGTTATTTTCAACAATCTTATATTCCGTGAGCTCACAATCAGGTCAGACCTACTATTATTTATTCCTTCTCTCTCTCCTTCGTACAATAAGGAATCTTTTAAATAGTTGCAGTCAAAGTACACATTAGGTTTTCATACAATTTTTACAAACCATTTATGTGTATTATTTATTAATTAATTATTTAATTTATTGTTTCTAATTAAGTTCATTTCTCTTTTTATTCCCTTGAATACGATATTTTCCTATTTGTTAAACTAATTCCAATAAACCATTTTAATTGTAAACCTCTAAATTCTGTTCTTTTTATTTCATGAAACATCAACATTTTTCTTGCTTCCCTTTTTTTTTATTATTAACAATTGCAAATAATTTATAAACATTTCATTTATGCTATGACAATATTATTGTGGTCCTAATTCAGAAGTCACAATCAAAATTGGCAAATTCATTATTGCATACACAACTGCAACCAGACCCGGTATTTTATTTAGAGTATGAGGATTTCTACCCCTGGTTCAGCCACCGCACGCAACAATGCTTCTAAAAATAGTTTATTGATGTTATGAAAAATATTTTTAGAAAGTAATAGATTCAAAATATTTCCTCGTTTAATCGTCTTGGAAGGGGGGGGGGGGAGGAGCTATATTTATATGTTTGTCGGTATGCATGTATATATTTATTAGTAGTCTATTTCTAGAGTATATATTTATGTGTCATGTCATGTCGTGCTGGGTGACATGACTTGATAACCGCTTTCTTTTAATTAAACCTGCAAATAAGACGCTCCCTTTGAAATAGGATAGTTTCTTTATTGGAAAAAGTACGCCCTAGCTGTTGCTGAGCGTGGAGGAGTTGCAGTAAACACCCCAGTCAAATAAGCCTGACAGCCGATTCGAGAGCACTCTCACAAACACACAGGGATAGATGGAATAATGACCGCGCACCCCTATCAGAAGGGGGCAGGTGGGAGGCGCCAGAGATGCCAATATCCCAGAGGCAGGTGGCCTCATCCCTTCGTCACGGCCATGAATAAATCAGGCAGACCCTCTCTCTCTCTCGAGTGGTGGCGACCTCATCAATGGGGTCGGGAACAAAAGGACCGCCCGGACACTCGCCTCTCCGCGGTTAATTTCCCAGTTTTATTGGATGATTTGTCATCGCTGTTCGCGACCAGCTACAGCTGCAGTCCTATCCAATGACTCAAAAGTCAGCCAGACTCGAAGACTAATCCAGTTCTCCTGTTTGGACAGTCCGGGACATGCATAAATATCTCTCTCCTAGAAGCTGGAGTGACGCAGGAGCTGTGTAAACCATGCAGTTTTCCTGTATTTCATTAAGAGTGGACATTGACTAAATGAATGGCTAATTTTTACAAGCTGGAGAATGCAATAGAAATAAATAGTGGGGCGCCAGGCTAGCTCAGGGGTCTCGCAATCCTGATGCTGCGAGTTCAAATCCCTTCCATGTCAATCTTTTATTTATAAATAGAACATTGTCCTGAGCCATGGGTGTTTAGAATGGGGTGGCAACCTGTAGATAGCCCCTCCCTCCAATGATCCTAAGTGGTTGCAAGGGAGGCTAACACCCTCCTTTAACCCTGAAGGAAGCACGAGTGCAGGTACCTCTCAACACTCTTACTAACTTTCTTAAATAAGGGGTGTCCCAAAAAAAAAAAAAAAACGCTATTTGAATTAATAATAAAACACAGTTAAAGTATTTTTATTGTTTTTTTTTTTTGTTTTTTTGAATAATAAATTACATAAAATAGGGCTATTTATGGAATAATACATCGGGGAAATGTGTTTGCCTCACAGCTCATGAAACAATTTGATTACTGCATGAGACATTTCCAGATCGTGTTCTCTCTCGTTTCGGTGATCAGTATTAGCTTCCTAGGTCGTGTCATTTTACACAATTTGATTTCTTTTTAAGGGGTTGTTTGAAATCGCAGGTCTATGTTAACAAACACAAAACCACCCGTGCATTAAAGGAGGAGATTCAACGCTGCATCAACAAAATTCAGTCACATTTATGCGAAATAGTCATGAAAAACTTCGACAAACGAGTGCGAATGTTCATCCAAAGCCATTTGCCCGATGTGTTATTCCATAAATAACCCCATTCTATTTACTTTATGATACAATAAAAAAAAAAAAAAAAAAACACAAAAAATACTAAAAACTATATTTTCTTTTTCATTTAAATCTTGCGTTAATTTTGGGATAGCCTTACATCTTTAATACAGTTTTCATAAAAATTGTTAAACAGCAGTATAATATGGAAGTTTCTGTCCGCTGTTTTATATTGTTAAAGGCTAGGGAGGCATGTGATCAGACCTGCTTCCTTTCTTTAGAGGACAAAATTAGGGTAACGCAAAAATCGCTATTAGATTATCTATGCATGCCTCGCCCTCTCCATGAAGTTATAAAAACATCTCGTCAGCGGCCTTCGAATCAGTGTTAAGTTAGTGATACACAGTGTCAGTTCTTTTTGTTTTTTTTTTTTCGTAACTCTCAAAATAACAAATATATTGACAATTCTTTAATGTGATATTTCTTTAAACCACCTCGCCCTTCTCTGCATACGAAGGATTTCAACAGTTAACGAACTTGTTTGACGGTTATCATAATTAATTTAACACCGAGTTTGATTACATTTTTCCACGGAATATATTTGTACCTTCTCCTAAACAAGATTGGAGAAAAAAGAATCGAAGAAATTTCTGCAAAAGGGGCGCCAGAGTAGCTCAGGGGATCTGTTCGGACGCTGCGGGTTCAAATCCCGCAAAGGGCAAGCTTTTATCGTTGAATAAAAGTTTGTTCTGAGCTATGGATATTTAGAATGGGATGGCAATCTGAAGATAGCCCCTCCCTCCATGACTCTAAGTACTTGAAAGGGAGGCGAAATCTTATTAAAAAATTCTGCGTAGTTGCGTCATGTTCCTTATGAGAAATTCTGCTAGTAAGCCAGGGTCATGTATGATTTCAGGATACTCAAGTTGTGGGGAAAATTTAATCACTTGACTTCTGAAATATTGAACAGACATTTACCAAGATTTAATCTTTAGAGCCAAGACACCTTGATTATAGAGCGTTCCCTTAGTATGCTCGTTAGCTACTCAACTACTCAATAATCAAGGTTTCTGGTCTCTGAAGATGAACCTTTGGCCTCCAAAGTGCTCAGCCTAAAATAAAAAATAGTGTAAAGAATTTGGCTGTTTACTTATTTCACTGCTAAATTTTTAAGTGTGTTTTCCATTAAAAAATATATATGGGCCAGATTTATAATTATTGGAGTCAAGTGGAAGGAGTTATATCTCCCAAACCTTATCGTAACAGCAAAAATAAAAGAGAGTGAGAGAAATGCGCTAAGTTTATCAAATACTTAATTGATAAGACAGCTTTAATCAAATCAGAAAAACGAAAGGGTCATATATGAGAGGGAATGAAGGCCTTTGATAAGAGGAGTCGACAGAAGCAGAACAGAAGAAGGGGAAGCCATGTTACACGTTACGGCTGTTCCAATTTATATAAACAGGCCAGTGCTATCTACATTTCTTTTGGGTGGCTTTATTTTTTCCCGCTTTCCGAAAGTACTAATGCTCTTCTTTAATGTTTTCGAAAAAAAAAAAAGAAGAAAAAAGGAAACGATACTCCTAGTCGAAGCGAGGGAGATAGTAGAGCCGGTAGAGGGAGATAGGTATCTGTTGGGTTCTCACGATCGGTCGCGCGGCAGAGTCGGCGGGGACCTATCAAAGGCTAAAAAAGAGAAAGAGACAAACGTTATTCCGAGATGAGAGGGCTGTAAATTGTGAGCGCGCCATTAGACCGGGTGTCCCCTGGTTTGGGGGGCCTACCTCGGCTGCCTTCGGCAGTCTTCGGCCGGACACCTCTCACAGCCTTAATGCTCGCCCCTTTCTAACGGCACTGGAAAAAGAAGAAGAAAAAAAAAGAAAAAGTGTTTGTTTTCCCTGCACCAACTTTATTGAGGTTTAGTGCCACATGGGGGGGAAAAAAAGTCTAAACGGAATCGTTCAAGATTATAATAGGATACTCTCCAGTCTGACACCTTAAGGCAGCTCCAAAGTATCTATTTAATTTCTATTCCTTATACTGGTGTGAAATTCTAATGTCATCTTATTTGTGTCTAATATTATCTAATGGTTTATTGCTAGCTGCCAAAATGGCTCCTTCCTAGCGACTTATGTGTATAGCTTTATGGACACAACTTGGGAATATGTTGATTAAAATTATTGATTATTCAATAAATTTAGCTGAAAGCACGTAGTTTGTTGCATGTAGTCTAATAATGAACTTGACATAGTCATCTTACTTAAGTTTACTCAAGGCAGTCCACACAAGAGTCGTACCCAATTTCTGCCAGAAAAAGGAAACACTACAGAATCTTCAAGCGTGCGAATCATGCTTTGAATGTTTATTTTACAATTATGCCTTACATTAAATTAAAATTCTAATTAAATTATAATAAAATGAATTATGTAAGATTAGGTCTCAATCTACTTCATCCCATCATTTCTCCGAAATATTTTTTTACTTTAATTCGTCTTGGCGTAATCAAATAGATCAGCGTTTTTCCAAGTTCTTAACAAAGTGAATTTTTTTATGACATCTACCTAAGAAAAATTATCGTACTTATCACTGCACTATTCTACGTTTAAAATGCAACAACAATGCTTTAACTAACGCTTGATTCAACTCTACTAGTTCGCCATTCTTTCGTCTGAGCGACTGCAACAAACTTTATTTCCTTTGTCTCTACGATGCGTCCCTGTTATACACCAATCATGCGGTACTACTTCTTGCAGAAGTCTCTGCTGGACCATACTCTACAGGGTGACATCCCATACTCTTCTACAGACTCGTGGAAGCACATGTTCTATACATAAATGATGTAGCCTTGCTCATAACTTGCTCTGATGTCATGCAATGATAGTTTTTTCCCATGGAATAGTGCATGCCAGCTTGTCAATACGTGCAAATCTTTATATCTGATTTTAATCTAAGTCAGTACAAATCAACACTATCTAGTCGTACAAAGTGATTTCACTTCAATGTCCACTAACGTCTTATTCTACATAAATGAATGTAAATCCTTCCATGATAAGGGATTGGTTGGGGATTCAGTCTTGGAGTTTGAGGATGTGAGAAAGCTGGAAACTGCTTGAGAATGATCTAATGAGTGCTAGAAGACTTTGGAGATTAAGTGGCATAGTGTTAGAACACTAAAGAGTGAGAAAGCTGGAAACTGCTTGAGAATGAGCTAATGAGTGGCAGGGGAATATGGAGAGTAAGAGAGTGGCATAGTGTTAGAACATTAAAGAGTGAGAAAGCTGGAAACTGCTTGAGAATGAGCTAATGAGTGCTAGAAGACTTTGAAGAGTAAGTGGTATAAGTGTTAGAACACTAAAGAGTGAGAAAGCTGGCGACTGCTTGAGAAAGAGCTAATGAGTGGCAGGGGAATATGGAGAGTAAGAGAGTGGCATAGTGTTAGAACATTAAAGAGTGAGAAGGCTGTAGAGCTGGAAACTGCTTTAGAATGAGCTAATGAGTGGCAGAGGAATATGGATTGCTGGAAAGTGGCAATGTGTTAGAATGAGATAGGCCCGGAGAGAGCTTGTAAGAGAGCTAGTGAGTAGCAGTATTTGTAATTTACAATTTTTTTTTTTAATTACTATTTTTATAATAATATTATTATTATTATTATTAAGAAAAAGAGTTTAAGCCAGGATAAATTAGTATTACAAGGATTAACAATTATTATTAAAGCTCCCTGGTTGGGTGCCATCAATCTGGCCCCAGTAAATGTGACGGCTTTCTGTCGACTTCCACTGGTTGTGGCGGATTCGCTCGCACACTTCGAGTCTAGGAGACCCCTTGAGAAAAATTTCTGACACGATGGGCTACGTGCTACCTGGTGATCAGAAACAGCGGGTTGGTGTACCGCCGTGGCTTAGAGCTCGTGAGGAGGTTACAGGATGCCTCTGAGTGTTAGAGTTAGCGAATAATAGTATGCCACAGAGATGCAGTGTGTTCGTGAGTGGGCTAGAACCTCAGACAAGTGAGTAGTAGTGATTGTGAGTTAGACAGCAACAGAGTGAGACAGCTAGAGAGAGGTGAAAAGTGCTAGTGAACTAGAGGATTGGAGAGTGAGTGTTATGAAATCAGAAAGTGTTAGAGTGAAAGAAAGGTTGAGAGGAATAAGTTAGAGAGTTCTATAGAGTGAATAAGAGCTAGAGAATCAGTTAGCAAGAGCTACATTTTTGGACCAATAACCTGGGCACTGTTTGTGTATTATAGAAAAATGGTTTAATTTTGCAAATTTAAAAAGTTCTGAAGAGTTTCTAGATTAAGAACATAATTAATGAGATATTTCGATTCTTGATTATGTCAAATAATTTTTCAATTTTTCTAAAGATGAGGCCAGCCTGCTTAAATTTTTTAACCTTCATTCTTATGATATATATATA
>KZ806867.1:745494-762558 GCA_000696205.2 Oncopeltus fasciatus
GTGAACAGTATATATATATATATATACACACACACACCCCCAAGGATGTGCCTCTGTTTGTATGCACACAACATTGTAAATAATAAAACAAAATATTGCTTCCCCTTATTTCCCCTTCAGTAGTTATCATATATGATACTAAACAATAAAATTTACTATGTGTAATTCTATCATGTCTGTAGTTACTAAAATATTATTTTATTGTTTATACTCCAATATTTCACCATAAATATTACAGGTGACACTGAGATATCACATTACACTACCGAGGCAGGCTAGATAATCTCTCCAACTTCCCACATTTTACTCCGATTCTAAGCCCCCAAGTAAGGCGAATATATCATCTTATACTCGAAGGAGCTAACATTTACGACTATTTGTTAGACTCTCGTTTTTTCCTACAAACATTTTTTAAATAATTATATTAATTTTGATATATAATCCCATTTAAATTTTATACAAGAAATCTTTTGTATAAATTTATGTTAATTTTTTTTATGGCTCCCTTTGCATTTCGTATAAAATTTAACGTGGAATTAGATACCACAATTAATATCATTATTTACAAAACAAATTTTCTTTCATATTTTGGCTTACATTGAAATTTGTAGGCAAACATATAAAATGCATATTTTGAAAGAAATTACTTTTTATTAACTTTTGAAATGAACCCCAATTATCTCCGAAATCATGAATCTCAATCTGAAAATATTTATTTGTAAGACTGGCATTAAAGTTATCACTTTACACTTAAATTGTTCATTTTATTATAATTAAATAGAACATTTTATATAGCTGATTTGAAATTTTTGTAAGGCTTATTTTATAAACATGATTTATTTTTTTATAGGTGATGCTTTGAGGATAATTCAAGCTGGTGGTTTTTATGTTAATCATAAACGAAGTCCAAATCCACAGGAAGTACTAGTTGAAGGAGTACACATCCTACCAAACCATCTCTCATTGTTCAGAGTTGGTAGGTATCTATTCATGATAAAGAAACTTGATGAATAAAACAATATTGCTGAAAGTAAAAGTTGTATTTTAATCAATCAAAAAAACTGTAATTTCTGCATTTAAAATTTTTTTTTTTTCTTATTTTTCTCAATTAAATTCTCTTCATTGGCATATTATTTGCTTACTGAACTTGTATTATTTTATTAAAGGTTTCATTTTACATTATTCAAACCCTATTTTATGTTATGTTCTTAATTTATCTATTTTGTTATAGGAAAAAAGAACTTTTGGATTGTGAAATGGCTAGATTAATGCTGGAGGAAAAATGTGTAGAACCTTCAAACTGTTTTTATGAATAATTTGTATGTAAATACTTCTAAAAATGAAATATATCAATATTTATTTTAAATTTTTATGTTTTTATTTTCATTTAATACATACCTCCAGGCTTGTTACCTCTAATATTAAAATGAGTCTGTTCACATTTATATTATATCCTATTAATGCTTAGGTTTTCACCGAATGTCAACTAAAAGATATTTTCCATAAATTGGACTTAAGTCATTTGGCTAGAGATGTGATCCAAATGAAGAATTACAGTGTTATTGTTGGAAATATTTTTTTTAAAAATGGACCCAAAAGTCACACAAAAAAAATGTGGCAGTAATCATTTTTGTTCCCATAAAAACTAAAATTTGTAATAAATTGTTGACAAAATTTTTATTAGGCTGATTTTGTATTTTCAGATTGTTCAGCAAGGTGTGACATCACTAGTGCCATGCAGCCTAAGACATCAGTGGGGAATATTTTTAATATAAGCGAAATGGTGATTATCTCTTCTCAGGTCTAAAAGATGATTGTTTAATGTTTAAAAAGTTTCTCCGACTCTTAATTTTCCTATTTGATTCAAAATTTATGTTATTAGGGTTACTTCAGAATTCATAAATAAATGATATCAGTTTTATTATTATTTAAGGAGTGAAAACAATTTTGAATAAGTAATGTAATAGTTATGACCTGAAATCCTGAAGATTCAACTTAATCAGTTAATTTTTTCCTCTTGATTTTAATTGTAGTTTAAGAAAAAATAAATCTGATCCTAATAATAAAAAAGATATTAGAGATTTATCAATTATGTCTTCCTTTAAACTGTCTCCCCCCTTCCCATTGCCTGATTTTAGCAATTGAGAAAATCAAGAAATGAGTTGTAAAGAAGTTTAATTCAGAATTTGATTTTTTGAGTACAACTCAACTAGTTGGACTTTTAAATATCTTCCTAATTAGTGTTTTTCATAAAACTTTTAACGAACAAACTGTTAGACAATGATATTTTACAACTATTAAGTTCTATAAATTTTTAATATACTTGATAGTTCTTAACCCTTATATTTACAAGGACACAATGATTTTATATTTTTATCTCTCTTTAGACCCTTAAAGTGAACTTTATCAGTAAAACAATTTAAGATTTAACAGTTCAAATATTAATATATAAATAAATACACACACAAACATGGAGACACACATATACATATATGTCAAGCTATAGCTATATGGTATATATACAAAGACAAAACCATTAGCTTTCCTTTAAAAAGGGTCAGGTGAGGAATAAAAATGTTTTTTTCCTAGAGTGAAAATCTGCTAAAAGGTATTAACGATATACACATTATTTTATCTTTGCAAGTTTCAAAAAGCTGTTGGAAGAATAAGAAAAAATTAGCATAGTACTATATTTCTAAGTTCAGGGTACAAGTAAAGTAGGAAGGAAACAAAGCTAATAAGACAGGTACATATTCTTTACTGAAGAGGAATGTATAGATATATAAAAATAATCTTTAAAACTTACTACTCTCTTATATTTTATTTTTTAAAAGAGCAAAGCAATAATTTTAAAGAAGTTAATAAATTAAAGTAATTTTGGCTCAGCAAAATTTATAATTCTCACTAAAAAATGAATTCAATGGCTTACAATCAGCAAAAATTTAAATAGAACATATTAACTAATATAATAGTCACTGAAGAAGAAAAATCACTAGAAAAAGGAGTAAAACATTTTTTTTTTTTTTAATTTTGCTTTTCTAATTTATACTGTCTTGTAACTGAAACAACCTAGAAACAGACTATCAGTAGTCATCCCAAATGCAATATTTTAAATTTAAGTAAAGGTATTTTGGTCAATTGCAAACTTAAAAAAATATTTTATAGCTATTTTATAGTTTGAAATAGAAAGGGTTAAGCAAACACATGAATTTCAAGTGAAATTATTAACTGCATTACCTTCACTTTGATTACCCATTCTAACATCAATGAAACTACAAACTATTTTTAAATTATAATAGGTTCCAGACTAATGAAGCCTTAAGTGATATTATTAACAGCATTAAATTCACTTTGGTCACCCATTCTAACATCAATGACACTACATACTATTTTTAAATTATAAAAGGTTCCAGACTAATGAAGCCTTAAGTGATATTATTAACAGCATTACATTCACTTTGGTCACCCATTCTAACATCAATGACACTAGAAACTGTTTTTAAATTATAAAAGGATCTAGAGTAATGATGCCTTAAGTTCAAGCAGAAATACAATTACGACAACTAACATGATTTACAGATTTAAGAATTAATTTCATTAAGTAATAGAAAGACTCCACTTATGAATCCACTAAAAAACATAGAAATAAAATATTTCACAGGAATATCAAACTGAAACTAAGCTTCTAGCTTCATACAAAAGTGGTTCAAGTAGTTTCCTATAAGTACAGTGTCTAGTTCCATGAGACAGTCGTAATATCTTCTCTGCCTCTTCCAACATGTAGAGTGCCTCAACACTTCCAATATATAGAAGTATTTTCCCAACCTTCAATAATAAGAGACCAGTGAGAGGATGCCAGTCGCCGTAATACATTCTGAAAAAATATACAAGTATATTTATCAACCATTCCATGTATTTTGATTGTTTTTCCCACAATGGACTATGTTATACTAATCATAATAACTAGACTTTTCATCAATTGAATTATAAACTACAGGGTTGAGGTAGAGATGTGCCATTACATTTATTCTAAAGAATCTAGCACAAGAATAAGAGTAAAATGCCAGTTACTGTGTTTGATACAAGATGGACCAAACCTGAACAAACATAAGGTTAATAAATATGCACTTAACTATTATTAAAATAAGTAATTAAAAGAGCCATTTTCTTAAGAACTAATAGTTGTAACTTAATAGTTCTTTTATTTTAGACTATATATATTTAACAATAAAAACACAGATATAAATTTCAAGTAAAAATAATTTTTACTTAGAGCCAGTCATCTAGTTAATAAGATTTGAATAACAAAAACTAGAAAAGAAAAAAAGTAAATAAAATCATAGGAACAATTGATAATTATTGATAAAAATTGATAATCATCTCTTTGAGGTGCATTTGATGGTGAATGATAGAAATTATGAAAGAAGAGAAGTAGAGTTAATATTAAAATAAGTGCTAAACTTGTATATCTGCAATATGAATTTTAAATTCAAATAAGTTTATTAGCTTTTGGTTTTTAATATTTATAAGCATTACAACAGAAAGTTAGTTATGAATAGAATAACAAGCATGTGTCTATTGCATTTACTTAGACTCCCATCCTGTATAAAACAAAACCATGTCTTTACAATATAACAGTTACAGATATTATAAAACTATGAACACACACACACAAAAAAAAAAAAAGAAAAATATTTCTTCCTTTTTTTAAATATTTAGCAACAACAAAAATGTGACCATGTCCAATTTTCCTATATATAAGTTTAACCATTTCGTAGAACAAAATGTTTAAATAAAAATATACAAAAAAAATTACCTATATCCAGGGATTAACTCTTTCCCAAGTTTAATGGCATCTTCCCATGATTTCATCTGGATTGCACTTTCAAAAGCTAAATCCAGCGTCTTAGTATGGATAAGGTTACTAGGGTGAAGAATGTTTTTTTCTTTCTCATAGCACAATTTGCAAGCATCCAAATCTAAATTTTGTTCGTCAAGAAAACTAATTGAAAATCAAATAGAATAAAACAACAACAAAGAATCAGAAGAGTTTTCTTCCAATAAACGGAAAATTTTTGTCTCAAAAAGATGAAAGTAGTGAGTTCCCAACTATTACTTAAGTTACTTCCCTTTATAAAAAAGGTAAGGAAAGTATAGCTGTTAATCATATAATTTAATTGCTAAGTTTTAACATTTCATATTATGATATTCTTCTAATAAAAATTGGGAAATAATCAGTTTAATCAAGGGTTTGTGAAAACAATTGTGACTTAGGGATAAAATATAATTTGTAGGATAGCTTCTAATCAATTGGAAAATGTGTGCAATCGAGCAGGAATACTCAACCGCGCGAAAAATGTATTTTACATCATGAAGGGAGTGCAGAATATAAGCAGATTTCCCATTTTTCATTAAGATAGATATAAATGACAAAATTTAACTGACAAGCCAGAGAGAACAATGAGCAAAAAAGAACGGAAGGAAAAATAAAGAAAGCAACCCATTATAGTTATTTTCAAAAACTTATTCCTTAACAAGTAATTATTTTTAAAATGTTATTGAACATAATTATTAGAAAATTGTATTTTAAACCTATTATGTTTCATTAAATTTTTCAAAACTGAAATAACAGCAAAGAAATATTAAGAATCTTAAGTTATCCCTTTAAAACCCCCTTTTTCCTGAACTGATTTTAACCAAAACTTAATTCTTTCAAGGGTTTGCAATAAAAATCCTGAAATTGATCTCTATATAAAAAGTAGAGGGCCCACTCAACAAGAAATTATTTTTTCATATCTCTCTTAATAAGCATTTTCTTAATAAGTTATAGAACAAATGTTATAAAATTAAATTTTACATCTATTTTGTTCTATGCACTTTTTCATAACGCTAATAATGAAAAGGATAATAAGATTTTAAATTTGGGTTTCTCCCCTAACCTCCTCTCCCTCTCCCCTCCTCCCGATTTCAGCTATTAATGAATTCATTAATTTGAATGCAAAAGTTTCTGAAAAGAAGCTTAAACATGAAAGTTAGTCTCATTTTAAAAATTGCAGAAAGTTCAGTGAGTAATGATATATTATTATGTACATTATATAATTTGCCCCATTAATAATTAAAATTATATTTAGGCTTCCCAGAATCAGAATTTTTAATGTTCACTTCCATAGAGAGTACTGGAGACCTCCTCAGAGGACCATCTACAATAGACAGATAGAAATAAAATTATTATTTAAGGTAATAATAAAAAAGTTCATTAAACAAAGGTAAAAAAAACTAGTAGATTTTCTTAGAGACTACAGAAAAACATTTAACTACATTCATTTAGCAGTTTGGAAAAATGAATAAAACAATCTGAAAAAGTAAAAAGGAGAGTTTAATTATCATGACTGAGGTAGAAAATACGAAGGTTAAATTTAATTAAAGAAGACATATATAAAAAAGGATACAAGCAATAGTTTTCATCTCTTTGTGCTGGTGTATGCTAAGAGTCATGACTTCTTCATACTTTGTAATAAAAGAATCAGGTGCTTCCCAGCCACAATGATTGCATTTCATCTGAAATTAAAAATACTATATATAATATAATTTCAGTGCATTGTTTTTCATTGCAACTAACAATTATTAGGACACTATATCATAAAACCAAAACAGCAATTAAACCACAACCATTTATCAAATTTTTTTCAGTAAATAGCACCTTTTATTATTTTACATTTTAAAATTATAATGTTATACATTAATTTTCAGTGTTCTAATGAATATTGTGGCTCCTTGAGGGTTGAATTAAAATTTTCAGATAAATCCATGGGGATTTAAGCTTTAGTAGTGTGGACTAAAGCTTTTATTCACATCTAAAATCATTACTGATTAAACTGAGCTAAGTTTAATTCAATATTAAACTCGCTGCATTATTTTTTAAAAAAACACCATCATGCATTTGCTAAAACTTATCAAATTTCCCGGTCTTGTTTTATCTTTCTTCATTCATGATAGATATCAATGTGATTATTTTTTCAAGTCTTTTGATTATTACTTAAGTCATTGGACTTATTTAATATTAAAGAAAGAAATAAGTGTGAAAGGGGATCATACTAAGATTGACGCTAGATTGTTGGAGGACAAAGTGGGAGAAATATTTTCATAAATACATTTTAAAATATCTTAAATTTTTTTTTTTTTGTAAACTTGTTATAGAACAAATATGACAGAAAATTATATTTTACACCTATTATGTTCAATAAACTTTTTTTTAACGCTAACGATAACAAATATTTTATGATTATATTTTCCCTAATCCAACCCCTGTAAAAAAAGATACACCCTTTCATTTGATTGAACTAAAAATGAATTCATTGAAAAGTTAACAATGGGAAAACTAAATTCCTATAAATCACAATCACAAAAATATTTAGATAAATAATAGACAGGTATATAAAATTTTGAACACCATATTTTTAGCTTAACCTAACCTTATTTTCAGCTTTTCCTAAGTTTTATCTATTTAGAATTGAAAAAATTAGTCTAACATCAATTCATGGGACAATGTACATATAGCTTATTTCCTTATGGGAAATCTCTAAATATATTTCTAAACGCACTTAAGTAGCCGGTATATTTCCACTCCTACTGGTCCAATTTTGATCATTAAAACATTTCATTTTGATCAAATGACAAATGCTAATTATAATTAACAATAATAAATTTGTTCACGTAGGCTTCGTCGGTCGTCAGATGTATTTAACATTTAATTTAATTTAATCACACTGACTCGCAAAAGAAGAAGTTTAGAAAACTCACAGCATCGAAGACGACTATCAACAACTTCGGACTCCAGGAATTTACAAGATTCCCTGCTCCTGCGGAACTTCTTACATCGGTGAAACCGGAAGGACGATAGACACACGTCTCAAAGAACACATCGCAGACATCAAACACGGACGCACAGAAAGGTCAGCTCTAGCAGAACACTTCGCAAACACCTGCCACCACATCAAATTCGAAGACGCCTCAATACTGGCCCGGGAAAGCAACTACTATCGACGAACTATCAGAGAAGCCATCGAAATAACCAAGAATCCGAAAAATATCAACAGAGAAGACGGATACAGATTGAGCAAAAACTGGAAACCAGCGCTAATTGACAAGAGGATCCAACCAATCAGTGACCAGCTACCTGACTACTCCAGAGACCAGCCATCAGAACACAGTATCAACCAATGGGAAGGCAGACTTCGCCCAAGGACAAGACCGCGCCGACATTATACACCACCTGGTGTATAAAACATGGTAAATATATACCATCTGGATTTTTAAAAATCTCTCTTTACAACTCTCATTCTCTTTTCAGCCCCGAAGAAGCCATCACATGATGTGCGAAAGCTCGGCAAATAACAACAATTTGACTCGGTCCAACCCGGAAGATGAAATGTTAAATAATAAATTTTAAAGATTTCCTTACAGCAACTCTTATCTAAGGCTATTAGTATAAAAACTAACTATTTAAATGCAGAATCAGAGAAATATTGAATTTATTTTTCAAACATTCTCTTTATGTTTTAGAGTTAGTAAAGGCAACAGGTCAAAAAATACAAAACACTATTATTTGATTTAAAACTGTATTTTGCTCTGCTTGTTTTGGGTTTAACACTGATGCTTCTTCAGAAACTCAGAAGTCCAGAAGAAAATTAGTAGCAAAGAAAGATGAACAGAAATGAAAGGAGTGACAATGGGAACTACTGAGAGATATACTGAATATCAACTTGGATGGAGAAACTACGAAGAAATGTTTCCAGTTAAAAGGAATAATAAGAAGAGGAAAGTAACATAATACAGAAAGTTCCTGAAGAGTTGTCAGTATTAGATGTGGAACTAGTTGAGCAAAATAAAGTTTTAAATAGAATAATAGTGTTTTTAGTTTTTATGACCATTAACCTGAACTAAAACATAAATAATACAAGAAGGTAAGCAACAAAGAAGAAAAAACATTTTTTTCTCGTGAGAACAATTTCTATAATTAAATGAAAATACAGAAAAATTACTTCTCCAACACTTCTCACTAAAAGAGAAAATAGACTAGTGGGATGAAGCAAAAATTACTAATAAAGAATATAAACTATTCAAATTTACTAACAAAAGGATAGGAATCGGATCATTAATGATGTTTCTTAAATACCGTATCAAAAATTTAAAGAATTCAATCAATTATCTGACTAATTTCACACCAGTTACTACTAAAAAAGTAAAGGTTTGAATAAGCTACCAAACAGAAAAGAATAATCTTGGCTGCTATTGAGTACTTTAAATCTTAATGTTCAAATCAAGGCACAAGAAAAATCATAGTAACTGAAATTGAGTGAACAAATTAATATAGGGGGAATATCCACCTATATTTTGTCCAGACATTGCTCATTCTAAAAAAATATCTGAAAAAGAACAAAAGATATATAAGAAATTGATTAATAAATGGTGTAATAATTGCAATGGCGAAAAATGGGCAAAATGCGTTAAAAAATCAAAGAACAGAAAATTTCATTTAAATGGACAGAAACAAAAATTAAATTTTAACAAAAATAAGGAAGCAAGAGCAATATAAATAATAAGTTCAGTCTCACAATCTTTCAAATAAATTATATAACTAAACTGGCCTTCTCTTATTTTTATAATTACTTAAGTAGTCTATAAAGAAAATTAAATTGTTTTGACAATAATCGCCATTGAGATAAGGGCAGGGCATAAAATAATTAGATGAATATATTCAATAGCTTAAGTATATTTAAGTAAATTTCGTTAATGCTAGACACCATTAGTGGACTCACTTTCACATAGTTTCATTTTCCCAATACTATCATGAAGCATTTAATATCCTTTTAATTAAAAAATGCAAAATTTTGATTTAAAAATTACCTGTTCTGAGAAAACTAGGCCTCTGCATGCCTGACAAAGGGCTGCTGTCTCAATATTTTCTTCATTTTCACACCTCTCACAGTCACATTGAAAGTAATAGGTAGACATCAAGTCTTTTTTTCTCTCATCTTTATTATTCAAACTGTCAACATATGAAATCCTAACCTTAAAAGAAAATATATGATAAATAGAGAATATGTAAATCTCCTTAATTCATTTTAAAACAACATGACAAAATATGGTTCAAACAAATGATCACGATACATCTAATTATTTTTATCAATTTCACAGACATCATTGTGCAAGTGAATTAAAAAAATAATAAAACGTTATTATTGATTACTTTCTACAAATTTCGTGCAACTTGTAATGTGCTGGTTAATAGACAAGTGAATATTAAAAAGTATTGATAGATTTTGTTTAGAGAATATGGGCAGCAGCCAAGAAATTTTCCATGACCCATTTCCATGCAGAGTAAAAAACTTAAAAAATAAAATTAAACTTTTAATAATAATATTTTTTTTTTTTTTTTTGCTATGTTAGCCTCCCTTACAACCACTTAGGGTCATTGGAGGGAGGGGCTATCTAAAGGTTGCCACCCCATTTTAAACACCCATGGCTCAGGACAACCTTCTATATTATAAATAAAAGATTGACCTGGGCGGGATTTGAACCCGTGGCGTCAGGATTGCGAGACCCGTACGGATCCCCTGAGCTATCCCAGCGCCCCAATAATAATATTAACCTGAGTTATTTGGGTAGAAAGAAATAGTCTTCCTTCATTAATGGGAAAACATTACATTAAAATTATATAAACATGTTTTTGGACTTCAAAGTCAGAAATTTTGCTTCAGGGAGAACTTTAAGAGTACAACAAGTACAGCTCAAGAAACCATGTAAAATTTAAAACAAAATCTACAAAGTGTACTTCATAATAACAACCCTGCAAACAGGATCAATTAATTTTTAATAATGCTTTTATGTTTCAATAATTGAGACAAAGGCAATCATTATATTCAATGAATTTTATGAATGAACATGAATAACTTAATTTCCCGAAGGGAAATCTGATAATAGAACAATTCCACATTTTATTGGTATTATCATTTAATAGTTTACAATTTTAACTATTTTCCTCTGAGTGAAAAGGCAAAGCTTTTTGAGAAAAAATATTTCTAAAAAACCCAAATATAAAGTTTATGAGTATAGCAAATACACATTTTTTCACTATTAAATTTTTTGTTAGAACATGTCTTGAAGCCAGACATCAAATTTTGAGGTAGGGTAGCATTTTTAGTTTTTTAAATCATTTACAGCAATTTATTTTCAAAGAAAGTTAACTTAAAATCTTTAATCTAACTATTTGATTTATATATATTTTAGAGATTAAATCTCAAAATTTTTATTTAAAAACTAAATGGTATATATTTTTTTCCCCAATAAAATGCCAATGCATATTACATGATTGGAAGTAGCACACAAGGTTTTCTGGGGTGAGCCTCATCTATCTAATCCATGAAAAACAATTTCCTTGTTAATTAATCAACAGTACATCATTCCCGATAGAAACTAATTCATTCATCAATGTTTAGGAATTAAAATATAAAATTATTAAAATGGTCTGAATAGAGTTAACTCCTTCAACATGGTTGTGGGCAAAAGGAAAATCCTGAACACTAGAAGCTGAATAGATGTAAAAACCTCGACCCAGTGGCAGAGACTCTTAGAAGAGGCATAATCTGAAGATTTAACTAACATATACCCGATTTAACATCAATCAATAAATCATCAATTTATTTAAAAGTAAACAGATAGGTAGACACACTAATAGGCAAAAGGTTTTTAGAGTTCGTAAGCCATGGAAACTGAAAAGCAGATAAAATACACAGAAAAAATTAACACAGTTGTAACTTAGATTATTCTTCTCTTTTTAGTTAGTTTATAAGCTTACAATTTTTTGAAAATAAAAAGTAAGTATTTATTTCCCACAACATATATTTTATAACCTAAAGAAACAATTTAACTTTTTATACAACAATCATAAATAACTAAATGAATAAAACCTCAGGGAAAAAATTGACTAGCACTAGCAATCAATCCTATTAAATTGAAAGAAAACAAATCAACAATCGAAATGAAAATTATGCAATAATTTTTAAAAACCAAAGCATACCTTAGTCCAGTCGTATTGTGGAATGTCTTTGAGTGCTTTTATTGACAAGGTAGTGCCAGAAAAAACAGCTACAGCATTTGGAGAACAAGAATGGTCAATTGTTGAGGCACCAAGGTATATTCCAGTACCAAGTGTGGTCATTTCCCCATCCAGTATACTAAATCCATTTACTACCATCTGAAAATTGAATCATATTTCAAAAACATAAGCTATTATAATATTCTCTGAAAAAATGCTCTACCAAACACTTAAAATTTGGCAGTGTTAGATTTGATTTGAACAGTCCTAGAATTATAGTCTATATTAAATATAAAATAACAAATAATGTTTCATTGCTAAATAATTATCTAACAATTTAAAAATGCTTATTTTGCACTATTTAATCAATTTAAATTAAAAGGAAACTTGATCAAATTGAGTATATAAAGCAGAAAAACTGAAAACTAACCCTTCCATAAATACCAACAAATTCTGGATAATTGGGAAGATTATTGGATCCAAGAAAACTTGTAAGAACACCATAGAGAGATAGTGAATGTTCAACCCTTTTTGGATCTGTTTTCATTGAAGGATAATCTGTAACAATATTTTTTTTAAATTGGAACTTTATTCTTTAGATAAACTCAAATAAAATTAATCTAAAAATATTATTAAAAATTAAAATAAGTGCTACACAATAAATATCTTAAGGGTTTGGAGGAAATTGGCATATATTTTTTTTAAATTTATGAATGAATGTGTCCTCTCAACTTCTCTCTTGAGAAAAGTGAAGATGGGACATTAAGAAGTCAGTCAAGTTACTAGAACGCTCCTTAAGAGGACTCTTCTAATTCTATTGTAGATGATTCTGATCTTGCAGGAAAACCTTAAATGAAGATAAGAATATCTTTTGAGTTGTTCACGTAGGCTTCGTCGGTCGTCAGATGTATTTACCATTTCATCTTCCGGGTTGGACCGAGTCAAATTGTTCTTATTTGCCGAGCTTTCGCACATCATGTGATGGCTTCTTCAGGGCTGAAAAGAGAATGAGAGTTGTAAAAAGAGATTTTTAAAAATCCAGATGGTATATATTTACCATGTTTTATACACCAGGTGGTGTATAATCCCGGCGCGGTCTTGTCCTTGGGCGAAGTCTGCCTTCCCATTGGTTGATACTGTGTTCTGGTGGCTGGTCTCTGGAGTAGTCAGGTAGCTGGTCACTGATTGGTTGGATCCTCTTATCAATTAGCGCTGGTTTCCAGTTTTTGCTCAATCTGTATCCGTCTTCTCTGTTGATATTTTTCGGATTCTTGGTTATTTCGATGGCTTCTCTGATGGTTCGTCGATAGTAATTGCTTTCCCGGGCCAGTATTGAGGCGTCTTCGAATTTGATGTGGTGGCAGGTGTTGGCGAAGTGTTCTGCTAGAGCTGACCTTCCTGTGCGTCCGTGTTTGATGTCTGCGATGTGTTCTTTGAGACGTGTGTCTATCGTCCTTCCGGTTTCACCGATGTAAGAAGTTCCGCAGGAGCAGGGAATCTTGTAAATTCCTGGAGTCCGAAGTCCAAGTTTATCCTTAGGTTTCGGAAGGATGTCTGTTATTTTTCTGTCCGTGTTGAATGTTGTTCTTATTTTGTGATTTTTTAGTATTCGGGCGATCTTCTCTGTTGTCCCTTTGACGTATGGGATGGTCACTTGTCCTTTGAATTCTTCGGCTTCTCGTTCTTCCTTGTAGGCAAATAAGAACAATTTGACTCGGTCCAACCCGGAAGATGAAATGGTAAATACATCTTTTGAGTTATTGAAGCATATAGCAGCGAGCTTTGATTTAACAGGTTGCATTCTAAAACGAATTTCCATCAAGTTTTCATAAGTAAAAAAATATAAACAAAAAAAATAAAAATAAATAAATTACGCAGCAGTGTTTGTTTTCTTGATGATAAATCTCGTACACCAGGTTAGATATTTATCTCAAATCTCATTGATTTTGAAAATTTTAGTCACTCAGCCAAGTTATTTTACAGGCTATGAAAATATTGACACGCAAAATAAGTGAGTTGGCCAAATTTCCCACCAAAATATATCCCAATGATGTTAAAAATAAAAGTAAAAAATTTCTTGATTACAAATAAAAAACAAATTTTAGGAACTTCAGATACTGCATTGATTTGATATAAACCTATAACCAAAAACCATATTTTTGCAGTAGTAAAAATTTTCAATTAAATGTGGGTATAATTTATAAATTTTCTAGGTATAAAAATATAGGTGCAAAGGATATCATAAATGGGTCATAAGTTTTTTTAAAATTATAGTAACAGTGATAAAATAGAAGAGGGAATTTGTATCTCATGTACAAAGCTCATATTCAATATCAAACAGGTCTGCTCATCAAATCGAATCTATTATAGTCTTTATCTGAGGGACAGACCTGATTAATGATAAGCGTTTTCATTTTTATCAATTCTAACTTAAATACCATATAAATCAATTTATCAGAAAAAAAAAAATGTAGAATGCCACTAAATTTAGTCATAAGTTCTATTGGTTAATTAAAGCTTTCTCAATTTGTTCAGGGGGTCTCAAATGTTGTAAACAGTTATAATAAAAAAAGAAAAAAATATATATAGGCTTTCTATGAAGTACCTTAACTAGTATTTTAATTTAAATTAAATTTATATCACAACACTCCAATTAGGAATTCAAATTATAAAATATAATCCTGGGGGGAACAATATCTGAGGGAAAAAAATTTATATATTTGAAAGACTCACCATTCTGCTCTAATGTTTTCCAAACTATAAATAGTTTTTTTTATTTATAATAATGTTTATGTTTGAAATTACATAGTCACTCGCCATTAATAATCATTCACAAAAGTAGAGGTAAACCACCAGCAGTCATTATCAGCTTATTCAGTTTTGTTTTTTCTTGACTACTATACATACTACTTATGTAATTAAAACAATATGTATATTATTAAAAGAAAAGATTATTAAAAAAGAAATCTAATCTAAATTTAAATGACAATGTAAAAATTTATAATTTATGCAATTAATTTGTAATACAGATTTTATATTTTTTTAAAATTAATAATGTAATTAAAAATTAGAGCTAAATTATTATTTTTTAAGCAAATAATATTGTTAGTAGCAAATGCTTACTTATAGAAAAAAAAATCTTAATACTAATGGACTTTTTTAGCACTAATTTTTGAAAAAAAAAAAAAAAAAAAAAATAAGAAAAAAATATTTAATACAGATACATAATTATGACAAAACAAGAGATAACTTTTTCAAAAAAATATATTTATTTGTCATGAAAAAAAGGTATTTTAGTATTCATTAAAATTATTCCTCTGAACATATAATCAATAGAAGTCAATGAACACAAACATTCATTTATACACAGGGAGATAAAAGGTACTGTTTTGGAACACTTCCAAAATACCACACATTCAGATTTCAGATATAGCTTCTAAAAACCTGCAAATTTTTTACTGTTTAAATTAATAAAATATCAGCACTTTACAAGGTTTTAACGTGGGAAAAAATTTAAAACTCTAATAGTTTAATTTTAGCTAACTTTTGGTCCAAAAAAGTTTTGGAATAACTTTATTTTTTTTTTTAAATTCATAATCTCCTCTATGACTAAATAAAACATTTTAAAATGTTTTATTGAATTATTTTTGACTCACGAGACATTAGATCCTTGAACATTCTAAAGCTGCCCTTTCCATAAAAACCCTTTACTGCATCTCCTCCTCTCTGGAAAAAAAAAAAAAAAAAAAAAGTTGAAGTAAAAATAAAGAAGAAATTTAAAAGGTAATAAAAATATACTCTTTCACCTTCAATTTCATTATTATTTTAAACAATAATCGGCCAGCATCAGGAAGCTCTCTATTTGGCGGAAGCTTTTTGATTCTACTGCATTCCACCTTGTGATCAGGCCATTCTGCTTTTTGACAAGCTGCATCACAATAGCGAACATATGAACAACCAGAACACCTTAGCAAATCCCCACTGCGAAGATAAAATAAATATACTTTTATATCCAAAGAAATTACTATATCAGTTCCTTTTGGTTAAGGACAACCAAAAAGTATCAAGTACAGACTTAGGAAAATAGAAATAACACAAATAGATTTGAAAAATACCTGGAATAGCAATGGTCACATCTAGTAGACTTAAATTCTGATGAAAGGACTTGAACAAATGGTTTCTCTTCATGTAAGAGAGACCCCTGGATTATGGAAACTAAAATAAAATAGTAAAATTCATTAAGAAAATTTTATCTTCATAAAAACCTACCTTAAAATTATTCAATATCTACAATTCCAAAATTTTTTGTTCTTAAAATTAAAAGTGTATAAATCGAGAACGAACCCTTGTCTATCATTGGCATGACTGAAGTTCATTTTAGTCAGCCCCGTAGATTTAAAATTTGCCCACTTCTTATCTATAACCTTAATTAGTATGGACTCTTTGCTACACCAAAGAAATATCAGAGATTATAAGACCCTTTCATCATTTAAAAAAAAAAAAAAAATGGTGACAGTTTTGATGCAAACTCGGAATTAAGCAGAACGCTTTTCTTTCATTCTCAGAAATTTCAAAATCCATTTTGATAATAGATATAATCATTAAAACAAAAATTGTAAAATTGGAGTAGGATAGAAAAATAATTAAATTTTATGAGTCAAACGGATCTGTGATTTTGAATCACATTTCACAAATGTGCTGGATAACCAATTTTTCTATGAAGGCCCCACAGCTAAGTAGGGATCTTACTTTCTGCCGTAACATTACCTATTAGCAGAAAAACCTATTTTTGTGTCTATTTCTAAAACTAATCACTAGAGTCTTTTAGCAGAGACAAAGTGGACCTGAAGATGATCTTATGATTTCGAAAGGCCCCGAATATAAAAACATTTTTGTGGAGCAGGACCTTCAATTAAATTTAAAAAATACATCACACACACACACACACACACATATATATATACATT
>KZ806867.1:784455-807564 GCA_000696205.2 Oncopeltus fasciatus
TTTAATTAATATTTTATTAATTTTTAAATCAAATAACTAAACCATGACTAATTCAGTGATGGGGAAAATGTTAGACAACAATATTTCACACCAATCAACTTTACATTTTCTATATTTATATACATTTTTAACATTTTATTTTAAAGATACTTCACACCCCTATTCTATTTTTTCTTCTGCATCAGATGGTCAATAACTAATATCTTATTAAATTTTTTTAAATACGTTCTTCTTAATTCCTACCAAGTAAAAATAAATTGTAATTTAATCACAAAAACTGGAGGATATTGAAGACAGAAGAAACTTTATGAGAAAGTGAGGCGTAAAATTGAGCAATGAAAGAGAATTCATAAATAGGAACATAAGAACAAAAGGTTTGGTAGATAAGGACAAAGCAAGCTTACTTCTAATAGATCCTGATATAAATTCAAATAAATTCCTTTAAAATCATATCCCAAGGGGTTAGTCCTTGCTTACCAAAGCCAACGAAATCATGAAGTGGTGATCTAAACTGGGGGACAAAAAAACCGGCGCACCTGGAATTTTACCTGAAAAATGCATATAAACATTTTTATAACAGGTCAAAGGTCACAATTTGCTCACCTTTATTTATTGTGATATATTCTGTTTGTTGTATACCAAGAATAAAGGGTAAAAAACACAACATGAGAGGGTAAAAAAATCTTTATTGAAAAAGAAAAGAAAAATGGTCACTTTTAGAAAAAAATAAACACACTCTAAACGAAAAATAACACTCTATTATTAAGAAATGTGAGTCATTAGTACCGAGTGTTGCCTCCCCTTGCTTGAATAACATCCCGGGTTCTTCTAGGCATACTGCGAATCAGGTTGGCTACACGATTTTGAGGTATCTGATCCCATTCACGTACCAGAGCCGTCCTTAGCTCTTGGAGGTCACTTGGTGGGTTCTGTTGTCGCCGAATGGACGTTCCAAGCTGGTCCCAAAGGTGTTCGATAGGGTTGAGGTCAGGGCTGCGAGCTGGCCACTCCAAAGTGCGGACGCCTACCTCATCCAGGTAGTCCCTTACAACGTGTGCGACGTGTGGCCGTGCATTATCATGCATAAAAAGGAAATTGGGTCCGATAAACGTGGCAAACGGTACCACATATTCCTCCAGAATGTCAGTCACATACGTATGTGCATTAAGCGTTGGCCTTCGGAACACATAGAGGTCTGTCTTAGCCTCTAAACAAATTCCACCCCAAACCATCACCGAGCCCCCTCCAAACTGCACTCTTCCCCTAATGTTGCACTGTGCATATCGCTCGCCTAATCTTCTCCACACTCGAACTCGGCCATCTGCACCGTACAGGTTAAACCTGGACTCGTCAGAAAAGAGAACAGAGGCCCAATCATCTTCTGTCCAGGCGGAATGTTCTCGACAAAAGTTGAGGCGAGCTGTTCGGTGCGCTGCGGTGAGCAGAGGGCCGGATGCGGGGACTCTGGAGTGGATATCGAGCTCTGCAAGCCTCCTCCTTACTGTTCGCACGCTTACATTTGATTGAAAGCGATTTCTGAGGGCCTGGAGAGCAATGAAGCGATCATCAGCTGGGAGTGTCGCTCTTGGACGGCCTGATCCCGGCCTCCTGGCATAGCTACCAGTTTCGCGAAACCTCTGAACTGCCCGGCGAACTGTTGTTTCAGGCAGTCCATGAACTCTGGCCGCGTATCGTTGGCTTCGGCCGTCTTCGATCAACGCCATAATTCGCGCAACAACCTCTGTCGTCAAAACCATTTTTAATGTTTTAAAATTATGAATTTTCTCTTTAAGAAAGAAAGGAAAGAAGAAACGCCAATCAATGTGTTTCTGGAGACAAACTGAATTCAAAATTATGAATTTTTCCTTTAAGAAAGAAAGGAGAGATAAAGTCCATCTTTCAGTTTATATCATTAATCCTAGAGAGGATTAAGACATTTGTTGTCAAAACATAAGGAATCGTACTCCCATTTGATCTGTCGTGCCAGTTATTACACCGCACACAAAAATAATTATTTAATCTGCATTTTTCAGGTAAAATTCCAGGTGCGCCGGTTTTTTTGTCCTCCAGTGTCGTAAGCTCTTTTAAAGTTCAAATATAGGCCCTAGATTAAAGCAAATAGAGTGGGAAAATGATTTAATTATGTCAGTAGATATGTAACATAACTTTTTCAATTAGCATATAGTATAATGTTTTTTTTTTTCATAAAATTTAAAAAATGAAGATACCAACAATTCCTCTATTTGGTCTTTTTCTAAAACCCGTTTCCTTGTCTGATTTTCGCTAATAAGAAACTCATCCAACAAGTTGAAAAAATCAAATATGGTTTCTTTCTTTTAAAACAATGGTGGATACTAGAGCATGAAATAGGTGTACCTACACATAAACACTTACACATCCATACATGAGTATGAAATACATTCATACATATACATTGACACACAAACTTATATGTAAATATAAAATTTTCAACTAATCATATTTTAGTTTCTCCTGAGTGGGCTTGGTCAAGATTTGGTTTTTTTCAATGAAACAGATGAATTTAATGAAACTTACTTGAATAATTAGATTTATTTGGTTAATCAAAATTACAAAATTATTTTTATGACAAAATCTATGTACAAGGAAAAGGGAATTAACTAGCATTTTATATTTATAGACTGATAATCACTTTTAATTAAACACAACAGAATGTGACCAGGGTATTGCATTTAGAAATGAAAAATAGTAATTTAAAAGAGCTAAATCAGATCAATTACCAGTACCTGCAACTTGAAATGAGAACAATAATCATTTAAGAGCACTGGTTGTTACAGATTGAATCCAATGTAATACATCTTTGATATTCTAAAACAAACAACAATCATTAACATAAATATGTTTAACAAGGATAATAATTAATCATGATATAGTTTATTATGCTATTCATCTAGGCAATTGGGACAGCCTTACCCCTGATACTCCTAATTATTTTGTAAAAATTTTAACTCAGTGGTTTCTACTCTTAGTGGAACAAAGTATACTGGCCATGAAATAATTATTCAAATTAATTACTCTTACCTAGCAAATGTTATGAATGGGTATATCTAAAATATCAACCTGTAATGGAAATATTTTAGAAAGCTATCATTAGACTAATATTAAAGAACAATTAACTTAAATTTGCAAGATTGGACAATTAGTTGAGAGATTTACCTTAATTTTTTTTGGTCTACTTTTTTTTTTTTGGTTTTCAGAATGAGATTGAAAACAGAACTAACTTGGTATTTTCACCTCTTGGATATTCAGTAATACTAGCAATTCTCGCAGAGGGTAGCAGAGGAAACACTAGGAATCAGCTCACTACATACCTAAATTACCCTGAAGACACTTATGCAGCAAGAACTACTTATAAAGCTATCCTTTCCCTAATGCAGGTAAAATTGTAATTAATTTTCTAAACTCTGAGTATAATAATGTATATCAAATTTTTATATGAATGATGAGAGATCTTACATGGATAAGAAGTAGGTATTTTAAAGTAGTTAATAATAATGTATAAAGTAGTTAATATTTAAACACACACACTCAAACACATATATATCATCTAACTAACTCAGCCTGTCCCTGTCAGCCTATTCCTTACCTTCAGATTACAGTATGCTGGTAGTCAATGGAGAGAAACATAAATTAAATTAAACTGGAATGTAATTATGAATTCAAATAGTACATTATAACATTGAACAAACATTATAAAATTAATTAGAGGCATTCAATTTATTCTGAAAAGATAATAGAAAATGTTTACAACTTTCCTTTTCTATATTGAAAGAATATTGAATAAAAATATTTATTCAAAAGGATAGTTTTTTTTTTACTGTAGATATTATTATTAAATGATTTTAGTTGAGGTTTGGTCAAGGTAGATTCAAAAAACACAAATTAAAAAAGTTAATTATTTTTTAAAGGATTATCTGCCAACATTGTAAGCCGAAACGTTGGCAGATAATTCTTTTTTAAAATTTTTTTTTTAATTTGTGTTTTTTGGATCTCCCCGATCCCCAATTGTGTTTTTTCCCCAATTATGTTTTTCCCCAAAACACCCCATTGTGTTTTTGACCGAACCCCAACTAAAATCATCTAATAAAAATATTTATTTTGTAAACAAGCTGAAATTATTACTCTTTATAAAATTTTTTGTTTTTCCTTAAAAGACAGATTTATAAAATCAGTTTATAAAAATGTGTTTTTTATTGCAAAAGAATGTATTAAATTTCATTATTATAAGACTTGACACTACTATTAGAACAATAATAGACTATAAAAAAAAAAAAAAATTTTTAAAAAAGCGCTAATAACCATTCAGCAGTTGATGAGCGATGTATAAAAAAAAAAAAAGAAAAAAAAAAGATTATTAATAAAAACAAAACTTGAATTTCAAATTAAAATTAAGAGCCTCTAAAATCCCCTAACTTATTACCCCTGTCCCAATCCTACGCCAAATCGGTTAGTCCTCAAAAGGAGAAGGATGTCTTTCTTTTTTTTCTGTAAAAAGTAACAATTTCTAATACATATTTTGGTGATAAAACAAAATAATCTTCTTTAGAAAAAAAAAATGGAGCAGATGTTGATGATTAAAACTAATGTAATCCTCTTTCAGGAGCATTTCATTTTTATTTTGGAATAATTATTTTGTATTTTGATTACAGGAAAAAAATGCAGTGAATCAACCAGAATTTAGAAACTGGTTTTATGTTTACAAAAACTGTTCTGTTGAAGACACATACAAAACTGTAATTGAGGAAAACTTCCTTACAAAGATAAAGGAAATTGAGAGAGATGGTTATGGTATAGATGGCGGAGAGGAACAACCCGAACCCGAGACCACAGAAAACAACAAGCCAAATGAAGATATTGATTTAAAGGGTGAAGTAACCACAATCACCTCAGAAACTGAACAGGTCACACCAAGGAAAAGTATTGAGCAAGACATAATGTCATCAATTTCTGCAAATAGGCTAACTAGCAGCGAAGGTAAAGAAATTATTTTAATTAAACTTGTTTAGCCTTATTGAAGAAAATTTTCTGTTAAAGTTTAGATTCAACATAAAAAAAAAAGTGTTATAGCAAATTCAGATCATTTTAATTCATTAAGTCAAATTTTACTATATGGAGAATTCGATCTAATATTTTTGTTTAGATTACTTACTTTTTTTTTTTTTTTTAGATAATACTATAAGTACATTAAGTGACTTAAATTGTGAGAAACTAGAGGAAAAATTTGAATATTTTGGATACTATTTCTAAATTTTTATTTTAAAAAAGTTACATATTTATTTTCAGTTGAAACATCTACGCTAAATTTAATTTTATCCTTTCTCTACATAATCATTAGTATTTAAATATAAAATTAATTGATCAGTAAAATTAGGTACTTTTAATTTCTATTCTATGATTCTCCAGTTCATGTTATACTAACTCAGCTTAGTATAATAGTAATGGAAAATTTTATTTCCATATTAACAGCATCAGTGTATAACTTTTGTAAAAATATTATTGTAGACAACTCAACTATACCTGAGTCTAGAATGATCATATTCAATGCTCTTTACTACCGAGGACGATGGGCAAACAATTTTTCTACAGTTGAAGGTGGTATTGAATTTGAATGTGCTGATGGAGTGAAGAAATCAGTTCCAAGTATTCAGACAAGTGGAGAATTTGAATATGGCAGACTAAGACAACTTAGGGCCACAGCTATCAACCTACCCTATGAGGTAATATTATTATCACCAGTTTCTTATAATATATAAACTTTATTTAATATGTTAAATCATGATTACGAAAGTTTAATTCTCAATGAAAAATGGTTTAGAAAAATGTTCAGATTTTCAATTAATAAATAATAAATTATAATTATTTTTAATTAGCAGAAGCCAAGGCTGTCTATAAGGTAGAGTGAAAATAGGTAGACACCATCTACAATTAATAATTATTGAATTGAGTTTTTATTCACTTTTGCTGCACATAATTTTACTATGGTGTTTCTGCTTGTTTGAAGCAGTCTTATTATTAATGATCTGTTTGGATAAAAAAAAAAAGTCACACAAAGATTCAAAAATAATTCTAAATTATGCAAGTTGCCTTCTACAAAGTTATCATAATAAAATAATACTTGGCTTGACTAATAGAAGAGATGGAATAAAATATTACTGTTTTAAACCAATTAAGTTATGTATATAAATTTCAAGGAAAAATATTAGAAGTATAACCTGAAAATACTTTAAGCACTGAAGTGTTCAGAGAGGACATAAATTACGTCTGCATACTATTAAGGTACTATATTTTGGAAGTATAATAATGGTAATATTTTACACAATGTTTTTAATTACTAAAAGGTAAATATTGTTTTATAATCATTTAGTTAAAAACTTTTGATTTTTGATACGTCCAGACCAAATACTTTTAAAAAAATCACAGTCTGAGAACCCACTGGTTTAGAAGGAACAATACTAAAGCAAACTCTGGTTGATGCTCGTACGTGTACATTAATCCCCAAGGCATAAGGTGATGCTGGTCAAATATATCTCAAGAAAATATAAGAGATATTAGTAGCTCAACAGAGATTTTTTTAAAAAAAAAATTGAAGTATTTTTAACTGTGGGGTTTTTAAATTCTTTATATTTATATTACACACATTTTTTTATTGGATATCCTCTAAAAAAAATTGGTCCTACTGTCTAATAACTTTCTGTATATAAAAAAGTTTAAGTAAAAAGAAAATAATTTTTATTGCCCATTGTAAATAAGTCTCTTAAGAGTTTTAACATGAGATTATTTTTTAATTTATTAAAGGGAGGCAAATATTCTCTTTTGCTCATCTTGCCAGAGAGAGGTGAATCCTTGGTGTCACTCATCAAGCGACTACCTAAGATCAGTCTCAGCCAGATTGATAACCAGCTTACCAAGAGACAGGTCAAGGTTACTATACCTACATTCAAGTATTACTCTATCACAAGACCTAAGCCAGCCCTTCAAAAGGTATGCAACATTTTTTTTTCTTTTGCCTAACAAGTAAACCAAAGTGTTATTTCATTTTAAGACAACAAATGGTAGTTTCCATGTGATTTTTGATAATGATATTCTTCTAGCTCATTAATTTTTTTATCTTAANATTCTCTTTTCAGCCCTGAAGAAGCCATCACATGATGTGCGAAAGCTCGACAAATAACACCAATTTGACACGGTCCAACCCGGAAGAAGAAACGGTAAATACTTCTGACGACCGTCAAAGCCTACGTGAACATCTAACAGAAATTACTTATGACAGTTATTAAATACATGAAGCATTTATAAGTTATTTTAATTTTTTTGTCCTTATTACAAATAAAGTACTCAAGAGTTGTGAAAACCTAAACCACTTTGTTTCATCTATGGTTCATCTTTAAATCCTCATTATTAAATAAAAGAAATAATTGATTGAACAGCAAATTTTAAATAGCTTGAATTATATATTCAGAAAAATACATAGTAGTATAATTATAATTTTAAGATAGACATAATGAAATTTTAAATGTTTATTATGATATAAACTCAATAGTAGTTAATACAAATTCAATTCCTTTTCTACTTCTACATCCTCTTTTATATTTGAACTAAAATAGGATGATTTTTTTAAATTTTTTTATTGTGGTATATTATCCCACATAAATTTTAAACGATAAAATGCTAGGGAATAGAATAAAAAATCAAACTGTCCCAGCCAGGGCTTATTTAAGGTGCCTTGGCTGGGACAGTTTGATTTTTTATTCTATTCCTAGCATTTTATCGTTTAAAATTGGATGAGTTTGAGAACGTACATTTTCTCAAAGAATGATTAATTCTAGTCTGTAATAGTTATTTCAAAAGACCTTTGTAAAAGTTACAAATTTTCTTTGAATTGGCAGCTTTTTATTTTAAGATAATTTTAAATTTGAAGTATCTTAAATCTTAAGCAAAATTGCAATAGCCTCTGGTGTTATTATCTCTTGGTTTGGTTTCACTATATTGTATCATACCTTCATTGATAGTTAAACAGATTGATACTTCCATCTACGCAATTCAGTGTTTTTCTCATTTCTAAAAGAAAATACCTTGAAAATAACTGTTTGTATTTTGTAAAAAAAAAAAAAAAAAAAGTAATAGTAACAATAATAAACATATGCTAATAAATATGATAAGATAAAACATATATATCATAGAAAAAGTATTGATTGGTTTTAATTTATTATTTGATAAGATTAATAGAAAACCAAAGCCCTTATTCTTCCATTTTGGTTTACTATATATTATAGTACTAGGAAGACGGCTTAATATATCTGATTTTGTAGACTGTTTTGGCACACCTAAGTACCTAATTAAAAAAAAATCTAATTTACTAATTTTGTAATTGAAAAACTTTAATATTTTGAAAATAGTAGATATATTTTGGAGGTTTTAATGAATAAAGATCCTCTAATAAATCAGAAATCGTATTCATTATGATTAACTAATTAATTAATCATATTTATCTTTAAAACAACAATCTTATTTAATTTTTATCTTCAGGAAGGTGTCGAGGATGTTTTTGGTGAGAATGCAGACCTCTCAGGAATCACAGGACAAAAAGGTCTATATTTAGATGATTTTGTACAGCTTGTGACAATTGATGTGAACCAAGAATCTGCAGCTTACAATTTCCTGACAAGTAAGATTTCACTTTCTCATGTTTTGCATCTTAAATAAATTGTTCCCACATTTTCATTTATTTTAAAACAATCCCATGACTAATTTAATAACTGAAAAATTAACTTTTCAATTTAGTTGATATATTAAGCCTCCCTCTTGCCCAATTTTAGACATAAACAAATGCATCCAATGAAAGATGCTCTTTTGTGCTTTGAAATTTTTTCTTAGCTCTTATAATAACAAATACACTAAAAATTTAATCTCTGTCTAAATACCCATTCCTCCTAAACCTCAGTCAATTTCAGTCATTAATAAGCTCATCAAATGGTCTGCTCAAAGAAGCATAAGAATACAATTTCATTAATTTATTTTTAAAATTTTGATTGCTACAGGGCAAACATAAATTTATGAATAATTTAGAATAGATATTATTTTGGCGAAGAATTGAAGAAATTTTTCAAAAATCACTTCATGGGTTTCCTTGAGAAAAATGTGCAAAAATATAGTAAGGCAATTGCTTCAACCTATTTGTTTTCTTCTTTGGCCCCTGAATATGTAGCCAAAATCGCTTGTAAATCCACTAAAAGTTAAAGTAATGCCATTAAAAAAATTAATTCAAAAGAAAAATATGTTTCAGATAAACTCATACATTTTTCTTTAAATAAGATGAAATTTTTTTGGGAAAAAAATTATTTGATACAAGGATTAGTTTTATAATAATCTAATATAAGTGGAATTAAGAATATTAATGTGTTTTTGTCACTTCTAAACCCATGGATATAATATAATAGTTAACTGAGTAACTTGTATCAAACCTTTTGAAATTGAGTGGATCACAATGTTTTTTGAACGATATGGCTCTTAAGGTTGTTTTTTTACAATTCAAGAATTGAAATACTTACAAGCAAAAATCCTTCCTCTCTTCCATTTTTTCTTTTTAATTTATCTGAAGAAAGATAAATTATGACTTCTGGCTTTGTGAAATGAACTTGTATATAATATAACTTGAATCTATGTATGTAATAATTTATTATTTCTTTTCTTGTCTTTTACATATATTAAATCCTCCACAACAATATAATTTACTGATAAAATAAATTTCTTCTGTTGCAGCTACTAGTATAGCAAATGTTCGACAGACAATACCTGAATTCATTGCTCAACGTCCTTTCCTATACTTCCTCCGTGATAGAATTGACAACTATGTTGTTGTTGCTGGAAAATTAGAGGACCCATCAAATATATCAAAATAAAGATCTCAAAAATAGAAATATATAAGTAAATAAAAAAATAGTACAAAATTGATATACTTTATTTATGAATTATTTTACACTATATATCCCAAATATCCTTCATTGTTCTCTTTAAATATAAATGTGGAATGTTTAGCTTGAATAGCTATTGAAGTAATCAATAAATCTGCCAAGCAGCAGAGTTTACCTCTCCTGGATTTTGACAACCAATCTTTAAAATACGTAGTACCTGCATCTTTAAAAGAAACTAAATAATTATTACTTGGGAGTATCTATAATATAAATTATAAAATTATTTTATAAAACCCTGATGGTTTCTCCAGAAACCCTAATAATATTTTATTGTGTAATTAAATTGCAGCTACATGAGTAATAAATTTTTAACAGAGTGAGAGATGTTAAAGATAATTATGATAATATTATATTCCTGGATTAATTCTTAAGTCACTGCACTGCTAAATGCTAAAGAAAATTTTTTTTTTGTGTTGTATAGTGCAAGATAAAACTATTTTGATATATTAAGGAAATAATAAAAAAAAAAAAATTTTTATTCTTATAAGAATAAGAATTTCCCAACTTTCATTCTTCTCTTCCCTAGCAGACATCCATCTACTGAAGAAACTTAATTTCAACAAATTCTGAAATTGAGGTTGTTTTAATTTACTAATCTTAAAAAGGGGAAAAATTAAGTAATTTTTTTTGTCGGTGGAAATATAAGGGCAGTGATAGACCAAACAAAATATTTTTTTACAAAATAAATATTTATTCTCATAGAAAATGTAAACTAACAAATAATATTATTAAAAATTTGATATAAGAAGCACATATTTGGTATTTTAAGTACAGAAAGTACATTTTATTAATGAACCTCAGTTTGCTGAACTTCCAATAGAGCTTCATTTACAAGATCCTCAAGTTCCTGAGGCAGCTTATCTTCATCTTCAGCTATAAAACATACAAATTTCAATTTTTTTTAGATTATTGGTGATATTTTATTTAAAATTTGTGATTTATAAGTTTCCCATATCAATTGGCTAATTTAAAATTTCAGTTTCAAACTTTATAATCCTTCCATCATGATAAAAGCCTTATCTTACTTGTACAACCACTGTGATAAATATACTTAACTAATTCAAATTTTTGTAAGTTTAAATACTCAGGATATATTAAATGAATAACTTTTTAAAAGCTCAAATGAGTTAAGAAGTTTTATTTCTGGTCCAGTAAATGGTACAATATTCTACCAGCCTTAAGAACTCCAGGAACTTAAAAGGATCATTGAGCAAATGTTCAAACACATTAGCATTGAGCTTGGAATTACACACCTTCTTTTAATTTTTTTTGCAACTTAGGATTTAAGAAAATAAAATAAAATGAAATAGTATAAATTATAAATCAGTCAAATTAATTGACAATTATTCACATATTTTACTGAATATCATTCTGTATTCTATGTTACAATAATATAATTTTAGTCTATGTTATTTAAATATTGATTGGGAAAACAATTATTTATTATTAATTTTAAGAATTTGAGAATATTTTATTTTAATTTTTTAGAAATTTTTTTTAAGATTATCTTTTATTTCACCATATTTCATTTGTTTTATAATTGTTTACTATTATAGTACCCTACAATAACATGTTAAACCCACTGATTAAACTACCCTAATTTATGAACCATGACAGGTATAAATACTCCCACTATTTGGGACTATTAAGCACTCCCAAATCAGGCATCCTCAGTCTTCAGAAGAGAATATTTTGATGTGGTCCTTGACTTCTATGTAACTCCTTAAACCCTATACATGTTCCTAGGTATTTGTGAAAATTAAGTAATAAGTTCAATAGTAAAATGACTCATATAATTTCCAAATGAATACCTAATGAATTCAATATTTGCTAGAATTAAAGGTAAAGCATTGAACCTGTTTCAATAATAAGATGCAATTAAAAATTATATTACTAAACTATATACATACAGTACACTATATTACTTAACTATACATAAAATAAGACCTCAGGGAATCCATTTTCAGATATAAAGTAATTAAACTTAGAGCTAGCTTACAATCCAAGTGATATCAAATTATTATTTTAAGTTGAGGCTAGTATCATCAGAAGATTTTTTAAAGGACAACAGCCTTTCAAACAAATCTCTATATTTAATCAATTTAATAAACTTGAAAACAAGTATAACAGCACAAGTATAATCTGACTTATATTATAAAATATTATTAGTCTCCAAAAGCCCCTGATTTATTTTTATTTTTTAATCCATCTGTTGACTGCTGAGGTGATTGGTACAATGTCGAATAGTTTTATCCATCATATGTCATTGTATACACTGCAATCTTTCACAAATAGCAGAAGTCTCAATGGAGACATTTTAGTTCTTTAGTGAATTTAATTGGCTCAATGGAGCCAGTAATAGTGTGCTTTGAGTTCGCTGCTCACAAATGTAACGTGATCTCCTGTCAGAACTTCTCCCCAACATGGGCAGGAAAGTCTTATTTAGCCCACCATGTGGTGTCCGTGCGTGACGAGATGAAAATTTTCTTCTTTTGGTCATTTTTGGAAATAATTAGTGCCTCTAATATGCTAAATAACTCCAGATTATACACACTAGTTTGTGGTTGGAGTGTTATTACAAAGCTTTTTCCTTTATAAATAACTCTGCATCCAGCTCCTCATTCAGTTTTGGAACCATCTGTATAAATTATTTCATGGTCATTATGCTTTTCCATTGCTTCCAACCAGAGTTTCATATATGTTCCTTTGTTCTTTTAACTATGTTAACAATGGTGAGGTCTATTTTTACATCTTTCAATTGCCTATGATATACTCCAGGTTGTTTTTTTTCTAGGGATGGACTTATTTCTTTGTTTAATGAACACAATAATTCATTCACTCTTATTATGAGTGACCTAGTTGGAAAAGACCTTCAGTTTTGCTTCAATTATCCATTCTTTAATTCTTTGTACAGAAAATATTCAGCTTTGGTTAAAATTGAGGAGATGTATGAAAGTATTATTTGGTTGTGTTTTGAATGTCTTGACTCCAAGTTGCTTGTCCTGAATGCTCCCAGGGATATGCTAAGACCAATATTATATTGTCTGTCAACTTTTTTGAACCAGGATTTTCCATAAACGATAAACCCATAATCTATTTTGGAGTTATTAATGCATCAATAATTCGAAGGAGAATTTCTGCATCTGCTCCCCACTTGATACTTGTAAGTATTTTCAATAATCTTATCCCATTCTCACATCTACTTTCTATATAATCATTATGTTCCTTCCACCTCAAAGATAAGTCGAATATGAGGTCTAACTTGTGAGAGTTTTCATAGCGGATAGATGCACTCTTAAAGAATAGTTGAGGGGGATCATAGGGTCTAAGATGTCTAAAAAATGGACAGCCACTGTGTTATATTCAGAAAAATTAAAACCTATGTTTTCTGCTCTTCTATTAAGTTCATCAATTGTATTCTGTAGTGTGATGGGTGTTTCTTCATGTGATTTGCTGAAATGTATTTTTGTTCAACAAAGTATTTTGAATATAGTTTTCTATTATTACTAATTGATCAAGAGCAGAGTACCCTTCATTGAACCATATCTAAAATTTACAAATGTGTTTTATTAGTTCCAGAAACTTATTTAGGTTGCAGTTTAATATTGATTTGAATATTTTTGCCAACTTGATAAAGAAATAGGTCAATAACTTTTTACATCTTCCAGGGTTTTGCCTGTTTTTCGAATGGGTAGGATAATAGATTTCCTCCATTGCTGAAGGTATGTGTGGTTTTCCACGGCAGGTAGAAAAGGGAGAAAAGTGAGTTTTTTCCAAACTTTGGTAAGAGATATATATTTGATATGTGGTGCCACCTTTCCTGGGGCTGAGTTTCTATTAACAGAATTAGCTCAAGTTTGTGTCAATGGAAAAAGTTAGGTTATATGATAATAAATTACTTCATTCTCCTATTAAATTAGTTTCTTTGTGTAAACGAACTCTTTTTCATAATTAATTGTCCTGAAGATTTTTAAAAGTGGGCGCCAAATTGCTCTGCCACTTCTTCAAGAGAGTTTATACACGAATTTCCTACTTTTAAAATTTGATTTTGTTGGGGACTATATTTCCCCACTTGAAGATTTTATTCTTCTCCAAACTTCATATGTTTCAGTGTCCTTTGATATACTACTTACATATTTTCCGCATGATTGCTTCTTCAAAGTGTTTTTCAGTCTTCGTTCAATAGCTCTGGCTTTTTTAAATGCTATTAAATTATCGGAACCTATTCTATTCTCTGTTAGCCTTCTTACATTCTTCATTCCACCAAGGAACAGGATCCTATCATATTTTTGACATATGATGATATCGCTTTATTTGCTACATTGCTTTAGTATGTGATTTGCAGTCTCTTCATTGTTTAGGGATTTTAAATTCACTTTGGAATAGACGCCAATCATCATTATTATTATTTTACTTTGGAGGGAAAGTGAAAATATGTTATGGGGTAGAATGTGTTATTTTATAGGAAAGTGGTCTGAAAGACAATTTGACTCAAATCACGGTTTAAATAGCAGCTACTGATTTGACTTCTAACCCTAAACAATGAACAAGAGCTTTCAAAAATAACTCCAAACTCAGAGTCTGAGTAAGATGTGAGGCTCATGTTCAATGTAAAATATAAATTTAGACTATGTTAACAATTCATTATCAATAAAATAAGTTTTAAGACATTAAAATCTTTTACTGTTTAATTAAGAAACAAATTAAAAAATTATTAAGTATTATTAATATTGGTTAGTAATAGCTGATAATTCAATTAAAGAACAATCTCAGAAAATGAATAAGAAAATATAATAAGCCTTCCTTACCCGTAATGTCAACTGTGGTTGATTCCTCGGAGCAGGAGGATTCAATTGATTCTTTTTTCTTTCCCATTTCATCTAAAAAAATGTTTTATTTTATTTTATATTATTAGTTCATTAGTAATTTAACAACCGTTAACCAAATAAACACCATAAATCAATAATAATTTAAAAATGTTACATGAGCTAAATTATTTCTGAGTATTTTGTTTACTTTGAGGAATTAATTATTGCATTAAAACAATATTTTTTTTTATTAATTAAATAGATATGAGGTCANTGCCATCTGAAGATTATATCTTTAATTTTAAAAAGATTCACCAATTAATTAATAAATGTTTAATAATTAATAAATTATTAATTAATAAATGTCCAACTTGTAAAAAGAGTGAACTTTTATAAATGCATTTTTACCTGAAAGAAGTTTGAGTTTAAGCTACTTTATAAGCCTCACTACTCTGTATTTTAAAGACATAATTGATAATGCCAATTTTCTTCAAATTTTCACTCCACACAATAGCTTTCCTTTTAACTTCATTTCGCATACAGAACAATCCCTACAATATAAAGCCAAACTTTCTTCCTAGATGGTGGATTTGTTATACCAAAGCATAAACAGAATATTTAAAACCAGATATTAACAGAGTGTAATTGCTCCAATATAACTGTGATTGTGCACACTAGAGAATTATAAGTTTAATGAAATTATCAATAACTAATATGAATGAATATTCACCTTGTTTCTGAGTAATTACGCGGCAACCAAGATCCTCACTATTTCCCAACTTCATAGAGCCTTTCATTTTTTTTTTGTCTAACATTCCCTAAAAGAAGGTGGAAAAACACCAACAAAAAGTATGTAAGTAAAATAAAATTATTTACAAATTAATTTTTTAAATAAGAGTAGTATATTTTTCTGTTATAAAAATATGTATTATTTTGAACTTGAGCTGTCATTTAACATTTTCATCAAAAACTAATGATAAAAAAAATTGTCTATTAACCTCAAATAAACACGTAGCAATGGTCAGGGTTTGGCCAAGGCACAAAAAAAAAAAAAAAAATTTAATTAAATACACCAAAAAAATGTATAGTATTTTATTTTTGTAAGCCATCGCTTCGGCTTACAGTATAAACCATCATCAGAGTTTATAAGCTTTATATGGAGGGGCTCCCCCCCCCCCTTACTTACTCCATGTGGAATCAGTAAGTCCTTTTCACAATGTAATATTATGATGGCCTCATCACAATACAGTATTCTAAAGGAATTCTCCACATGAAAAGGAATGACAAAGGAGATAACTCTGTTCAATCACTAGCTCTGAGAATGGCTTGCACATTATTCTGGTGCATTTTTTGCCTCTAAGCAAAAACCTAACCATTTATGCACAAATTTTTTTAAGGCCAACTGATATCAACCTTCTCAAACAAATATGAAGATTTCTTCATTATTAATATTTTCTGTGCAAATGTATTAAACACTTAAGAGCCATTTTTAATAAATCTTTGAATTAAACCCTGAGAAAAGTCTATAAAACTAAAATTCGACATAATGTAGAAAGATGCTAATAAGTGGGGAAACATATGACAAGAAAAGGCAATAATGAAGAACTTACCTTTTTTTAAATTTACTCTCTTCTAGTTTACTTTGCAAAAAAAAAATTATGAAGAGGGCAGAGAAAGTAAATAATCTTTTTTTTTTTTTTAAAATATTTTACATTCAATACACAAGATATACATTTTATTTTAAATCATGATGATATTTGTGGTAAAGTAGTCCCACATTTCATTATTTATTTGAATCGTACAGGGAGCTAGAAGAAAATCTTACTATCTCAGCTGGGAATCGAACCTAGGTCTCCCATGAGACTATGGGAGACCCGGGTTTGATTCTCGGCTGAGGTAGTAAGATTTTTTTCAAGCTCCATGTACAATTCAAATAATAATTTTATTTTATTTTAATTCAAATTTTAAGCAATTTGAACCCCACGGAATTTATTTTTTTATTAGAATCTTAGTTTTGGAGCTAATTGAACTTCAACTCCAAATTGTAAATTTTCTAAATTTTTATTGAGTCTGAATAACTGAGTAACTTCAGCATCTACTATTTTTTTTTTGTAAAACATAAACTGTGCAGTGTAATTTAAATAATGTAAATAATCACCAATCACGGTAAAATATACGACGAAGAGAGAAGAATAAACTTTATGCTAATTGGGAAGGTTATTCATAGTACATATAATAATAATAATAATTTCTCCTCCAAATTTATAATCTATACTTGTGACCAACCAATAGCTATAAATATCTCGGCATTAATAAATACAAAGATGTTTATCCATGATTCTATGAGTAAATATGAGACATTTCTTATATACACTATATTAATTATAAATGAAAGCTACCTCCTATTCAAAAATATATTGTTTAGTTAAATTTTATTTGTATTTACTAGGAAACTGAAGAGCTGTTAATCTTATCAATTAAGTAAGTAATGGAATTACTGTTTCAAATGGTCTCTATATTAAATCAATCAATGAAATCTTTGCACCTCATAAACTCAAGGCTTGATGCTTAAAGCTTAGTGAGATTAGGTACATTAAAACTCTTAAACATATGGTTAAGATAGCAATATGAAAGTTGTTACTGTTGAAATTGGCAGATATGAATCAATAAAAGATACTTTCATAGACAGGTTGCAAGCATGTTATATATGTCACAGGTCAAAAATCATGCTTTAAATCTAGGAGAAATAGTTACTCAAGCAGTATTTTGGAGATTGAAGGATGTCTTCATTGAACATGAGCCTCACATCTTCATGAATGATGTATCCATGAGAATATTTGACTTTATGAACTGCAATCTGATCTCCATAAACAAGGAATTAGGCTCTAACCACAGTAAGGAAAAATTTAAACTAGATTCTCTTAATCTAAATCAGTTTTATCAATCTGATAATTGTATAATTTTAGTCTTTTTTATTTATTTATTTTTTTTCATCTTTGCCTACAAATTTTGATTAGACCTAAATAAAACCCTTACATGACTTTAAAAGTATATGAAAAACTTTAAACTTTATCAATTCTCTCATGTTCCACTTAGTTTAGGAATTTTAGATTTTAAAGAGCTATAATAAACATCATTGTACTTGGAAGAATTGAGGTATATTCGGAAGAAGTAAAATCACTAGTTGACCAATAACTGGGGTTCGATTGGTGAGGTTCTGAGTTAAATCCATAAGATCAAATTAATAATGCAATATGGGATTACTTTACCAAAATTATCATGATTTTTATGTTTTATTTATGCTAAAGTAAAATCAAGACATCAAGTCTTTTGTTATCATCTTCAAGAAACTGATAATTTTGATGAATATTTTTGATTCTCTTTTTTTCTTTTACTATGAAGATGTGTTATTCAGTATAGATATCTAGAAATTTAAAGAATTTTTCTCCATTTTTACCACACCAGCTTATTTTACACTGAGAGAGTCTCAAGCTTTCTTTTCAAGAAAGCAAATAATTTCTATGTTATCAAGAAAGCCAAATCATGATGTGGGTTTTATAATAAGTTTACTGTTTTGAGTCCTCCAGAAATTGGACAATGCCAATATGACCTCAGAATAACTTGAAAAAATTCATATTTACAGAAAGGGGGAGGGGGTTTCAAAAAGCTTTTCATTAAATTCATCCTCTCCTCTTGACACATAAGCATATTGTTTGTTTAGAGGAGCATATTAATCTGTTTTAAATAGGAGTGCAGAAAATTGAAAAGAAACTCGGCTCTATTCGTATTTAATCTGAGACCTTTGGTTCCGGAGTCTAGAAAGTAACCACAAAGTGAATATTAAAAATATTACATCCTTTCAGAAAGTTATACCAAGTGTAAAGAGAAAGCTAATATGAAACAATAATGAATCAGCGCTCATGACCAACAGCAGTCGATGCACACTATTAAAAAAAAATGAATCAGAGCGAATGTTAAAGACATGACTATTGGTCAGTTTTAAAATTTTGATACATACCAAGCTTGATTGGGGGCAGAGTATCAACTTCAGAAGTAGAATATCCTTCAAGAAGAATCTGACATGGATTTATAGTTTCATATTTGGCTAATTTTCCTTCAAGGTATTTTACTCGCTCAGCTAGAATCCTGGAAAAGATTATCAAAAGTACATTATTAACATAAAATTCAAGCACTTAATTTTTAACTGTTGAAAAAAATAATAAAATTACCTGTTAGCTTTCTTTTGATGAGATAGTGACAAAGATTTATCTTGCATTGAATCAACCAAGGCCATACATAGCCCACGAAGATCTGATAATGTTGCATCTTTGTTCAACATTCCTCGGCGCCATATTGATTCATCTTTTTCTAATAATTCTAGAACTTCAAAAATATTTAAAATTACCTACAAAAATTAAATAAATGAAAGCAAAATTCAATGAACTTTATCTTTCATTATTAATATGTTCTTCTGCTATTTAACTAATATATCTCAATTATTATTATTGATAATAATTGATGAACATACTATGTGAATGATAATTAAAATAAATAACTTTACAATGAATGAAAAATATTTAAAGAAAATTTTTGTGAATGAAATAAAAAATAAGTGAAATAAAAGAGTGTATAAAAAAAAAAAAATTACTGTTTTATCAAATTCAAGATTTGATTACATAAACTGTAAATGTTTTAATTCTGTATAGTACTTAATAATCCCTTTAGAGCATTCCCTAAGCTTGTTAAATACCATTCAACTATTCAAAAAAGCCTCAGTTTAGTTATTTGTTTTAAAGAAGAAACATGACAGTGCTCTACGCAATTCTCCTAATTTTAAGGCATTACTGTAAAAAAATTTCACAGCCGCTGAAGAAACTTTTGAAACTATTAAATATGAAGAGGAAGGAGTTCTTGACCAGTGCACTGCAGTGTTGCTATGAAAATTTTAGCAGTGAAGATATTGGAAAGGAAGAAGGGCTCTGGGCGACCATTAACAGATATTGGTAAGGTTCTGAGTCAAATCCATCCAAAAGTTCTCGTGAACTTGCCAGGGAGTGTGGAGTGTCAAAACATAATAGTAGTCCCCATCTACTCTCCATGGGCAAGATGAAAAAGAAAGCAGTAGACTGGTCCCTCACGAACTTACTCAACAATCACTCAAGAGGATGGAAATTTGTAAAAATTTATTGAAAAACTTCTGATATGAGATTTTACCGGAAGATTGTCGCCTGTGATGAAAATTGGTTATAATTTGAGTATTAACTGTATTTTATATCAAAGATGTAATAATACAAATATTTGGTTAAAATCTGTCAGGTTTCTTTTTTCTTTTTTTTTAAATATTTACACTATAAAGTCAAGATATGTATTTAAAGCCTAGCTGATTAACCGCAAATAGAAGAGTTGAAAATATCTCAGAATTATCATTATTAGTATTTAAAGCATTGAAAAAAAATAATGCAAAATATAATTAAAAGAAAAAGTAAATCATAATAGATTTCAAAAATAAATTATGGTTAATGTAAAATAAAGTTTATAAATAAAGTGGGATAAGATACAATATGGAGATAGCCATTCATAAATGATATAATATATTATCTATCATTATATAAGCAATAATTCAGAATGATCAAAATAATAATAATAAGACTACGAGCAGTATAGGCAGGGTCGATATTTGCAGAGGGATATATCATGGTTATAATCTAAGCCCTTTTTAACTCTCAATCCAGTAAGCACTTTGATTCAGCATGGCAGCACTTACTTTCTCCAGCCAGGACAAGGTCCTCTCATATTGCATGCCTTTTACATGGATGACCTCAGGCAGTATGCTAAAAATAGAGATCAGTTATAAAGTCTGTTGGAAACGGAAGCAGACTTTAATGAAGGAGTTTGTATAAAGTTTGGGATCCAAAAATGTGACATTTTAGAGTTCTTAAGGGAAAAGGTTGTCAGAAATAAGAATATGATACTCTATGATGAAATAATCATTAATAAATTGTGACCAACCAATAGCTATAAATATCTCGGCATTAATTAATTTCTTAAAATTAAGAAATCTACTAAGGAGCAGTTTATTCTAGTTTTAAATTTTGAGTGACTAAGAGCTATCATAACTATTCTTAAGTACTATCTGGGTGCAGGAAATAAAGTGAAGGTCATAAATGAGTGTGCTGTGCCCGCACTAGCATACTCTTTTAGTATGCTGACCTGGCTGTGTCCAGACACTGATCTAGAAGTGACAGATATCTTTGTAAGAACAGAGATGACGGCTTATAGAATTCATGCAAATTCATCAATAGCTAGACTGTATCCTGCAGTAGCAAAGAGGCAGGGGACTTACAATTGCTTGGGAATCCTGCCGAAATCATGAAAATGCCCTGAGAGAATATTTAAATAGTAACAAGTCTCCGATTGCACAATTTATATGTTCTATAAATAGGGGTCTAACCGATCTCAGTTTAGCTACTCAAATAACTCCAAGATATGCCACAAAAAAAATAACGAACTGTGGCATGGAGAGCCAAGGAGCTTCAAAGAAGGTTCCACACTGCAATGCGTGCTCACAACATATCTCGTGAGATGTCTGTATATTGGCTTTGTCAGGGGATACTCTAGAAACTTAGGGTTTTGCTTTAGCAATTCAGGACCAATAAATAAGTACAAGGTCATTTCACAAGTACATTATTGGAGGAACGGGGTCTCGGACCAGTCTCGTCCCACCCTCAGAAAGCAGGTGACAACTCATCTAAGAGAGTTTGTAAAAAGTTTTATCCCAACAGAAAATCATAGGTCTTTTAAAGTTACTGGGAGCAAGATCAAAACAGTAGAGTCAGGTAAGAGTCTCAGAAGTCTGGACAAGCACTAATGAAATTATTAACAAAACTAAATTAATAACTATTTAAAGATTTCTCAAATTTTTAAAGTGAACTAGAAAAAAAAAGAAAGAAAACAATAGGGTATATTTATTATGGCTTCAATTAATGAAGTTCAAATATCAAACTAGATTTTTTAAAATTTGATTATATTAAAAATTATGAATAGTAGAGCAGCTTTTCACGCACACATGTTTTGTTGATGACTGCCATCTGAAGATTATATCTTTAATTTTAAAAAGATTCACCAATTAATTAATAAATGTTTAATAATTAATAAATTATTAATTAATAAATGTCCAACTTGTAAAAAGAGTGAACTTTTATAAATGCATTTTTACCTGAAAGAAGTTTGAGTTTAAGCTACTTTATAAGCCTCACTACTCTGTATTTTAAAGACATAATTGATAATGCCAATTTTCTTCAAATTTTCACTCCACACAATAGCTTTCCTTTTAACTTCATTTCGCATACAGAACAATCCCTACAATATAAAGCCAAACTTTCTTCCTAGATGGTGGATTTGTTATACCAAAGCATAAACAGAATATTTAAAACCAGATATTAACAGAGTGTAATTGCTCCAATATAACTGTGATTGTGCACACTAGAGAATTATAAGTTTAATGAAATTATCAATAACTAATATGAATGAATATTCACCTTGTTTCTGAGTAATTACGCGGCAACCAAGATCCTCACTATTTCCCAACTTCATAGAGCCTTTCATTTTTTTTTTGTCTAACATTCCCTAAAAGAAGGTGGAAAAACACCAACAAAAAGTATGTAAGTAAAATAAAATTATTTACAAATTAATTTTTTAAATAAGAGTAGTATATTTTTCTGTTATAAAAATATGTATTATTTTGAACTTGAGCTGTCATTTAACATTTTCATCAAAAACTAATGATAAAAAAAATTGTCTATTAACCTCAAATAAACACGTAGCAATGGTCAGGGTTTGGCCAAGGCACAAAAAAAAAAAAAAAAATTTAATTTAGTACCTTAACTAATAAAACTAAATTTAAGTTCACCAAATTTCTTTTTTATTTAGAAAAACTGATTTTAACAATATAATTTTGAACATAATATCTATATACATTCAGATATATTAAAATATATGCCTGGTTTAGAAGTATGTAGTCAGAAATTTGTAGTTATTCTTTCCACTTCGATTTTCTTATTTCTAAGTATTTAAATTTACAGTTAATTTTTTTTTTTTTTTTTTTTAATCAAGTTTGTCATATCGCTTTTAAATTTAAATCGAAATACTAAGTTCGTTACAATGCGAAATTAAACAAATATTTAGTTTAGAGAAATGAAAAAGAACCCAGGTATATTTAAACAAGGGAAATATTCTAAAAGTGTAGGGGATAACATGATATGAAAAGTTCAAATAAAAATACTGTCAAGCAT